>JAFMOC010000222.1:367500-415000 GCA_019802505.1 Corydoras sp. C115 | reverse complement strand
GCTCTGCACACAGACACTATATAGGGGCAATTTCACCTCATAGTATTATATATTATACCATGAGGACACTATATGGGGCAATTTCATCTCATAGTATTATATATTATACCACGAGGACACTATATAGGGGCAATTTTACGCATCCCATTATCTTCACTTTGGAGCACTCAGCTCACCTCGAAACCGGAGAACCCGGAGGAAACCCACGCGGACGCCTGGAGAACACGCTAACTCCACCCAGCTTGGGATCCCAGCGCTGAGGGGAGAACATGCCAAACCACCCTCATATAGTCCATCCATCCATCGTATCAGTGCCTTCCATGTAACCCAGCAGTTCAAACGAATCGACTCCCTCCGCTCTGCACACAGACACTATATGGGGCAATTTCACATCATAGTATTACATATTATACCACGAGGACACTATATGGGGCAATTTCACCTCATAGTATTACATATTATACCACGAGGACACTATATGGGGCAATTTCACCTCATAGTATTATATATTATACCATGAGGACACTATATGGGGCAATTTTACCTCATAGTATTATATATTATACCATGAGGACACTATATAGGGGCAATTTCACCTCCTAGTATTATATATTATACCACGAGGACACTACATGGGGCAATTTCACCTCATAGTATTATATATTATACCACGAGGACACTATATGGGGCAATTTCACCTCATAGTATTATATATTATACCACGAGGACACTATATGGGGCAATTTCACCTCATAGTATTATATATTATACCACGAGGACACTATATGGGGCAATTTCACCTCATAGTATTATATATTATACCACGAGGACACTATATGGGGCAATTTCACCTCATAGTATTATATATTACACCATGAGGACACTATATGGGGCAATTTCACCTCATAGTATTATATATTATACCACGAGGACACTATATGGGGCAATTTCACCTCATAGTATTATATATTATACCACGAGGACACTATATGGGGCAATTTCACCTCATAGTATTATATATTATACCACGAGGACACTATATGGGGCAATTTCACCTCATAGTATTATATATTATACCACGAGGACACTATATGGGGCAATTTCACCTCATAGTATTATATATTATACCACGAGGACACTATATGGGGCAATTTCACCTCCTTGAAACCGGAGAACCCGGAGGGACACGGGGAACACGCCAACTCCACCCAGATCGGTATCCGAGGGGAGGGGAGAACATGCTGAGGGGAGAACATGCCAAACCACCCTCATATAGTCCATCCATCCATCGTATCAGTGCCTTCCATGTAAGCCAGCAGTTCAAACGAATCGACTCCCTCCGCTCGACTCCCCCAACGACTCGCTCGTGCGCGCGGCTCAGGGCTTTTTCGGTGGCGAATGAGCGACACGGACGGGCTGTAACCAGGCAACGGCGCGCGCCTCCACCACCCCGCAAAATGGATGGATGAGCGGCGGCAGGGCTCGGTTCTCGTGCCAGGTCCTCCCCAGCTCCTCGACCGAACCCCACGGACCGCGGCGGCGTCTCGGAGCGGGGCATCCGCGTCGGCCGGAGGATTTATCCCGTCTCGCGCGCGGCCCCTCGGATTAGCACGAGCGACGAGACGGCGCGGGGCAACCGTGACCGCCCCCCGGAGCACCCACCATGGGGTACGAGTTTCACTTTAATCCCTGAACGCTGACCCCGATTGAGAATTTCGCCTTGAATTGAATGGGGGGGGGGGTGCAGGGGAGGGGGGGGGGGGGTGTAGTGATGCGGCCGCGCGCGTTCGAATCCGAAATCAAAGCGCGCCGACGCGACTGCAGAGAGAGACGGGAGGTACCCGGATGTTCGTCCAGCCGTGAATTAGTGCTTGACCTCCAGCTGTAATCCGGCAGGGGGCGTGGCTTCGGGGATTAGTGCCTCGTGTGGTTATTAGAGGAGGGAATACGTCATTCTGTTATATACTCTGGGGTATAATCCTATATACATACACTATATAGGGGCAATTTGACGCATCTCGGGGGTGGGGGTGGGTGGGTGGGGGGGCAGGGGTGGGTTCTACATGCCCATCCAGGGGAGAACATGTTGGGTGTTGGGTAGATACATCCAGGACAGGGCGTCAATCCGTCGCTGGGCACACTCACACATACATACACTATATAGGGGCAATTTGACGCATCTCGGGGGTGGGAGTGGGTGGGTGGAGGGGGGGGGGGCAGGGGTGGGTTCTACATGCCCATCCAGGGGAGAACATGTTGGGTGTTGGGTAGATACACCCAGGACAGCGCGTCAATCCGTCGCTGGGCACACTCACACATACATACACTATATAGGGGCAATTTGACGCATCTCGGGGGTGGGGGTGGGTGGGTGGGGGGCAGGGGGGGTTCTACATGCCCATCCAGGGGAGAATGTATTGGGTGTTGGGTAGATACACCCAGTACAGGGTGTCAATCCGTCGCTGGGCACACTCACTCACACATACATACACTATATAGGGGCAATTTGACACATCTCATTATCTTCCACTTAAGATAATGAGATGGGGGGTGGGGGGCAGGGGGGGTTCTACATGCCCATCCAGGGGAGAACATGTTGGGTGTTGGGTAGATACACCCAGGACAGGGCGTCAATCCGTCGCTGGGCACACACTCACACATACATACACTATATAGGGGCAATTTGACACATCTCATTATCTTCCACTTAAGATAATGAGATGGGGGGTGGGGGGTAGGGGGGGTTCTACATTCCCATCCAGGGGAGAACGTTTTGGGCGTGGGGTAGATACATCCAGGTCAATACATTGCTCGACACACACTCTACATACACTATATAGGGGCAATTTGACACATCTCGGGGGTGGGGGGGTGGGGGGTGGTTCCACATCTCGGGGGTGGGGGGGTGGGGGGGGTGGTTCCACATACCCATCCAGGGGAGAACGTTTTGGGCGTGGGGTAGATACATCCAGGACAGGGCGTCAATACATCGCTGGACACATACTCTACATACACTATATAGGGGCAATTTGACGCATCTCAGGGGTAGGTGGTGGGGGGTGGTTCCACATACCCATCCAGGGGAGAACGTTTGGGGCGCTGGGAAGTTACACCCACACGCCAATCCATCACTGGGCAAATACTCAATTACACATTATATAGGGGCATATATTGAGATGGGGCAATTCATCAATTCATAGGCAATTCACCTTGAATCCAAGTTTTTGGACCAACTTAGGATTCGAGCAGGCGGGCGAGCGGGCGGAACTGACTGCAGAACGCATTCTAAAAAATTGCCCCATTGAAATTAAACTGTGGTGTGTATAGTGTGTGTGTGTGTGTGTGTGGGGGGGGGGGGTGTCTAGCACCTGAAACGTTCTCCCCTTGATGGGCATGGGGAACCCCGTTCTTGTGACTCTAGTAGAGGTCAAAAAATGGTCCCATGAGGTGAAATTGCCCCTATCTAAATTGCCCCATATAGTGTCTGTGTGCCCAGCGATGAATCGGCGTCCTGTCCTGGGTGTGTCTACCCAACGCCTGAAACGTTCTCCCCTAGATGGGCATGGGGAACCCCCTTCTTGTGACTGTGGTAGAGGATTAGGCATAAAATAATAACATGAGGTGAAATTGCCCCTATGTAAATTGCCCCATATACTGTAATGTTGTGTGCCCAGTGATGAATTGGCGCCCTGTCCTGGGTGTATCACTGCAGAATGGAGAACAATCCACCACCCAAATATATATTCTACCTGTATAATATCTGTGATGGTTCTGATCAAGAGAACCGATGGAGAACCGACGGAGAACCGACGAAGGACTAACATTGTTTTTCTCAGTGGAGAGTCAGATGTGACTGCACTGCGAACAGATGGACACCATTTCACCCTCACCCACAGCCTGGAACGTGTGTGAGTGTGTGTGTGTGTGTGTGTGTGTGAGTGTGTGTGAGTGTGTGTGAGTGTGTGTGTGTGTGTGTGTGGGATACAGTGCAGGCAGTAAGTGTGTTGTAGGAATATCAGAAGGTCAGAGCAAAGCGTGGAACCCATGGTGGAACGTCCAACATTGTGCAAACAGTTTGGGGAAGGTCCGAGCAAAGAGTGGAATTTATAGTGGAACGTTCTTCCCTAAACTGTTTGCACAATGTTGGACGTTCCACCACGGGTTCCACGCTTTGCTCGGACCTTCCCCAAACTGTTTACACAATGCGTGAAACCTGTGGTGGAACGTCCAACATTGTGCAAACAGTTTGGGGAAGGTCCGAGCAAAGAGTGGAATTTATAGTGGAACGTCCTTCCCTAAACTGTTTGCACAATGTTGGACGTTCCACTATAGGTTCCACGCTTTGTTAGGACCTTCCCCAAACTGTTTGCACAATTTTGGACGTTCCACTATAGGTTCCACGCTTTGTTAGGACCTTCCCCAAACTGTTTGCACAATGTTGGACGTTCCACTATACGTTCCACGCTTTGTTAGGACCTTCCCCAAACTGTTTGCACAATTTTGGACGTTCCACTATAGGTTCCACGCTTTGTTAGGACCTTCCCCAAACTGTTTGTACAAAGAGTGGAACCTGTGCTGGAACGTCCAACATTGTGCAAACAGTTTGGGGAAGGTCCGAGCAAAGAGTGGAATTTATAGTAGAACGTCCTTCCCTAAACTGTTTGCACAATGTTGGACGTTCCAGCATTGGTTCCATGCTTTGTTAGGACCTTCCCCAAACTGTTTGCACAATGTTGGACGTTCCACTATAGATTCCACGCTTTGTTAGGACCTTCCCCAAACTGTTTACACAATGTTGGACGTTCCAGCATTGGTTCCATGCTTTGTTAGGACCTTCCCCAAACTGTTTGCACAATGTTGGACGTTCCAGCATTGGTTCCACGCTTTGTTAGGACCTTCCCCAAACTGTTTGTACAAAGAGTGGAACCTGTGCTGGAACGTCCAACATTGTGCAAACAGTTTGGGGAAGGTCCGAGCAAAGAGTGGAATTTATAGTGGAACGTCCTTCCCTAAACTGTTTGCACAATGTTGGACGTTCCAGCATTGGTTCCATGCTTTGTTAGGACCTTCCCCAAACTGTTTGCACAATGTTGGACGTTCCACTATAGATTCCACGCTTTGTTAGGACCTTCCCCAAACTGTTTACACAATGTTGGACGTTCCAGCATTGGTTCCATGCTTTGTTAGGACCTTCCCCAAACTGTTTGCACAATGTTGGACGTTCCAGCATTGGTTCCACGCTTTGTTAGGACCTTCCCCAAACTGTTTGTACAAAGAGTGGAACCTGTGCTGGAACGTCCAACATTGTGCAAACAGTTTGGGGAAGGTCCGAGCAAAGAGTGGAATTTATAGTGGAACGTCCTTCCCTAAACTGTTTGCACAATGTTGGACGTTCCACCACGGGTTCCACGCTTTACTCGGACCTTCCCCAAACTGTTTACACAAAGCGTGGAACCTGTGGTGGAACGTCCAACATTGTGCAAACAGTTTGGGGAAGGTCAGAGCAAAGAGTGGAATTTATAGTGGAACGTCCTTCCCTAAACTGTTTGCACAATGTTGGACGTTCCACCACGGGTTCCACGCTTTACTCGGACCTTCCCCAAACTGTTTACACAAAGCGTGGAACCTGTGGTGGAACGTCCAACATTGTGCAGACAGTTTGGGGAAGGTCCGAGCAAAGAGTGGAATTTATAGTGGAACGTTCTTCCCTAAACTGTTTGCACGATGTTGAACGTTCCACCATGGGTTCCACGCTTTGCTCGGACCTTCCCCAAACTGTTTACACAAAGCGTGGAACCTGTGGTGGAACGTCCAACATTGTGCAAACAGTTTGGGGAAGGTCCGAGCAAAGAGTGGAATTTATAGTGGAACGTCCTTCCCTAAACTGTTTGCACAATGTTGGACGTTCCACCACGGGTTCCATGCTTTGCTCGGACCTTCCCCAAACTGTTTACACAAAGCGTGGAACCCATGGTGGAACATCCAACATTGTGCAAACAGTTTGGGGAAGGTCCGAGCAAAGAGTGGAACTTATAGTGGAACATCCAACAGTTTGCTCGGACCTTCCCCAAACTGTTTGCATAATGTTGGTTGTTCCACCATAGGTTCCACGCTGTACTCGAACCTTCCCCAAACTGTTTGCACAAACAGTAGAACCCATGGTGGAACGTCCAACATTGTGCAAACAGTTTGGGGAAGGTCCGAGCAAAGCGTGGAACCCATGGTGGAACGTCCAACATTGCTCGGACCTTCTGTAAACTGTTTGCACAAAGCGTGGAACCTATGGTGGAACGTCCAACGTTGTGCAAACAGTTTCGGGAAGGTCCGAGCAAAGCATGGAACCTATGGTGGAACGTCCAACATTGCTCTGACCTTCCTCAAACTGTTTGCACAAAGCGTGGAACCCATGGTGGAATGTCCAACATTGTGCAAACAGTTTGGGAAGGTCCAAGCAAAGAGTGGAACCTATGGTGGAACGTCCAACATTGCTCTGACCTTCCCTAAACTGTTTGCACAAAGAGTGGAACCTATGGTGAAACGTCCAGCATTGTGCAAACAGTTTGGGGAAGGTCCGAGCAAAGCGTAGAACCTGTGGTAGAACGTCCAACATTGCTCTGACCTTCCCCAAACTGTTTGCACAAAGCGTGGAACTTGTGGTGGAACGTCCCACGTTGGGCAAACAGTTTGGGGAAGGTCCGAGCAAAGCGTGGAACCCATGGTGGAACGTCCAACATCGCTCCGACCTTCCCCAAACTGTTTACACTAAGCGTGGAACCCATGGTGGAACGTCCAACATTGTGCAAACAGTTTAAGGAAGGTCCAAGCAAAGAGTGGAACCTATAGTGGAACGTCCAGCATTGTGCAAACAGTTTCGGGAAGGTCCGAGCAAAGCGTGGAACCCATGGTGGAACGTCCAACATTGCTCGGACCTTCCGTAAACTGTTTGCACAAAGCCTGGAACCCATGGTGGAACGTCCAACATTGTGCCAACAGTTTGGGGAAGGTCCGAGCAAACAGTGGAACCTATAGTGGAACGTTCAACATTGCTCTTACCTTCCCCAAACTGTCTGCACTAAGCGTGGAACCCATGGTGGAACGTCCAACATTGTGCCAACAGTTTGGGGAAGGTCCAAGCAATGTTGGACATTCCATTATAGGTTCCACGCTTTGCTCGGACCTTCCGCAAACTGTCTGCACTAAGAGTGGAACCTATGGTGGAACGTCCAACATTGCACAAACAGTTTGGGGAAGGTCCGAGCAAGGAGTGGAACCTATAGTGGAACGTCCAACATTGCTCGGACCTTCCGTAAACTGTTTGCACAAAGCGTGGAACCCATGGTGGAACGTCCAACATTGTGCCAACAGTTTGGGGAAGGTCCGAGCAAACAGTGGAACCTATAGCGGAACGTTCAACATTGCTCTTACCTTCCCCAAACTGTCTGCACTAAGCGTGGAACCCATGGTGGAACGTCCAACATTGTGCCAACAGTTTGGGGAAGGTCCAAGCAAAGCATGGAACATCCAACACTGTGCAAACAGTTTGGGGAAGGTCCGAGCAAAGAATGGAACGTATGGTGGAACGTCCAACATTGCTCTGACCTTCCCCACTGTTGGCACAATGTTGAACGTTCTACCATGGGTTCCATGCTTAGTGCAGACAGTTTGGGGAAGGCCCTTATCCAACTTTCACGAAATAGTAATAGTGGAGGCTTGTTGAGGGGACACGGGCGGGGGTAGGGAACAGGTTAGGTCTATGTTCCGTCCCCGCGGCATCCGACGGAACGTCCGATGCAAACGAGCGATGCAATTAGATGGAGAACGTTGCGACGAGATAACGTGTGGATTTGGATTGCAAAGCGATTGCCGGGCACCGCTCGCTGTTCCAGATGAGGACCTGCTTCCCCACACACACACACACACACACACACACACACACACACACACACACACACACACACACACACACACACACACACACACACACACACACACACACACACACACGGCATCATTAGCGAGCATGCAAATCACTTTGGTTCTTGCCGCACCATTTAGAACAGGTAATGTTCATGCTGTTGCTTAAGCGTGCGTGGGCGGTGTGCTGATGAAGGAACGTGTGTGTGTGTGTGTGTGTGTGTGAGTGTGTGTGTGAGTGTGTGTGTGAGTGTGTGTGTGTGTGTGTGTGTGTGTGAGTGTAAGGGTTTCGGGTTAATTGCTATATATTTGTTACCTGATTCACTATAAGCAGTTCGCTTAGAACCCTACTAGGGGTTTTGGGGGGGGTACTGTAGTGGTGGTGGTGGGGTTCCCCATGCCCGTCCTGGGGAGAACGTTTCAGGTGCTGGGCAGATACACCCAAGACAGGGGGGGGGCAATCTATAGCTGGGCACACACTCACTCACACAGACACACTCTATATGGGGCAATTTGGAGAATCGAATTCACCTTGAATCCACGTTTTGGCACTGTGAGGGTGGGGTTCCCCATGCCCATCCAGGGGAGAACGTTTCGGGCGCTGGGCAGATACACCCAGGACAGGGGGGGGCAATCTATAGCTGGGCACACACTCACTCACTCACACAGACACACTCTATATGGGGCAATTTGGAGAATAGAATTCACCTTGAATCCATGTTTTGGCACTGTGAGGGAGGGGTTCCCCATGCCCATCCAGGGGAGAACGTTTCGGGCGCTGGGCAGATACACCCAGGACAGGGGGGGCAATCTATAGCTGGGCACACACTCACTCACTCACACAGACACACTCTATATGGGGCAATTTGGAGAATCAAATTCACCTTGAATCCACGTTTTGGCACTGTGAGGGAGGGGTTCCCCATGCCCATCCAGGGGAGAACGTTTCGGGCGCTGGGCAGATACACCCAGGACAGGGGGGGCAATCTATAGCTGGGCACACACTCACTCACTCACACAGACACACTCTATATGGGGCAATTTGGAGAATCAAATTCACCTTGAATCCACGTTTTGGCACTGTGAGGGAGGGGTTCCCCATGCCCATCCAGGGGAGAACGTTCCGGGCGCTGGGCAGATACACCCAGGACAGGGGGGGCAATCTATAGCTGGGCACACACTCACTCACACAGACACACTCTATATGGGGCAATTTGGAGAATCGAATTCACCTTGAATCCATGTTTTGGCACTGTGTGGGAGGGGTTCCCCATGCCCATCCAGGGCAGAACGTTCCGGGCGCTGGGCAGATACACCCAGGACAATCTATCGCTGTACACACATACACACACTATATGGGGCAATTTGGAGAATTCAATTGACCTTGATCCATGTTTTTGGACTGTGGGAGGAAAGCGGAGAACCCGAAGGAAACCCACGGACATGGGGAGAACATGGAATCCCTAGTGCTGAGAGGAGAACATGCAAAACCACTAAGTCCCCCTGCTCTTAACCCGTTCACATTAGCATCACCTGGTTTATCAGATTGCCGCCTCAAGCGTTCTAGAACTGAATTCCCAGCAACGCTCCAGCGGCCAAACCGCAGGAGGTTCTGCCGCTAACGGAACATGCAAATGGAACATCCCGCGTCCTTCCGTCTAACTCCCCGTTCGTAGAACGCGTCTTTGTCTATTGTATGGTTCTATTATAACGCTCTCCTCGTCCGTTTATATGGGGATGGTACACACGGTACTCCCTTTCCTCGGTTCTAATGGTCAGGACCCCACGTGACCGCGCTGTTCTCCTCTATGATGTTCCACGCAGTGGGAGGCGGCACGCCGGCCAATTTTCCGTTCCTCGTTTTGGCCCCGCGCCCCGGAATGACGCCTCGTTAACCGCGAGTGCCGCAAGAGGCCAGATGGTCGGCGCTAATGAAGGTTCCGTTCGCGCCTCGCCAGGTAAATGGCGACCAGTGTTTTTGGTACTATAAATGCACGGAGAACCGTCATTAAGTCCGCCGCTCAGCGCAGAGGAACCGGGTTCGGGTTTCCATGGAGGGGAATTGACTCTAAATTGCCCCATCTAAATTGCCCCTATATACTGAGTGTCTGTGTTAAGTGAGTGTGTGCCCAGCGATGGGTTGAACGTTCTCCCCTAAATGCTACGTCCTAAACTACTTTAAATTGCCCCTACTTAGTGGTTTAGCATGTTCTCCTCTCAGCGCTAGGGATCCCCGGTTGGAATCCAAATCTGGGTGGAGTTGCCATGTTCTCCTCGTGTCCGCGTGGGTTTGCTCCGGGTTCTCCGCTTTCCTCCCACAGTCGAAAAACATGGTTTCAAGATGAATTGAATTCTCCAAATTGCCCCAAATAGAGAGTGTGTGTGTCCAGTGATGGATTGCCCCCCTGGATGGGCATGGGAAACCCCTCCCTCACAATGCCAAAACATGGATTCAAGGTGAATTCGATTCTCCAAATTGCCCCATATAGAGTGTGTGTGAGTGAGTGAGTGTGTGCCCAGCAATGGATTGGTGCCCTGTCCTGGGTGTATCTGCCCAGCGCCCGAAACGTTCTCCCCTGGATGGGCATGGGGAACCCCTCCCTCACAGTGCCAAAACATGGATTCAAGGTGAATTCGATTCCCCAAATTGCCCCATATAGAGTGTGTCTGTGTGAGTGAGTGAGTGTGTGCCCAGCTATAGATTGGCCCCCCTGTCCTGGGTGTATCTGCCCAGCGCCCGAAACGTTCTCCCCTGGATGGGCATGGGGAACCCCTCCATCACAGTGCCAAAACATGGATTCAAGGTGAATTCCATTCCCCAAATTGCCCCATATAGAGTGTGTCTGTGTGAGTGAGTGAGTGTGTGCCCAGCTATAGATGGCCCCCCTGTCCTGGGTGTATCTGCCCAGCGCCCGAAACGTTCTCCCCTGAATTCTCCAAATTGCCCCATACTGAGTTTGTGCCTAGTGATAGATTGCCCCCCCCCGTCCTGGGTGTATCTGCCCAGCCTGCTCTCAATGGGAACGTAGATTTGTCTATTTCGCCTGACGCCCAACACACTCAGCTAGCACCGCCACCCTGGCACGCCCTGAGAACCTTCTTGGTGTTTGTAAGGAGGGTATATAAAGGTATACACACCTCCTTGGGGTACTTTAACGTAAGTAGATTAAGGTAGCTAGGTTCAAGTTCAAGTTCTTTTAGTTCTATTTAGTTCTAGAGCGCTTTTTCTATAGCAACAGTACATCGTCACAAAGCGGCTTTACAGAACGAAAAGCCTTTAAACCCCCAAAAAGCGAGCCGAAGCGACAGCGGCAAGACAAAACTCCCTTTTATGTTGTTATTTAAGGAAGAAACCTTGGGAGGACCAAGACTCGGTGGGGGACTCCTTGAGCGGCAACAAAAGTGTAGGACAGCCATGTCCAGATATTAAACAAATAGAAAAACTAACAACCGGAAAACTATATGTGAGTCCATTAGGGGGCGTCCTGCAGGACCGCCTTGTGAGGTTCCATCCAGTATTCGTCGGCAGAGCCATGGATGAAGATCTCCAGGACGCCGGGGGACACCGGGGGGCATTTAATTAATAAGTAATTGATTGACACAGTGCAGCATGTGACTCCGGCCTCACCGACTAGAGCAGCAGAACTAAAAGAGGCAGATCCTGCAGGGTACATAGTTGAGAGGGCTCCCCGGAACAGCATCATTTCAGCGCCACACCCCCCCCCCCCCATTAATGATGAGGTGAAACGTAGTAGATTCGACGATTCGATTCGGAGAACCGTAGTCGACTATGAACCTCATAGTCCAATGTACCATTTTGACCACATGGGGGCGCCCATGGCTGCTGCTAAGCATTAGTTTTGACATGAAATGTCTTTGTTTTCGTTCTATATATAGCCTTTTGTCAAATCAAATCATCCTAATTTCTGTTAATATTTTTTTTGAAAAAAGTCCAGAACGGGGATCCCATTTACGGTGCTCTAGAAAAACGAGTAAAATATATTAAAAAAAAAAAAACCTTTTTTAAAAACCATGCTTATAGCGCCATCTTGTGGTGAAATTTGAACTGATTCGACTATCAGTCGACTATAGGGAGAATCTGACGAATCAGATTCGACTATGAAAATCCTTAGTTGAATACAGCCCTAGTGAAACGCCAGCATACACTGATCACAGATTACCCCCCCCCCCCCAACACCGCCAAGTCTGAGACCTCCATCTTTATCTACAGGGGAATTAATTAAACGCAAGATTAAATGTTTTTAATTGATCTCTAAAGATTAATAGGCGGCACGGTGGTTTAGTGGTTAGCACGTTCGCCTCTCAGCGCTAGGGATTCCCGGTTCGAATCCCCATCTGGGTGGAGTTTCCATGTTCTCCCCATGTCTGCGTGGGTTTCCTCCGGGTTCTCCGGTTTCCTCCCACAGTCCAAAAACATGGATCAAGTCAATTGAATTGTCAAAATTGCCCCATATAGAGTGTGTGTGTGTGAGTGAGTGAGAGCCCAGCGATGGATTGGCGCCCTGTCCTGGGTGTATCTGCCCAGCGCCCGAAACGTTCTCCCCTGGATGGGCATGGGGAACCCCACCGCGACCCTAATAGAGGATAAAGCGGGATTCAGAATCACGAACAGTAACCGGAAGGCTGTTCCAAAGTTGAGGAGCCTTGTGGGAGAACGCTCTTCCACCAGCAGTAATTTTATTTATTCTAGGAACTAAGAGAAGACCAGCACCTTGAGATCGGAGCTCATGTGTCGGCTGGTACGATTGAATCAGCTCGCTCAGATTCTGTGGAACCTGATTATGTCGAATTTTATACGTTATTAATAAAAATTTGTACTCGATACGAAACTTAACTGGTAGCCAAACTTAACTGGTAGCCAAACTTAACTGGTAGCCAAACTTAACTGGTAGCCAAACTTAACAGGTAGCCAAACTTAACTGGTAGCTAAACTTAACTGGTAGCCAAACTTAACAGGTAGCCAAACTTAACAGGTAGCCAAACTTAACTGGTAGCCAAACTTAGCTGGTAGCCAAACTTAACTGGTAGCCAAACTTAACTGGTAGCCAAACTTAACTGGTAGCTAAACTTAACTGGTAGCCAAACTTAACTGGTAGCCAGTGCGAGTTATATGATCAAACTTTCTGGTTTTAGCTAGCTAACACGTAGGACCGACACACGACCTTTTATACCGTAGCCGAGACCGGCACCGAGGCGCTCAACCTTCTGTCGCCGCCCCACCCGCTGACCAGTTGGCGGGCGCCCACATGACCAGTTGGCGGGCGCCAGTTGGCGGGCGCCAGTTGGCGCCGGCCAACCGTTAACCGAGTGTTCTCCACTTCCCGCAGGGAGCAGCCCATCTTCAGCACCCGGGCCCACGTCTTCCAAATCGACCCGAGCACCAAGAAGAACTGGGTCCCCACCAGCAAGCACGCCGTCACCGTGTCCTACTTCTACGACAGCACCCGCAACGTCTACCGCATCATCAGCCTGGACGGCGCAAAGGTCAGAATGCCCCCCCCACAGAATGCCACAGGGAGTGCGCTAGGGCCAGATCGATGGCTGTAGAATCGACCGGGCCGTAATTGCTAGCTGCCCCGTGGCCCGATCGATAGCTACCCTTCCCGTTGCCCCGGAAAAAAGCCGGCGTCGAACTGATTCGCCGGTTCCACTGACGTTCCGATCGGTCCTTTCATCGGGTCCCTGACGAACACTCAGTGATGGGTGCTCGCCAACTTACGCACAATTTTCGATTCTAAGCTATTAGCTAAGGGAGAACCCATTGAGCTTGAGCCATGTTTTTGGACTGTGGGAGGAAAGCGGAGAACCCGGAGGACCCGGGGAGATTGTGTTCTCCCCGGGTCCTCCGGGTTCTCCGGTTTTCTCCCACAGTCCAAAAACATGGATCAAGTCAATTGAGTTCTCCAAATTGCCCCATATAGAGTGTGTCTGTGTGAGTGAGTGTGTGCCCAGCGATAGATTGGCGCCCTGTCCTGGGTGTATCTGCCCAGCGCCCGAAACGTTCTCCCCTGGATGGGCATGGGGAACCCCACCGCGACCCTAATAGAGGATAATAGAGGAGGGAGAACCCATTGAGCTTGAGCCATGTTTTTGGACTGTGGGAGGAAAGCGGAGAACCCGGAGAGGTTCTCGCGGGGAGATTGTGTTCTCCCTGGGTCCTCCGGGTTCTCCAGTTTCCTCCCACAGTCCAAAAACATGGATCAAGTCAATTGAGTTCTCCAAATTGCCCCATATAGGGTGTGTCTGTTTGAGTGAGTGTGTGTGTGCCCAGCGATGGATTGGCGCCCTGTCCTGGGTGTATCTGCCCAGCGCCCGAGACGTTCTCCCCTGGATAGGCATGGGGAACCCCCCCCCCCCCCATAATGAATGAATGTCTCAGGCGCTGGGCAGATAATTGCTAGCTGCCCTGTAGCCCGGTCAATAGCTACCCTTCCCGTTGCCCCGAAAAAAGCCGGCGTCGAACTGATTCGCCGGTTCCACTGACGTTCCGATCGGTCCTTCCATCGGGTCCCTGACGAACACTCACCGATGGCTGCTCGCCGACTTACGCACAATTTTCGATTATAAGCTATTAGCTAAGGGAGAACCCATTGAGCTTAAGCCATATTTTTGGACCTTGGTAGGAAACCGGAGAACCCGGAGGAAACCCACACGGACACGGGGAGAACACGGAAACTCCGCCCAGATTGGGATACGAACCGGGAATCCCTAGACCTGAGAGGAGAACATGTCATCCATCCATCCATTATCTTCGTCTACTAGGGTCACGGTGGGGTAGGGGGGGGGCAGAACAGGGCGTATAGGCCATTAGCCGAGGGAGAACATACCAACCCCCCCACCCCCCCCTAACTTGGGCGCTTCTGGGTTCCAGGCGATCATCAACAGCACCATCACCCCCAACATGACCTTCACCAAGACCTCGCAGAAGTTCGGCCAGTGGGCGGACAGCCGGGCCAACACGGTCTACGGGCTGGGGTTCTCCTCCGAGAGCCAGCTGAGCAAGGTGGGTAGCGGAACGTTGCGGAACGTGGCGGAACGTAGCGTCTCGGCCATGTCTAACCCTGCCTGGTTGCCCAGTTCGCAGAGAAGTTCGCCGAGTTCAAGGAGGCGGCGAGGTTGGCCAAGGAGTGCTCGCAGGAGAAAATGGAGCTGACCAGCACCCCCTCCCAGGTGACCCTCTCGTTCTCTCGTTCTCTCGCTCGCCCGTCCGGTTCTCCGAAGCCTCGCCTAACCGTGTTCTCCGTTTCCGCTCCGTCCGATCGACATCGTAGCGTAAACAGGCGTCTACGAAGGTAAGCGCAATGACCCCCGACCGACCCGAGTCCCGCCCCGGTCTACCGGCATCCACGTCATCTAACGCCGAACGTGGTTCTAACGTGGTTCTAACGTGGTTCTAACGTGGTTCTAACGTGGTTCTAACGTGGTTCTAACATAATTAACATAGAATGGCCGAGCATCCCTTGATTAACCCGGTTCCCAGCCACTAACCTGTTAACCCTCTCACATATACTGTATATAGCTTTATATATATATATGGTGGCTTAGTGGTTTGGCATGTTCTCCTTAGCACTAGGGATTCCCGGTTCGAATCCCCATCTGGGTGGAGTGTCCATGTTCTCCCCGTGTCCACGTGGGTTTCCTTCGGGTTCTCCGGTTTCCTCCCACAGTCCAAAAACATGGATCAAGTCAATTGAAAGCTCCAAATTGCCCCATATAGAGAGTGTTTGAGTGAGTGAGTGAGTGCCCCGTGATAGATTGCCCCCCTGTCCTGGGTGTATCTGCCCAGCGCCCGAAACGTTCTCCCCTGGATGGGCATGGGGAACCCCCCCCCCCCCGCGACCCTAATATAGCATAAAGCGGAAGATAATGAATGAATGAATGAACGTTCTAGGCGGTGGGCAGATACACCCAGGACAGGGGGGCAATCTATCACTGGACACACACTCACACACACACACTCTATATGGGGCAATTTGGAGAATTCAATTGACTTGATCCATGTTTTTGGACTGTGGGAGGAAACCGGAGAACCCGGAGGAAACCCACGTGGACACAGGGAGGACATGGAAACTCCACCCAGATGGGGATTCGAACCGGGAATCCCTAGCGCTGAGAGGAGAACATGCCAAACCACTAAGCCACCATGCCGCCATATATATATATTAGCCACTCTAATCGTTTGCCCCCCCCCCTCCCCCATGCAGTTCAGGCGCAAACAGGAAGTGGCTGCCAAAAAGGTAAGCTTGAAGCGGCGACGTCTGAGGTTCCACGGTTCCGCTTCCATGGTTAGGTTCCCCATGCCCATCCAGGGGAGAACGTTTCGGGCGCTGGGCAGATACACCCAGGACAAGGGGGCAATCCATCGCTGGGCACACACTCACTCACACAGACACTCTATATGGGGCAATTTGGAGCCTTCGATTCACCTTGAATCCATGTTTTGGAACTGTGAGGGGGGGGTTCCCCATGCCCATCCAGGGGAGAATGTTTCGGACGCTGGGCAGATACACCCAGGAAAGGGGGGCAATCTATCACTTACACACAAACACACTCTATATGGGGCAATTTGGAGCCTTCGATTTACCTTCAATCCATGTTTTTTGGACTGTGGGAGGAAACCGGAGTGCTGAGGAGAACATTCTAAACTCAGTACATATATTGTTAAATAGCATAATCCGCTTCTGGGACCGCGGGGGGGGGGGGGGTGGGGTGGGGGGGGTTCTCCATGCCCATCCGGGGGAGAACGTTTCAGACGCTGGGCAGATACACCCAGGACAGACGGGCAATCGGTCACTCACACTCACTCACACAAATACACTCTATATGGGGCAATTTGGAGCATTCGATTCACCTTGAATCCATGTTTTGGAACTGTGAGGGAGGGCTTCCCCACGCCCATCCAGGGGAGAACGTTTCGGGCGCTGGGCAGATACACCCAGGACAGGGGGGGGGCAATCTATCACTCACACACACACTCTATATGGGGCAATTTGGAGAATTGACTTGAGCCATGTTTTTGAACTGTGGGAGGAAACCGGAGAACCCGGAGGAAACCCAGGCTGACACGGGGAATACATGGAGACTCCACCCAGATGGGGATCCAAACCGGGAATCCCTAGTGCTAAGGAGAACATGCTAAACTCAGTACATGTTAAATAACATAATCTGCTGCTGGGGGGGGGGGGGGGGGGGTTCCCCATGCGCATCCAGGGGAGAACGTTTCGGACGCTGGGCAGATACACCCGGGACAGGGGGGGCAATCTATCACTCACAAATACTCACACAGACACACTCTATATGGGGCAATTTGGAGCCTTCGATTCACCTTGAATCCATGTTTTGGAACTGTGAGGGAGGGGTTCCCCATGCCCATCCAGGGGAGAACGTTTCGGACGCTGGGCAGATACACCCAGGACAGGTTGGGCAATCTATCACTCACACACACACTCTATATGGGGCAATTTGGAGAATTGACTTGAGCCATGTTTTTGGACTGTGGGAGGAAACCGGAGAACCCGGAGGAAACCCACGCGGACACGGGGAGAACATGGAAACTCCACCCAGATGGGGATTCGAACCGGGAATCCCTAGCGCTGAGAGGAGAACATGCCAAACCACTAAGCCACCATGTGACTTAATGACTATGATTGACAGGAATCAGCCACCGGGGAGCTGCAGTCGCCTCTGACCCCGGAGAGCATCAACGGAACCGATTACGAACGCTGCGCGCCGGAACCGCGCGCCGAGACCAACGCGGTACCCTTCCCCCACAGGTGAGTTGGTTCTCCTTGCCCCAGGGGAGAACGTTTCGGGGGCAGGGCAGATACACCCAGGACAGGGGGGGGGCAATCTATCACTGGACACACACTCACTCACACAGACACACTCTATATGGGGCAATTTGGATGTATTGATCTATTGCCAAGCACTGTCACTCACACTATATAGAGCAATTTCAATAGGGGCAATTATCCTGCACACTTACCCATCAAGGGGAGAATGTTTCGGAGGCAGGGCAGATACTCCCAGGACAGGGGGGCAATCTATAACTGGGCACACACTCACTCACATAGACACAATGTATATGGGGCAATTTGGATGTATTGATCTATTGCCAAGCACTGTCACTCACACTATATAGAGCAATTTCAATAGGGGCAATTATCCTGCACACTTACCCATCAAGGGGAGAACGTTTCGGGGGCAGGGCAGATACACCCAGGACGGGGGGGGGGGCAATCTATCACTGGACACACACTCACTCACACAGACACACTCTATATGGGGCAATTTGGATCTATTGATCTATTGCCAAGCACTGTCCCTCACACTATATAGAGCAATTTCAATAGGGGCAATTATCCTGCACACTTACCCATCAAGGGGAGAACGTTTCGGGGGCAGGGCAGATACACCCAGGACAGGGGGGCAATCTATAACTGGACACACACTCACTCACACAGACACAATGTATATGGGGCAATTTGGATGTATTGATCTATTGCCAAGCACTGTCCCTCACACTATATAGAGCAATTTCAATAGGGGCAATTATCCTGCACACTTACCCATCAAGGGGAGAACGTTTCGGGGGCAGGGCAGATACACCCAGGACGGGGGGGGGGGCAATCAATCACTGAGCACACACTCACTCACTCACACAGACACACTCTATATGGGGCAATTTGGATCTATTGATCTATTGCCAAGCACTGTCACTCACACTATATAGAGCAACTTCAATAGGGGCAATTATCCTGCACACTTACCCATCAAGGGGAGAACGTTTCGGGGGCAGGGCAGATACACCCAGGACAGGGGGGCAATCTATAACTGGGCACACACTCACTCACACAGACACAATGTATATGGGGCAATTTGGATGTATTGATCTATTGCCAAGCACTGTCCCTCACACTATATAGAGCAATTTCAATAGGGGCAATTATCCTGCACACTTACCCATCAAGGGGAGAACGTTTCGGGGGCAGGGCAGATACTCCCAGGACAGGGGGGCAATCTATAACTGAGCACACTCTCACTCACACAGACACTCTATATGGGGCAATTTGGATGTATTGATCTATTGCCAAGCACTGTCACTCACACTATATAGAGCAACTTCAATAGGGGCAATTATCCTGCACACTTACCCATCAAGGGGAGAACGTTTCGGGCGCTGGGCAGATACACCCAGGACAGGGGGGCAATCTATAACTGGGCACACACTCACTCACACAGACACAATGTATATGGGGCAATTTGGATGTATTGATCTATTGCCAAGCACTGTCCCTCACACTATATAGAGCAATTTCTATAGGGGCAATTATCCTGCACACTTACCCATCAAGGGGAGAATGTTTCGGGGGCAGGGCAGATACTCCCAGGACAGGGGGGCAATCTATAACTGGGCACACACTCACTCACACAGACACACTCTATATGGGGCAATTTGGATGTATTGATCTATTGCCAAGCACTGTCACTCACACTATATAGAGCAATTTCAATAGGGGCAATTATCCTGCACACTTACCCATCAAGGGGAGAACGTTTCGGGGGCAGGGCAGATACTCCCAGGACAGGGGGGCAATCTATAACTGGGCACACACTCACTCACACAGACACAATGTATATGGGGCAATTTGGATGTATTGATCTATTGCCAAGCACTGTCACTCACACTATATAGGGCAATTTCAATAGGGGCAATTATCCTGCACACTTACCCATCAAGGGGAGAACGTTTCGGGCGCAGGGCAGATACACCCAGGACAGGGGGGCAATCTATAACTGGGCACACACTCACTCACACAGACACAATGTATATGGGGCAATTTGGATGTATTGATCTATTGCCAAGCACTGTCCCTCACACTATATAGAGCAATTTCTATAGGGGCAATTATCCTGCACACTTACCCATCAAGGGGAGAACGTTTCGAAGGCTGGGCAGATACACTCAGGACAGGGGGGCAATCTATAACTGGACACACACTCACTCACACAGACACACTCTATATGGGGCAATTTGGATGTATTGATCTATTGCCAAGCACTGTCACTCACACTATATAGAGCAATTTCAATAGGGGCAATTATCCTGCACACTTACCCATCAAGGGGAGAACGTTTCGGGCGCTGGGCAGATACACCCAGGACAGGGGGGCAATCTATAACTGGGCACACACTCACTCACACAGACACAATGTATATGGGGCAATTTGGATGTATTGATCTATTGCCAAGCACTGTCACTCACACTATATAGGGCAATTTCAATAGGGGCAATTATCCTGCACACTTACCCATCAAGGGGAGAACGTTTCGGGCGCAGGGCAGATACACCCAGGACAGGGGGGCAATCTATAACTGGGCACACACTCACTCACACAGACACAATGTATATGGGGCAATTTGGATGTATTGATCTATTGCCAAGCACTGTCACTCACACTATATAGAGCAATTTCAATAGGGGCAATTATCCTGCACACTTACCCATCAAGGGGAGAACGTTTCGGGGGCAGGGCAGATACTCCCAGGACAGGGGGGCAATCTATCACTGCACACACTCACTCACACAGACACAATGTATATGGGGCAATTTGGATGTATTGATCTATTGCCAAGCACTGTCCCTCACACTATATAGAGCAATTTCAATAGGGGCAATTATCCTGCACACTTACCCATCAAGGGGAGAACGTTTCGGGCGCAGGGCAGATACACCCAGGACAGGGGGGCAATCTATAATTGAGCACACTCTCACACTATATAGAGCAATTTAAATAGGGGCAATTATCCCCTGAACACCCAGGTTCTTCTAAGTGGATGTTCTCCCATGTTGGGTCTATATGGAATGCATGTGTAGATGCATAGAACCCGGAGAACATGGCACCTCCACCTGGATTGGGATTCCAACCTGGATCCCCAGCGCCGAGAGGCGGACGTGCCCCGCCTCACTCACTGTTCTCCGGTGTTCCCTCAGCGGCAGTTCCACCACCATCAACAAGCATTGGGAGGCCGAGTTGGCGGCGTTAAAGGGGAACAACGCCAAGCTGACGGCGGCGCTGCTCGAATCGACCGCCAACGTCAAGCAGTGGAAGCAACAGCTGGCGGCCTATCAGGAGGAGGCGGAACGTCTGCACAAACGGGTGAGGAACGGAGAACGTCGTCGTCGTCGACGTCGTTGACGTCGTTGACGTCGTTGACGTCATTGACGTCATTGCCTTTAGACGCGAGTCACATGACCTGTCTGGAAACTTTTAAGTAACTACGTTCTGCGTTCCAGGTGACGGAACTGGAGTGCGTCAGCGGGCAGACCACGGTCATCAAGACCCACAAGACGGAACTCAACCAGACGATAGAGGAACTGGAGGCGGCGCTAAGGTCCAAGGAGGAGGTCCGATGGTTTTGGTTAACTTCCAATGTTCCATCTTTATGGTCGGGGTTGGAGAACCAGGGCGGTCATGACACAGCAATGCGGGGTTGGGGGCCATGCTCAGGAACCCACATTAGTAGCTTCGGAATACACTTTGGAACGAAGGACCTGGGGAAACCCGTTACTGAAGGTGTCGCCGGGTTCCACTAGGGTCTCATATGGGCTCTAGAGTCTATTGTCTGGATGTTCATTGACTAACCCAATTTCCAAGTGTCCCATCTTTATGGTCGGGGTTGGAGAACCAGGGTGGTCATGACACAGCAATGCGGGGTTGGGGGCCATGCTCAGGAACCCACATTGGTAGGTTCGGAATACACTTGGGAACGAAGGACCTGGGGACATCCCGTCACTGAAGGTGTCGCCGGGTTCCACTAGGGTCTCGTATGGGCTCTAGAGTCTATTGTCTGGATGTTCATTGACTTACCCAATTTCCAAGTGTCCCATCTTTATGGTCGGGGTTGGAGAACCAGGGCAGTCATGACACAGCAATGTGGGGTTGGGGGCCATGCTCAGGAACCCACAGTGGTAGGTTCGGAATACACTTGGGAACGAAGGACCTGGGGACATCCCGTCACTGAAGGTGTCGCCGGGTTCCACTAGGGACTCTAGAGCCTATTGTCTGGTTGGTCATTTTCGTACCCAATTTCCAAGTGTCCCATCTTTATGGTTCTCTGTTCTAATGGTCAGAACCCCAATAGTACCCCCACAGAGAAGGTATTATTTGCCCGGTGCATTGTTCCTATCCCAGCAGTGTCCCAGCAGAGGTGAAATGAAACCACACTAAAAGTCCCCTTATCGCATTAGTGGCACCCAAATTAGAGAACCGAGAACCAACAGAAAGCAGATCGACTACAGAACGTAATTGAAAAACTCCAAACTCCGTCCACATGGCAAGTGGAGGTAATACACGATGGAGGGCCCCCAGAAGGGGGCGTGTCGATACTTTCGACGGGTTCTACGGTATTATGGAGCCCATTGGTCGAGGTGTTGGTGGTACTCTGACCCCAACTGGGATATTATTAAAGTATCTGGATAAAACTGGGTCTGGGTTCTCCCGAGGGAACCCGTGGAAGGTTCACCGTGTTGTTCCACCTCGTTCCAGGAGCTGGAGGGCCTGAAAGCCGAAGTGGAACGTGCCAACGAGCTGCAAGCGCAGAAGGAACAGGTCTCCCAGAAGCTCCAGGTAAAGGAACATCCATCCATCATCTTCTGCTTTATCCTCCACTAGGGTTGCGGGGGGGGGTTCCCCATGCCCATCCGGGAGAACGTTTCGGGCGCTGGGCAGATACACTCAGGACAGGGGGGGCAATCAATCACTCTATGCTTCATAGAACCCGCTTAGAACCTCTATGTTCTCTAACATCCAGGGTCTGATTCCTGAAGCATAGAACCTCTATGCTTCAGAACCTTCTACACCTCAATGCCGTGTAGAGGTTCGTTCTCTAATGCCCTATGGTCTGATTAGAACCATAGAATATAGAACCTCTATGCTTAAGGAATCAGACCCTAGAGGTTTTATCTACTCGGCAGAGGTTCTATGCTTCAGGAATCAGACCCTAGAGGTTCTATGCTTCAGGATACAGACCCAGGAGGTTCTATGCTTCAGGAATCAGACCCTGGAGCTTCAATGCTTCAGGAATCAGACCCTAGAGGTTCTATGCTTCAGGATTCAGACCCTGGAGGTTCTATGCTTTAGGAATCAGACCCAGGAGGTTCTATGCTTCAGCAATCAGACCCTGGAGGTTTCTATGCTTCAGGAATCAGACCCTGGAGGGTCTATGCTTCAGGAATCAGACCCTGGAAGTTCTATGCTTCCGGAATCAGACCCTGTAAGTTCTATGCTTCAGGAATCAGACCCCGGACGTTAGAGAACGCACCTCCCACACATAGAACCTCTATGCTTCAGAACCTTCTACGCCTCTATGGTGCGTAGAGGTTCGTTCTCTAACGTCCAGGGTCTGATTCCTGAAGCAGAGAGGTTCTATGCTTCAGTAATCAGACCCTGGAGGTTCTATGCTTCAGGAATCAGACCCTGGAGGTTCTAAGTTTCAGGAATCAGACCCTGGAGGTTCTAAGCTTCAGGAATCAGACCCTGGAGGTTCTATTCTTCAGGAATCAGACCCTAGAGGTTCTATGCTTCAGGAATCAGACCCTGGAGGTTCTATGCTTCAGGAATCAGACCCTGGAAGTTCTATGCTTCAGGAATCAGACCCCGGACGTTAGAGAACGCACCTCCCTCGCATAGAACCTCTCTGCTTCAGAACCTTCTACGCCTCTATGCCGCATAGAGGTTCGTTCTCTAACGTCCAGGAGGTTCTACGCTTCAGGAATCAGTCCCTGGAGGTTGGAGAACGAACCGCCACACGGCATGCGTGACCCAGCGTGTCTCCGTTCCCGTAGGAGACGGAGACGCGGACGACGGAGCTGGAGAGGCAGCTGGCGCAGCTGGAGCGGCGGGTGGAGAACACGCGCGCCGAGCACGAGGCGTTCCGCAAGAACGTGCGCTCCACGCTGGAGCTGCTGGACGGGAAGATCTTCGAGCTGAGCGAGCTGAGAGACAGCCTGGCCAAGCTGATGGACGGCGGCGGCAGCTAGAGTCTAAGCGGGGATTTGGCGGCCTCTGGTGGACAAGTCGCACACCTGCAGGCACATGCACAGAGGGATGGGGCTCTTTTACGAATGCTCGAGACACACACACACACACACACACACACACACACACACACACACACACACACACACTTTAAATTCCCCTTCGGCCCCACGGCGCCCCCTCAAGGACCGTTAAAGAACGTTATTTTTTTAAAGACCGGTGTTTCAATGACAACCCCCCTCTGTAGCTTAGTGGTTTGGCATGTTCTCCTCTCAGCGCTAGGGATTCCCGGTTCGGAACCCAATCTGTGTGGAGTCTCCATGTCCTCCCCGTGTCCGCATGGGTTTCCTCCGGGTTCTCCGTTTTCCTCCCATAGTCCGAAAACATGGCTCAAGGTCAATTGAAGGCTCCAAATTGCCCCATATAGTGTGTGTATGTGTGAGTGAGTGTGTGCCCAGTGATAGATTGCCCCCGTCCTGGGTACAGAACGCGACGGAACGCGACGCTACGGAACGCGACGCTGTTGTCGCCATTGTTACATTTTAGAACATGGATTCAAGGTGAATTGAATGCTCCAAATTGCCCCATATAGTGTTTGTGTGCCCAGTGATAGATTGGGCGCCCTCTCCTGGGTGTATCTGCCCAGCGCCCGAAACGTTCTACCCTGGATGGGCATGGGGAACCCCCCCCGACCCGATCTTCCTTCTTTGGGCTACGGAACGCGACGTTGTTGTCGCCATTGTTACATATTAGAACATGGATTCAAGGTGAATTGAAGGCTCCAAATTGCCCCATATAGAGTGTGTCTGTGTGAGTGAGTGTAAGTCCAGTGACAGATTGCCCCCCTGTCCTGGGTGTGTCTGCCCAGCGCCCGAAACGTTCTCCCCTGGGGCATGGGGAACCCCCCCCGACCCGATCTTCCTTCGTTGGGATACGGAACGCGACACTGTTGTCGCCATTGTTACGTTTTAGGACATGGATTCAAGGTGAATTGAATGCTCCAAATTGTCCCATATAGTGTTTGTGTGCCCAGTGATAGATTGGCACCCTCTCCTGGGTGTATCTACCCAGCACCCCAAATGCCCCCCCCCCCCCCCCCCAAGATAATGGATGGATAGCTTTAGAGGCTCCAATCCCGATTGTCCACGTGGGTGTCCGCCGGGTTCTCCGGTCTCCTCCCACAGTCCCAAAAACATGGATTCAAGGTGAATTGAATGCTCCAAATTGCCCCATATAGAGTGTGTTTGTGTGCCCAGCGATAGATTGGCGCCCTCTCCTGGGTGTACCTTAGATAATGGATGGACAGTGTTAGTGGCTCGATTCCCGATTGTCCACGTGGGTGTCCGCCGGGTTCTCCGGTCTCCTCCCACAGTCCCAAAACCATGGATTCAAGGGGAATTGAATGCTCCAAATTGCCCCATATAGAGTGTGTGTTTGAGTGAATGTGTGCCCAGCGATAGATTGGCGTCCTGTCCTGGGTGTAGCCGCCCAGCGCCCGAAACGTTCTCCCCTGGGGCATGGGGAACCCCCACCCCACCCCACCCCATGTGGAACATAACGGATGGATGGAACCAACGTCGTCCCAACTTCGCCAGCGACTTCCAGGACGTCCCGGTTCCAGATCAGAGCAATACAACAAGGGAAGCTCTCACTATCAGGTATCTCCACCCATCCCCCCCCCCCCCCCCCGAGACGTGGACACGTCTCCACCTACCCCCCCCCACCCCTACTGCCCCCCACCCCCACCCCCCACCCCTGTGGGACTCTAGGACCCTCGTATGTCTCACGGCTCCGTCATCTCTACGCTATTTCCTATTGCACTCCCGACTGGGATAGGACCCGGGATTGCCCTCGGATCCCTGATGCAAATCCGGTTCCGCCGTCCACCTCGGAGACGGGACCCCCGGCTCCGGACCCCCGGCGTTCTTTCGTATCTTTACGTCGGGAAAGCGGACGGAACGATTACTAAGGCAATACTCAGAAGCTGAGCTATTTAAAAAGGGACGGGGAACTGACGGCGGGAGGACGCCGGTTCTCCAAACGGGGGTCTTCCCCCCTCGCTCCAGGTGCCTTCGGGTAGCTAGAGGTAGCTGGGGGTAGCTAGGGGTAGCTAGAGGTAGCTGGAGGTACTTCCCGGGGGTTCCTATTGCCAAATAAACCCGTGATGACGTCTCATGTTTATGATCTGCGTGTTCCGCATTTAAAGGGCTCGTCGGTATCGTCTTCGTCTACGTTCTATTTATTCTCTGGAATGGGGGGGGGTGGGTGTGGGGTGGGGGGTATGGGGGGTATGGGGGGGGGGGGGGGGGGTTCCGACTTGATTAAAGGTCTACTTTTTGACGTCGGTTGTATCACATGCTTATAACTGTAATGGAGTTATTTATATTGGAATAAAATATTCAAAGCCAACGTTTAGAACCTTTGTTTTTTACCCCAGTAGAACCCCCACCACCCCCCCCCCCCCCCCTTCCTATTGTGTGCTCGGGGCTTTGTTCCTATCCCGGCAGTGTCATAGCATCAGTGGCACTGCAGCGGGGACAATGCTCCACCACCGAAGTTCTACCTGTCCGACATCCGTGAGGGTTCTGGTCAATGGAGAACCAATGGAGAACCTACGGAGAACCTACAGAGAACACATGGACTACGGGCTGTGATTGGAAAACCACAAACTCCATTGACCTGCATACTCTGGGGCCTATCCCTAGCCTTTACCCTAGGATGTCCATTAATATGTAAATATATGGGGCGGCACGGTGGCGTAGTGGTTTGGCATGTTCTCCTCTCAGCGCTAAGGGGTTCGAATCCCAATCTGGGTGGAGTTTCCATGTTCTCCCCGTGTCCGCGGGGGTTTCCTCCGGGTTTGCTCCCACAGTTCAAAAATACATGGATTCAAGGTGAATTGAAAGCTCCAAATTGCCCCATATAGTGTGTGTGTGATAGATTGCCCCCCCTGTCCTGGGTGTATCTGCCCAGCCCCCTCTGTGGCATGGATAAAGCAGAAGGTAATGGATGGATGCCTACATGAGGCACGGTGGCTTAGCGGTTTGGCATGTTCTCCTCGCACAGTCCAAAAAGTACATGGATTCAAGGTGAAGTGAAAGCTCCAAATAGGGCAGCCTGGATTGGGAAGGGAGCCGCCGCCTGGACGGGGAAGGGAGCGCATCGGGACAATACCCCACCCCCCCAAATGATACCTGCATAACATGTAACCAATAGAGACCCTAGGGGCGGAGAACATCAAAAGGGGCGTGGCCAAACGGCCATCCATGCGACCGCAGACATCACCCGGTCAGAAGGTGCGGGCGTCCACACGGCCCCAAGTCGGCGTCCCGATGCGCTCCCTTCCCCGTCCAGGCGGCGGCGACCTAACGCTAGCGCCCGTCGAAGATCCATCTGACGACAGCGAAAGGCATGAATAACTGTTTATTACATCGGGGGGGGGGGGGGGGGGGAGTACAATGAGCGGAAGAGCGGAACGTAGGCCGAAAAATACAAAGAAAAAAATTTTAATTATTAAAAAAAAAAGATCAAAGGGTTTCGGATCGCGACATCGTTACACGCTTTGAAATATCGCGCCGGACTCAATAAATACATGTAAGCGACCATGCAGCTAGAACCGGACCTCCCGGGAGGTTTCCTTACAGTATAATACAGATGGAAAGGTCTGGCGCCCCCCTGTGGGATGGAATATTGCACATTTCTAGCGATGTGGGGTGGGAACCGATGAGCGGGGGGGGGGAAGAGCGATGCATAGAGAACGGCGTGGTGAGGAGGAGCGAGAACGGGGTACAGTACAGACCATTCATCCACCCGCGCTCCAGTCAGCGCCACCGTGTGGCCGCCAGCGGTCGGGATGGGTATTCCAATGCGTATCGACGGGAACGGACGGGAACGTGGATCTACGGAACGTCCCGGCACTAGCTACGATGTCCGACGGCATTTGGGGAACGTTCGATCACGCGGGACTCGAGCGCGTGATGAGGTCACTGGTGGCGGCGAGAGGTTGCGGGGGAACCCTCATCCTCAGCCGGGAGCTGCTGGACACCGGAACGTATGAGTGGATGGAGGGCGCATTCGTGTCAGCAGATTTACAGCGGTTCTGGCCATTCAGACGGTCCATATATATCCATACGGTCCATAATAAAGTCTATATAGTCCATGTATATATTCATATACAGTACATAATAGAGTCTATACAGTCCATATAAAATCTATAGAGTCCATATATTTCCATACAGTCCATAATAAAGTCTATACAGTCCATATATTTCCATACGGTCCATAATAAAGTCTATATAGTCCATGTATATATTCATATACAGTACATAATAGAGTCTATACAGTCCATAAAGTCTATACAGTCCATATATATATCCATACGGTCCATAATAAAGTCTATACAGTCCATATAAAGTCTATACAGTCCATATATATCCATACGGTCCATAATAAAGTCTATATAGTCCATGTATATATTCATATACAGTACATAATAGAGTCTATACAGTCCATATCAAATCTATACAGTCCATATATTCTCATATACAAGTCATATATATATATATATATATATATATTTCATACAGTCCATAACAACGTCTATACAGTCCATGCCTATCCACGATAAAGTCTACAATGTCCATATATATTCACACAGTCCATAATGACGTGTACTGTATATAGTCCATGTATATATTCATACCCAGTACATAAGAGTCTATTATGGACTGTATATGAATACATATACATGGACTGCATAAAGTCTATATAGTCCATTATAAAGTCTATACAGTCCATATACATTCACACAGTCCATGTATATATATATATATATTCATATACAGTACATTATAAAGTCTATAAAAGTCTATACAGTCCATGTATATATTCATATACAGTACATCATAATGTCTATACAGTCCCTAATAAAGTCTATACAGTCCATGTATATATTCATATACAGTACATTATAAATTCTAATTATTAAAGTCTATACAGTCCCTAATAAAGTCTATACAGTCCATGTATATATTCATATACAGTACATTATAAAGTCTACACAGTCCATGTATATATTCATATACAGTACATTATAAAGTCTATACAGTCCCTAATAAAGTCTATACAGTCCATGTATATATTCATATACAATACATTATAAAGTCTATACAGTCCATGTATATATTCATATACAGTACATTATAAAGTCTATACAGTCCCTAATAAAGTCTATACAGTCCAGGTATATATTCATATACAATACATTGTAAAGTCTATACAGTCCATGTATATATTCATATACAATACATTATAAAGTCTATACAGTCCCTAATAAAGTCTATACAGTCCAGGTATATATTAATATACAGTACATAATAAAGTCTAATATACATATATAGAGACAGAGTCCATACAGTCCATTTATATTATATAACACCTCTTCCCCGTGATTTATTCCCAATAATGCCGTGCGTTATTCACACCGTATTGCTTTTATAAAAAGGTTACAAACACGCCGTAATAAAAAACTGAGGTCTGATTCATAAATGCGTTTATTGAAAGTAAAATTGGTAACGATCTGGTCCTCTGCGGGGAAATCTAGGACGGTTTTTAAAAGCGAACGACGGCCGAGTGACGCTAACCATTTACAAATATGTATAAAAATCCCCCTAGTGGCCAAACTGCAGAACGCAGCTGCTAAAAAGCATCGGGCGAAGAACGGACTGTGCGTCCCGCATTGATACGGATGTGAATGTGTCAGTGTCAATAACGTCAGTGGCTCAGCCAATCAGATTTAAGGAGACGTTTGATTCATAAATGCGAAAATCGTGACGCAAATCGTGTTTTTGACGCGAACGCTGATGGCTGAGTAACAGGATTCCGGTTTCTCTAACGATCAAAGGCCCTCTAGTGGCCAACTTGGAGAACGCAGTTCATACAAAACAGCCGCAACAGGTTGGGCTCATGGGAAATAGGCTGTGCTATTGTCAGTGATGTCACCGCTGGCTTAAAGGCTCGGCCAATCAGGTTTCTCGAACGATAAAAGGCCCTCTAGTGGCCAACTTGGAGAACGCAGTTCATACAAAACAGGCGCAAACAGGTTGGACTCATTGGTAATAGTCTGTGCTATCGTCAGTGATGTCACCGCTGGCCCAACGGCTCAGCCAATCAGATTTAAGGAGCCGAAAAAAACGGTAGTACGGTTTTTAAAGCGAACGCTGATGGCTGAGTAACAGGATTCTGGTTTCTCTAACAATAAAAGGCCCTCTAGTGGCCAACTTGGAGAACGCAGTTCATACAAAACTCTTGGGCTCATGGGAAATAGTCTGTGCTAATGTCAGTGATGTCACCGCTGGTCCAACGGCTCGGCCAATCAGATTTAAGGAGCCGAAAAAAAAGGTAGTACGGTTTTTAAAGCGAACGCTGATCGCTGAGTAACAGGATTCTGGTTTCTCTAACAATAAAAGGCCCTCTAGTGGCCAACTTGGAGAACGCAGTTCATACAAAGGTTGGGCTCATGGGAAATAGTCTGTGCTATTGTCAGTGATGTCACCGCTGACCCAACGGCTCGGCCAATCAGATTTAAGGAGCAGAAAAAAACGGTAGTACGGTTTTTAAAGCGAACGCTGATGGCTGAGTAACAGGATTCCGGGTTCTCTAACGATAAAAGGCCCTCTAGTGGCCAACTTGGAGAACGCAGTTCATACAAAACAGCCGCAACAGGTTGGGCTCATGGGTAATAGTCTGTGCTATTGTCAGTGATGTCACTGCTGGCCCAACGGCTCGGCCAATCAGATTTAAGGAGCCGAAAAAACGGTAGAACGTTTTTTTTGATGGGAACGCTGATGGCTGAGTAACAGGATTCTGGTTTCTCTAACAATAAAAGGCCCTCTAGTGGCCAACTTGGAGAACACACTTCATACAAAACAGGCGCAACAGGTTGGGCTCATTGGTAATAGTGTGTGCTATCGTCAGTGATGTCACTGCTGGCCAAACGGCTCGGCCAATCAGATTTAAGGAGCCGAAAAAAACGGTAGTACGGTTTTTAAAGCGAACGCTGATGGCTGAGTAACAGGATTCCGGTTTCTCGAACGATAAAAGGCCCTCTAGTGGCGTACTTGGAGAACGCAGTTTATACAAAACTCTTGGGCTCATGGGAAATAGCGTGTGCTATTGTCAGTGATGTCACCGCTGGTCCAACGGCTCGGCCAATCAGGTTTAAGGAACAGAGCGACCCGTTATCGAATAACCGTTTCGGTTCTAAATAAACTCGGAACGATCTCGCCCTAGTGAACTACTTCTTACCTTGAATGACTACTGATATCCTGCCCTGGGGTTCGGTTCCGCGGCGCCTACCTTCAACCCTGAAACACACAGATGACCGTTACTCCGAGCAGCCAATCAGACGGCGGCGTTAAGGCTCGCGTGGAGGGGCCGGTAATACGAACAGTGCGGATATGTAAGCGGTTCTGTACTGACCTCCGAGGCTACAGCAGGTTCTCCGAGCACTGCAGAGGGATGGGACTTCGGAATATTCTCACACACACACACACACACACACCAAGAACCTAGAACGAAAGGCGTACGCAAGGCTTCACCGACGAATGTCTATGAAAGGAACGTCGAAAGAACAACAGAACGTTTCAACAGCACCACAAACGTGAGTGAAGCGGCACTTGGGGGCGCTCCGGGACGCGGAACCGTAACGCCGATTCGTAACGATTCCTAATTCCTAACCCGCGACCCAGCGTGGGGTCAGAAGGTTCTGCGGGAGTCGGGGAAACCGACCGCGCTCCTTAACGTCCCCCTGTTCCCCTTATGATTATGGATTTCGGGTTCTAAGATCTTTCCACGTGGCTCCCGATCAAAGCGTCCAAAGGTCGGTCTCTAGAACGAATGGGGAGGTCCGAATGGGGAGGTCCAAAGGTCGGTTCCGTTGGCGTCGGAAGTCGGGAAAACCGACCCCGCCCCTTAACGCCCCCTGTCCCCCTTATGATTATGGATTTCGGGTTCTAAGATCAATGTGGGAAGCGTGATGTCATCGTGACGATGTGGGGAGGTCCAATGGTCGGTTCCGTTGGCGTCGGGAACACAGACCCCGCCCCTTAACGCCCCGTTCCCCTTAACGTCCCCCTGTTCCCCTCATGATTATGGATTTCGGGTTCTAAGATCAATGTGGGAAGCGTGATGTCATCATGACGATGTGGGGAGGTCCAATGGTCGGTTCCGTTGGCGTCGGGAACACAGATCCCGCCCCTGAACGCCCCCTGTTCCCCTTAACGTCCCCCTGTTCCCCTCATGATTATGGATTTCGGGTTCTAAGATCAATGTGAGACCCTCGGAAGCGTGATGTCATCATGATGACATGAGGAGGTCCAAAGGTCGGTTCCGTCGGTGTCGGGAAAACAGACCCCGCCCCTTAACGTCCCCTGTTCCCCTTAACGTCCCCCTGGTCCCCTTATTATTATGGATTTCGGGTTCTAAGATCAATGTGGGAAGCGTGATGTCATCATGACGACATGGGGAGGTCCAATGGTCGGTTCCGTTGGCGTCGGAAGTCGGGAAAACAGACCCCGCCCCTTAACGCCCCCTGTTCCCCTTATGATTATGGATTTAGGGTTCTAAGATCAATATTGGAAGCCTGATGTCATCATGACGACATGGGAGGTCCAAAGGTCGGTTCCGTTGGCGTCGGAAGAACAGACCCCGCCCCTTAACGTCCCCCTGTTCCCCTCATGATTATGGATTTAGGGTTCTAGGATCAATGTGGGACCCTCGGAAGTGTGATGTCATCATGACGACATGGGGAGGTCCAAAGGTCAGCGGTTCCGTTGGCGTCGGAAGTCGGGAAAACAGACCCCGCCCCTTAACGAAGTACCAAAACGCCGAGTCGTCACAAGAGGATTTTAGTCCCGTCGTCACGGCCGCCGACCAATTAGATCGTCAGGAAGGAACTCAAACGCGGGTTCTTTGTGGGCGGGGTCACGTGGGGTCCAGGGTTCCGCAACACATCCGATACAGCTACCGGCACGTTCAAATCGGAGCCACGAGATACACCCGTGTGTACACCCAGGACAGGGGGGCAATCTATCGCTGGGCACACACTCTATATTGGGCAATTTGGCGAATTCAATTCACCTTGAATCCATGTTTTTGGACTGTGGGAGGGAACCGGAGAACCCGGAGAACCCAGAGGAAACCTGTGCGGGGGGGGGTCGGGCCCTGGGCATATACACCCAGGACAGGGGGGCAATCTATCGCTGGGCACACACTCTATATTGGGCAATTTGGCGAATTCAATTCACCTCGAATCCATGTTTGTGGACTGTGGGAGGGAACCGGAGAACCCGGAGGAAACCTGTGCATGAGGGGGGGGCCCTGGGCATATACACCCAGGACAGGGGGGCAATCTATCGCTGGGCACACACTCGATATGGGGCAATTTGGCAATTCAATTCACCTCGAATCCATGTTGTTGGACTGAGAAGGAACCGGAGAACCCGGAGGAAACCCGTGAGTGAAGGAGAGGGGGGGAGGTCAGGCCCCGGGCATATACACCCAGGACAGGGGGGCAATCTATCCCTGGGCACACACTCTATATGGGGCAATTTTGCAAATTCAATTCACCTCGAATCCATGTTTTTGGACTGTGGGAGGGAACCCGGAGGAAACCTTTGCGCAAGGGGGGAGGGGGGGGGGGATCGGGCCCTGGGCATGTACACCCAGGACAGGGGGGCAATCTATCGCTGGGCACACACTCTATATGGGGCAATTTGGCGAATTCAATTCACCTCAAATCTATGTTGTTGGACTGTGGGAGGAAACCGAAAAAACCCGGAGGAGACCCACACGGACACGGGGAGGACATGCAAACTCCGATTCGTTCTAGAGACGTTCTATGAACCTGGCACGAAAACCCTCTTGTGACATCATCACGGGCGGCAACCAATTAGCAGGTTCGTCGTGGGCGGGGTCACACGGGGGAGGGGGGACGGGGGGCGGGACCCCCGGGAAAAAGAACTCGGATGGAGAACGTGATACAAACGCTAATAATAATAATAATAATAATAATAATAATAATAATAATAAAAATAAAGGAAACAAAGCCAGATGAAGTCCTTGTGCTCTTAAGGTCTCGAGTGCGCGGAACGCGTGGAACCAGGGGGGTGGTGGTGACGTGAGGGGGGTGGGGGGTGTGGTCTAACTCTCCCAGTCGGCACACGGCAGCCCCTCGTCCTCGGACTCGGACTCGGGCGAGGCCTCCTTGATGCGGCGCAGGGCTTCGTGGATGCTGCGGGTGAGCGAGTCGCCGGGGTCGTGGCGGCGCGGCTGCGGCGGCTGCTCGTGGCGGCGCACCTTGCGCAGCTTGACCCCCCGCCGGATCTGGGCCAGGATGTTGTCGCCGTCGTCCTGGTCCGGGTCGGGCGCCAGCACGCGCAGCTCGGCCTTGCGCAGGTGGAAGCTGCCCCGCTTCAGGCTGGCCAGCACCTCGTCCATCGGGGAGGCGGCTGGAGGGGGGGGAGAGGGATCACATGATGGTCAATACCCGTGATAATAATAATAATAAAAATAATAAAAATAATAATAATAATAATAATAATAATAATAATAGGGGTGGCACGGTGGCTTAGTGGTTTAGCATGTTCTCCTCTCAGCACTAGGGATTCCCGGTTCGAATCCCCATCTGGGTGGAGTTTCCATGTTCTCCCCGTGTCCGCGTGGGTTTCCTCCGGGTTCTCCGGTTTCCTCCCACAGTCCAAAAACATGGAGCAAGTTAATTGAGTTCTCTAAAATTGCCCCATATAGAGTGTGTTTGAGGGAGTGAGTGTGTGCCCAGCGATGGATTGGCACCCTGTCCTGGGTGTATCTGCCCAGCGCCCGAGACGTTCTCCCCTGGATGGGCATGGGGAACCCCACCGCGACCCTAATAGAGGATAAAGCGGGAGATAATGAATGAATGAACGAATGAACATTTCTTGTAATTAATGAAAAGCACAATGACAGAAATAGGGGTGAGCTGCAATATTCGCTGATTCGACGATTCGATTCGGAGAACCGTAGTCGACTATGAACCTCATAGTCGAATGTACCATTTTGACCACATGGGGGCGCCCATGGCTGCTGCTAAGCATTAGTTTTGACATGAAAGGTCTTTGTTTTCATTATATATATAGCCTTTTGTCAAATAAAATCATCCTAATTTCTAGGGGTGTCTTCAACTAAGGATTTTCATAGTCGAATCTGATTCGTCAGATTTTCCCTATAGTCGACTGATAGTCGAATCAGTTAAAATTTCATCACAAGATGGCGCTATAAGCGTGGTTTTTAAAAAAGATTTTTTTTTATATTTTACTTGTTTTTCTAACAAAAGAAAACCTTTTTTTTTGTTTTTTTTTTCTTTCTAGAAATTATGATTTTATTTGACAAAAGGCTATATATATAACGAAAACAAAGACATTTCATGTTAAAACTAATGCTTAGCAGCAGCCATAGGCGCCCCCATGTGGTCAAAATGGTACATTCGACTATGAGGTTCATAGTCGACTATGGTTCTCCGAATCGAATCGTCGAATCAGCGAATATTGCAGCTCACCCCTAAATAATAATAATAATAATAATAACAATAATAATAATTTTATTTGTATAGCGCCTTTCCTAAAAACTCTAAGCGCTTAACAGTAAAGACATACATACAAACACAAGAAAAATACAAATCAACAGCAAGTAAAAATAACAATAGCATGGAATAGAATGTAAGAAAAGTAAAAAAAATAGAACAAAAACATAAAAGATACGTAAAAGAGATACTAAAAAAAGAAAAAGAACATGGTGATGTACAATAGGATGAGGAATCCTGATAAAAGTAAGTCAAGCGCTATAAGCGTCCCTAAAAATAGGGGTGAGCTGCAATATTCGACGATTCGATTCGGAGAACCGTAGTCGACTATGAACCTCATAGTCGAATGTCCCATTTTGACCACATGGGGGCGCCCATGGCTGCTGCTAAGCATTAGTTGTTACATGAAAGGTCTTTGTTTTCGTTCTATATATAGCCTTTTGTCAAATAAAATCATCCTAATTTCTAGGGGTGTCTTCAACTAAGGATTTTCATAGTCGAATCTGATTCGTCAGATTTTCCCTATAGTCGACTGATAGTCGAATCAGTTAAAATTTCATCACAAGATGGCGCTATAAGCGTGGTTTTTAAAAAAGATTTTTTTTTATATTTTACTTGTTTTTCTAACAAAAGAAAACCTTTTTTTTTGTTTTTTTTTTCTTTCTAGAAATTATGATTTTATTTGACAAAAGGCTATATATATAACGAAAACAAAGACATTTCATGTTAAAACTAATGCTTAGCAGCAGCCATAGGCGCCCCCATGTGGTCAAAATGGTACATTCGACTATGAGGTTCATAGTCGACTACGGTTCTCCGAATCGAATCGTCGAATATTGCAGCTCACCCCTATTTTTAGGGACGCTTATAGCGCTTGACTTACTTTTATCAGGATTCCTCATCCTATTGTACATCACCATGTTCTTTTTCTTTTTTTAGTATCTCTTTTACGTATCTTTTATGTTTTTGTTCTATTTTTTTTACTTTTCTTACATTCTATTCCATGCTATTGTTATTTTTACTTGCTGTTGATTTGTATTTTTCTTGTGTTTGTATGTATGTCTTTACTGTTAAGCGCTTAGAGTTTTTAGGAAAGGCGCTATACAAATAAAATTATTATTATTGTTATTATTATTATTATTATTATTTAGGGGTGAGCTGCAATATTCGCTGATTCGACGATTCGATTCGGAGAACCGTAGTCGACTATGAACCTCATAGTCGAATGTCCCATTTTGACCACATGGGGGCGCCCATGGCTGCTGCTAAGCATTAGTTGTTACATGAAAGGTCTTTGTTTTCGTTCTATATATAGCCTTTTGTCAAATAAAATCATCCTAATTTCTAGAAAAAAAAAAAAAACTAAAAAGAAAAACAAAAAAAAAAAAAGGTTTTCTTTTGATAGAAAAACAAGTAAAATATACATATATATAAAAAAAAACTTTTTTAAAAACTATGCTTATAGCGCCATCTTGTGGTGAAATTTGAACTGATTCGACTATCAGTCGACTATAGGGAAAATCTGACGAATCAGATTCGACTATGAAAATCTTTAGTTGAATACACCCCTAGAAATTAGTAGGGGTAAGCTCCAATATTCGCTGATTCGACGATTCGATTCGGAGAACCGTAGTCGACTATGAACCTCATAGTCGAATGTACCATTTTGACCACATGGGGGCGCCCATGGCTGCTGCTAAGCATTAGTTTTGACATGAAATGTCTTTGTTTTCGTTATATATATATATATATATAGCCTTTTGTCAAATAAAATCATCCTAATTTCTAGAAAAAAAAGAAAAAAGAAAAACAAAAAAAAAAAAAGGTTTTCTTTTGTTCGAAAAACAAGTAAAATATAAAAAAAATATATTTTTTAAAAACTATGCTTATAGCGCCATCTTGTGGTGAAATTTGAACTGATTCGACTATCAGTCGACTATAGGGAAAATCTGACGAATCAGATTCGACTATGAAAATCTTTAGTTGAATACAGCCCTAGAAATTACTAGGGGTGAGCTCCAATATTCGCTGATTCGACGATTCGATTCGGAGAACCGTAGTCGACTATGAACCTCATAGTCGAATGTAGCATTTTGACCACATGGGGGCGCCCATGGCTGCTGCTAAGCATTAGTTTTGACATGAAAGGTCTTTGTTTTCGTTCTATATATAGCCTTTTGTCAAATAAAATCATCCTAATTTCTGTTAATATTAAGTGCAGAACGGGGATCCCATTTACGGTGCTCTAGAAAAACAAGTAAAATATATTAAAAAAAAATCTTTTTTAAGAACCACGCTTATAGCGCCATCTTGTGGTGAATTTTTAACTGATTCGACTATCAGTCGACTATAGGGAAAATCGGACGAATCAGATTCGACTACGAAAATCCTTAGTTGAAGACAGCCCTACTTTGGATAATCGATTTTTATCGATTTTATCGATTCATTGTTGCAGCCCTAGACACCGGGACATATGTGGCTGCTTTGCACACTGTGTTCTCGACAGACGCGGTCTGAAAGGGGGGGGGGGGGGGGGGTTTGATCCGCTAAAAACCAGGACGTTTCCTCACCGGGACAGGACGTGACGTGTCCCGGGAAATACGGACCCTAAGACACGTTCTCCATCGCTGTTATTATCCGGTTAACAACCCAACGAATCGCTAATGGAAATCCGTTATCGATACTTTAGTTAATCGTTTTTTATCGATTTTATCGATTCATTGTTGCAGCCCTAGACACCGGGACATATGTGGCTGCTTTGCACACTGTGTTCTCGACAGACGCGGTCTGAAAGGGGGGGGGGGGGTTTTGATCCGCTAAAAACCAGGACGTTTCCTCACCGGGACAGGACGTGACGTGTCCCGGGAAATACGGACCCTAAGACACGTTCTCCGTTGCTGTTATTATCCGGTTAACAACCCAACGAATCGCTAATGGAAATCCGTTATCGATACTTTAGTTAATCGTTTTTTATCGATTTTATCGATTCATTGTTGCAGCCCTAGTCAATACCCGGGATGTCATCGGGACCGCGAGTACGGGGGGGGGGCCTCACCTCGCCTCCATTGCGCCGACTCGAGCGACGCCGTCTTCCTCAGCTTCTTGCGCGCCTTCAACAGGCTAGGCTAGATGTCGAAGCAAGCGGGCCGTGCGAACGGCCCCAGGGGTGGGCTCTCCGGCCTGCGGACTGGGCTGCCACCCCCCTTTTGGTCTGCTGCATCGGCCCTGGGACGGGAGGTCCTTTCCCCAGGCGAGGCGAGGCTCGAGCGGGGGAGAGCGGGCTGGCCGGCGGGGTACGGGCGAGAGTTAAGGCGTGAGGTGTTCTAGGGGCGACCTGGAGAGTAGTCCTGGACGTCCGGTAGGCGAGGGCCGGGGCGCGGGGTGGGTGGTTCCGCGCGGCGGGGAGGGGGGGCAGGGGTTGGGCGGGGGCGCGCAGGGGAGCCGGGAACCGTTCGTGTCCGTCGGTCTGCACGCCTGGCTTGGGCCACCTGCGTGCAGCGGGGGGTCCGGCTGCGGCGGCGGGGCGTCCTTCTTCCGGGCGCTGGCGAGAACGGAGAATAGCGGGGCCGGACTTCAGGTTGCCAGTGGCCGTGGGTAGCGCTGAGTAGCGCCTGAGGGGGGGTCTTGGGGGTGGGGGGGGAGGGAGATAAGGTGTACGAACATGCAAAATAGCACAGCAGTCGGATTGTGTGGGTTGTTTTGAGGGGGATCGGCGGGTTACGGACCTGTGGAAAGCTGCGCCAGGAGCGGTTCGAGCGTCTTCTGGCGCTCCTGGCTACAGTACGCGCAGTGACTTGCGCAACAACGATTCGTCCCTCCCTCCTAGTCTTGGGGGCGAGAGCGAGACGTTCCGGTCAATCTCGGCAACACGGAATGATTTAGGGTTCTCGTCCTAGGACAGACCCCTCGTTTTCGTTCGGACGTTGGGGGGGGGCGTTTAGAGCTACCGGTGGAAGAACGGCACGTTCGGAGCGAGGGTCCTCGCCGTGAGGAGAACATACCAACACCATACAGAGGGGGGCAAGTCTGCTTGGGTTGGAGTTTCGAAGAAACCAGCTAGTGGAACCATCCTCAGAGGTGGGCCGAGCAGGCAACGAGCTCTACACCGTGTGTACACTACATGACAGAGGCGGCAGCTATATGCTGGGCACACACTTATATATGGGGCAATTGGCTGAATCTCAATACACCTCGAAATCCAGTGTTGTGGACCTGTGAGACTATGGGAACCGGAGGAACCCGGAGGTAGAACCCCGTGCGTGAAGCAGGGGGTGGGGTGTCGGGCCCCGGGGCATTATACCACCCAGGACAGGGGAGGCAATCTATCGCTGGGGCACACACTCTATCTGGGAGCAATTTGGCGAATTCATTCATACCGCGAATACATCTTGGGCGGAGGGGGGGGGGAGCCACGAGCTACAACCGTGTGTGACACCCAGGACAGGGGGGTTAATCTATCGGCCTGGGCACCCACCCTTCTATGGGGCAATATTGTCGGAATTTCAAATTCACCGCGTAATTCCATGTGGAGGGGGGCGGGGGAAACGGGGGGGGGTTGCGGCACGGGATCTGGGGGGAGTGGGGGGGTAGGGGGTAGGGAGGGGGGAGGGAAGCGGGGGCCTGTTGAGGGGGGAGGAGCCAGGGGGGGGGGGGTGGGACCCCGGGGGGGAGGGGGGAGGGGGGAAATGGGGGGAGGATTGGGTGGGGATGGGGGGAAGGAAGGGTCAGGGGGGAGGGTCGGGGGCGTGGGCGGGGAGTGAGGCGGGGGGGAAGGGGGAGTGGGGGGTGGGGAGCGGAAGGGGGAGAGGAGGGGTGGGGGAGGGGGCGGGGGGGAAGGGGGGGTAGGGTGGGGGAGCGGGAGCAAGGCCGGGGGGGAAGCCCAGTGTTAGCTTAGGTGGGTGAGGGGGGCGTGGGAAAAAAAGGGGGACGGGGGAAGGGTAGGGGGAGCGGGGAGATACACCCGCGGGGGGGGAGGGGGGGGGAACAAGTGGTGGAGGGGAGTGGGGAGATGGTTCTCCGGGGGATGGAGGGGGCTGGGGGGGTGGGGGGGGATCGGGGGGGGCGGGGGGAAGGGAGCCAGAGCCTACAAACCGGTGTACACCCGGACAGGGGGGCACAATACTATCGCGGGCCACACATCATATGTGGCAATTTGCGAATTCAATTGAGACAATCCCCTCAGTATCGTTCATCGATCGTCGGAGGGTGGGGGGGGGGGTGGGGGAAGGCGGGGGCAATCTATCGCTGGGTGGCACACCCTTTTCATTCACACACATGCACACTCATTCTATATGGGGCAATTTAATTTAACCTGGAAATCCCATGTTTGTGGGACTCTATGCCAGAACCTGAGGATCGTTTCTATGATTGGAAGCGTATGGGGTCGAGTGAGCAGGTGGGGAGGTGTTTCCCATCCAGGGCATGAGAAAAGGTTGATCGAGCGCTAGGCAGATACACCCAGGACAGGGGGTGGCTGTGCAAAATCTATTCGCTAGGGCACACAAAACACACTGATATGGGGCATTTGCCCCTGAAAAGTCAATCACATTGCATCCCCCCATGTTGTTTGGACACCTGGTGGGAGGAAACTGCGAGAGGGTATTTTAGGAGTAGGAGGACACCCACGCATACAACTGGAATGAGAACATGGAAACTCGGATTCATCCACTGTTGTGGAGAGATACTGTTCTATCAATCTGGCAATCCGTCACGGAATTTGGTGCGCGGTGGTGGTTCACCATGCCCATCACAGGGGAGGTTTCGGTTCACCCAAGTACAGAGTGCAAATCTATCCGCTGCAACAACATATCACACAATCTCTATATGGGGCAATTGGGTGAATTCAATTCACCTTGAATCCCATGCTTTTGGACTGTGGGAGGAAAAACCCGCAGAACCCGGATAAGTAGCAACCCACACAGGACACGGGTAGATAAACATGCAACACTCCGATTCTTCTTCCTGTTGTGGAGAGAGAGAGACGTTCTAATCAATCTTTGGCAATCGTACTGAGATATAGGGTTCTAAAGTATCAATGTGGGTTCTTGAGCCAGACCACTCAGATACGTTCATGAAATCAAAGCGATCGTCTGTCGTGTGATGTCATAATATGAGGCGGGGGGGGGGGTTCTCCCATGTCCAATCCAGGGACATTTCGGAGTAACGTTTCGGTGACGGCTGGGCAGATACACCAGGACAAATGGCGGCAATCCTATCACTTCTGGTAAGCACTGACACAAGACACACTCTATATTGGGCAAATTTTGGGCAAATTCAATTCACCTGTGAATCCAGTTTTTGGGGATTTTCGTGTGGAGGAAAGCTTGAGAAGAAATACCCAGCGGATGAAAGACAGTAGACCCACGGGCGGACACGGAGAGGAACATGGCAATACTCCCGATTCATCCTCCTGTTGTGGAAGAGGAGACGTTTTCTATCAACCTTGGCAACCGTCAATGCGGTATGGGTGGGGGGGGGGGTGTTTTCCCAAAGGCCCATCAGTGGGATGGTTTTTGGTGACCCAGGACAGGGGCATCTATTGCTTGGAGCATCCACACACTCTATATTGTGCGGCAATTCGGCAAAGTCAATTCCACCTTGAATCCAGTTGTTTTTTTTTTGGACCGTGGAAGGGAATCAATTTGTGGACGACCCGGATCATGATCCTCGACCCCAGATTCACGGGATACACACAGTCGCAGGGGGGCAAGGGCAATCTATCGCTGGACATTCCCCCCTCACGACACTCCTATATGGGCAATTTGTGCAAATTCAAGTCACCTTGAAAATCCATGTTTTTAGCTGGACCGTTGGAAGGGTAAAGTCACTTTGTGGACCCGGATCAGGATTCGAACCCAGATCACTGGATACACCCAGGACAGGGGGGCAATCTATCGCTGGACATGACACACTCTAAATGGGGCAATTTGGCAAATTCAATTCACCTTGAATCCATGTTATTTTGGACTGTGGAAGGGAATCAATTTGTGGACCTGGCTCGGGATTTGAACCCAGATTCCTGGATACACCTAGGACAGGGGGCAATCTATCGCTGGACATGACACTCTATATGGGGCAATTTGGCAAATTCAATTCACCTTGAATCCATGTTTTTTTGGACTGTGGAAAGGAAACAATCTGTGGACCCGGATCGCGATTCGAACCCAGATCCCTGGATACACCCAGGACAGGGGGGCAATCTATCGCTGGACATGACACACTCTAAATGGGGCAATTTGGCAAATTCAATTCGCCTTGAATCCGTTTTTTTGGACCATGGAAGGGAAACAATCTGTGGACCCGGATCGGGATTCGAACCCAGATCCCTGGATACACCCAGGACAGGGGGGCAATCTATCGCTGGACATGACACACTCTAAATGGGGCAATTTGGCAAATTCAATTCACCTTGAATCCATGTTTTTTTGGACCGTGGAAGGGAAACAATCTGTGGACCCGGCTCGGGATTCGAACCCAGATCCCTGGATACACCCAGGAAAGGGGGGCAATCTATCGCTGGACATCACACACTCTAAATGGGGCAATTTGGCAAATTCAATTCAACTTGAATCCATGTTTTTTTGGACAGTGGAAGGGAATCAATCTGTGGACCCGGCTCGGGATTCGAATCCAGATACCTGGATGATCCCTGGATACACCCAGGACAGGGGGGCAATCTATCGCTAGACATCACACTATATGGGGCAATTAGGCAAACTCCATGAAACCGGGAATCCCTAGCGCTGAGAGGAGAACATACCAACCACCATAATAGAACGCGATCTAGAAAGGCGAGAACAAGCCCCACCCACCTGCTGCAAGGCCTGCTGGGAGTCGGAGTCCCGCCCGCCCTGCCGTCTCTGGCCGTGATTGACGACGCAGATCTCCTGGAAGGCAGAACGTCCCGTTAGCGAGGACGCCCCGGGACACGGCGGAACCCGGGCCGGGGTGCGGTCACCTTTTTGGTTTTGAGGTAGGCTTTCTTGGCAGTGATGCGCCCCCTCCTGGCCTCCAGCTGCCGGGTCCGCTGCTGCAGCAGGCTCACCTCGTCTCGCGGCGGGTCGGTGGCGCGCAGAGCGTCGGGACTCTCGTAGGTGTCGTAGTAAACCACCTCGTCCTGTCTCTCTGCGGAACATGGGGGGGGGGGGGGCGGTCAGGCGATCGGTCGACGGTCCACTCGGGTGGTGGGAGGTGCGCACTGACCGGTCATCTGGCGGCGCAGGCTCTGCAGCTGCGCAGTCAGCAGCAGCTCCTCGTTCTTCAGGATCTCGAACTGGATCTCGTACAGCTGCAGCTGGAGCTCGTAGTACAGCGCCTCCAGCTGGTCCAGGCGAGCCATCGCGTCCTCGCCGCCTTGCAGACCCTGCATCTGAGCGCACAGACCGGAGGGCAACGCCACCGTTAGGACCCGGGGGGTGCCGACGGAGACGGGACAGACGGGTGCTGGATGGGGAACAGACGCTGGATGGGGGGTACGGGGGTCATGGACAAAACACTTAAATGGGGGGTTACTGGGACACTAAAGGGGGGAACTGGATAGATACTGGTTGGGGGTACTGGACGAGGAAAAAAGATGGGGGTACTGGACGGGCTCGTAGAAAATGTCTATGGGGTTACTTGATAATGAATGGGGGTACTGGACGGAGTCTAGGATAATTGAATGGGGTTACTGGATACTGGATGGGGGTGCCTGATACTGGTAAGGTGGTACCTGAGTACTGGATGGGGGTACTGGCGGAGTGGGGTCTAGGATCATTGGATGGGGGTACCTGATACTGACATCGGGGGGTACTGGATGGGGGATCGAGGATAATGAATGTGGTAGATGGAAATGGGAATGGGTGCGTACTAGGGTGGGGGGTTTCAGTATTATACAAAAGGGGTACTGGATGGGGTCTAGGATAATGAATGGGGTACTGCGAAACTGGCAGGGGGTACGGGAGGGGGTGCCTGATACTGGGATTATTTTAATGGGGTACTGGATATGGGTCGGGCAATATATAAGGGGGTCTAGGGGAGGGCAATGGGGAGGGGGTCTGGTCTAGGATACTTGGATGGGGGGGTACCTGATACTGGATGGGGGGTATTGTACCGACGGGGTACTAGGCATAATGAATGGGGTAACTGGAAACGGTAGGGGGTGCCTTGATTACTGGATGGTGGGTACTGGTATACACTGGGGGGCAATGGGGGGGGGGTCTAGGATAATGACATGGGGGGTACTGGAAACTGGAATGGGTGGTTACTGGATGTGGGTCCGAGGTCTATTAATAAAGGGGCGGTACTGGATCAGGGGTTACTAGGATAATGGAGTGGGAGGGTACTGGAAACTGGATGGGCGTCGGTAAATGTACGGGGGTCCAGTATAATAAAGGGGGCGGACTGGACGGGGTCGTCTAGGATAATGGAATGGGCCGGTACTGCGAAATGTGGATGGGGGTACCTGAACGGGCGGAGGTCTAGTGATTATTTTAAGGGGGGTATCTGAGATGTGGGCTCCCACTCTAATCAAGGGGGTAATGGACGGGGTCTAGGATAATGAATGGGGTACTGAAAACTGGATGGGGGTACCTGATACTGGTAGGGGGTACTGGATGGGGGTCCAGTATAATAAAGGGGTACTGGAAACTGGACGGGTAGATGGACGGGGGTCTAGGCTGAATAATGGAATGGGGCGGTTGGGTGGTACCTGATACTGGATGGGGGTAGGGGCCAGTACGAATATAAGGGGGGTACTGGATTGGGGTCGAGGTAAATAGAAATGGGGTACCTGATACTGGATGGGGGTACTTGACGGGGTTCTAGGATAATGAATGGGGTACTGGAAACTGGATGGGGGTACTGGATAGGGTCTTGGATAATGAATGGGGTACCTGATACTGGATGGGGGTACTTGACGGGGTCTTGGATAATGAATGGGGTACTGGAAACTGGATGGGGGTACTGGACGGGGTCCTTGGATAATGGATGGGGGTACCTGATACTGGATGGGGGTACTGGGTGGGGTCCAGTATTATAAAGGGGGTACTGGACAGGGGTCTAGGATAATGAATGGGGTACTGGAAACTGGATGGGGGTACCTGATACTGGTAGGGGGTACCTGATACTGGATGGGGGTACTGGGTGGGGTCCAGTATAATAAAGGGGGTACTGGAAACTGGATGGGGGTACTGGACGGGGTCCTTGGATAATGAATGGGGTACTAGATACAGTACTGGAGACTGGATGGGGGTACTAGATGGTAGGACTAGATGGTGGTATTGGATACTAGATGGGGTTCTGGATTGTGAGGACTTCCATTCATTTCGTAGAACCCCACTACCCCAACACATCCCCCACCCCTTTAAGTAGAACCATGTGACACGATGGGCAATTGCACGCTGTCTCGAGATGCTGGAGTTATTAATATAACATGACATCGCGAGGACCTCCTGTAAACACGCCCACCACGTGCCCCGCTCGGGGGGGGGGGGGGGGGTTTGGGGGGGCATTCTGTAATACCTCCTCTCGCAGGCCGTGCTTCCTCTGTTCCAGGCAGATCTCTTTGGCGCGCATCAGCTGCAGGGTTTCCTTGGAAACGGCGTACTGCAGCCTCTCCATCCGCTCTACCGCCGCCCCCCAGGCCGCTTTGCCGAACTTCTTCTGGTCGGCGCGCATCCGCTCGTACATCACTGTAATTATATAGTACAATTTATATTATTATATATATAGTATGGCTAACTCGGCTACGGAACGTCGGAACGACCCCTTGGGCCTGGTTAGATCCCTGAGCTGTGATTGGCCGATCGAGCAACAAGGCGCGCGATGGCATACAATATCACGGGAACGTTTGAGCGCTGAGTAACAGGATTCTGGTTTCTAGAACGATACAAAAATGCCCTCTAGTGGCCAAATTACAGAACGCAGTTTTTTTAAAACATCGGGAAAATAACGTATTGTACAGCACGCATATATATATATATAGTATAATTGTGATAGTAGATAGGGTAAGTTTAGAGAACTCGGCTACGTTCCGACCCCTTGGGCCTGGTTAGATCCCTGAGCTGTGATTGGCCGATCGAGCAACAAGGCGCGCGATGGCATACAATATCACGGGAACGTTTGAGCGCTGAGTAACAGGATTCCGGTTTCTAGAACGATATAAAAATGCCCTCTAGTGGGCAAATCACAGAACGCAGTTTTTTTAAAACATCGGGAAAATAACGTATTGTACAGCACGCATATATATATAGTATAATAGTGATAATAGATAGGGTAAGTTTAGAGAACTCGGCTACATTCCGACCCCTTGGGCCTGGTTAGATCCCTGAGCTGTGATTGGCTAATCGAGCAACAAGGTGCAAGATGGCATACAATATCACGGGAAAGATTAAATCGAAGATTTGAACGTTTCAGCGCTGAGTAACAGGATTCCGGTTCCGAGAACGATACAAAAATGCCCTCTAGTGGGCAAATGACAGAACGCAGTTTTTTTAAAACATCGGGAAAATGACGTATTGTACAGCACGCATTGATACGAATATATATATATATATATATATATATATATATATATATATATATATATATATATATATATATATAGTATAATAGTGATAATAGATAGGGTAAGTTTAGAGAACTCGGCTACGTTCCGACCCCTTGGGCCTGGTTAGATCCCTGAGCTGTGATTGGCTGATCAAGCAACAAGGCACGCGATGGCATACAATATCACGGGAACGTTTGAGCGCTGAGTAACAGGATTCCGGTTCCTAGAACGATATAAAAATGCCCTCTAGTGGCCAAATCACAGAACGCAGTTTTTTTAAAACATCGGGAAAAAGACGTATTGTACAGCACGCATCGATACGAATGGTATAAATATATATATATATATATATATATATATATATATATATATATATATGTA
>JAFMOC010000222.1:285000-357500 GCA_019802505.1 Corydoras sp. C115 | reverse complement strand
TGTAAAGAAGGTGGGAGACGAAGAATGACCGGCGTGTCTTCTGTGTCTTTAAATGTTGGCAGCGGACAGCGTGAAATAAATGAAGGCGTCACTTAAAGACATTACACCCCGATCACGCCGATAAACCGCTTGAGTTTTTAATCGAAAACGTGACGCGTACAGCAAGCAATTATAACGCTTTATTAAAGATACTGCAGAAAAGCTGTGCTGCAGAACGGGCACGTTGGAGACATTAGTTCTGATTTCCTTATTTTGATAAAAAAAAAAAAAAAAAAACAGCACAAATTGTTGTATTGATTTTTGTTTGTCATCTTGTGGTGAAAAAAAAAAAAAAAAAAAAAAAGGAGGGGGGGGCGCAGCTTCGAATAACAATCAGGTTTGATGAACTTACAGTATAGTTGGTTTTCTCCATGGCTTCTGACTTGTGGTGTTCTCATTTGTAAGTCGCTTTGGATAAAAGCGTCTGCTAAATGACTAAATGTAAATGTAAATGTAAATGTTTTGTAGGTTAAAGTGTTAATAAATTGAGCTCCTCATTTCATTTTTCAGTATCAAATGCCAGTCAGTTCCAAAATATTTCTAGTTTAAATACGGATTTCATTCGTTTCTGTTACAAACTAAAAAACAAAGTTAATAAAACGATTCTTTGTTCTAAGTTGATCTAAATTGATTTCTTTTTTGTTTTCTTTATCTTTAATAAGGAGACATTGAGGTGTACTTAGAACAAATTTATAGACAAATCATACTACAGTGGGATTTTAAAAATACTTTTTCATCCCATTTTGTCATGGGGGGGGGGGGGGGGGTGAGTGTGCGTGTGTGTGGGGGGCGCAAAAAGTTTTCTTCCTAGGGGGGGCTTAACAGAAAGTAATTGAGAATCACTGCGCTAAGGGCATAGTTTTTAAAAAATAAAAAATAAAAATTTATATTTTACTTGTTTTTCTTTTTTCTTTTTTTCTAGAAATTAGGATGATTTGATTTGACAAAAGGCTATATATATAACGAAAACAAAGACATTTCATGTCAAAACTAATGCTTAGCAGCAGCCATGGGCGCCCCCATGTGGTCAAAATGGGACATTCGACTATGAGGTTCATAGTCGACTACGGTTCTCCGAATCGATTCAGCGAATATTGCAGCTCACCCCTAATATATATATTTATTTATTTATATTAGGGCTGTCTTCAAGTAAGGATTTTCATAGTCGAATCTGATTCGTCAGATTTTCCCTATAGTCGACTGATAGTCGAATCAGTTCAAGTTTCACCACAAGATGGCGCTATAAGCATAGTTTTTAAAAAAAATATTTTACTTGTTTTTCTAGAGCACCGTAAATGGGATCCCCGTTCTGGACTTTTTTCCAAAAAAAAATATTAACAGAAATTAGGATGATTTGATTTGACAAAAGGCTATATATAGAACGAAAACAAAGACATTTCATGTCAAAACTAATGCTTAGCAGCAGCCATGGGCGCCCCCATGTGGTCAAAATGGGACATTCGACTATGAGGTTCATAGTCGACTACGGTTCTCCGAATCGAAACGTCGAATCAGCGAATATTGCAGCTCACCCCTAATATATATATATAAGGGCGGCACGTGGCTTAGTGGTTAGCACGTTCTCCTCTCAGCACTAGGGATTCCCGGTTCGAATCCCCATCTGGGTGGAGTTTCCATGTTCTCCCCGTGTCCGCGTGGGTTTCCTCCGGGTTCTCCGGTTTCCTCCCACAGTCCAAAAACATGGATCAAGTTAATTGAGTTCTCCAAATTGCCCCATATAGAGTGTGTCTGTGTGAGTGAGTGTGTGCCCAGCGATGGATTGGCGCCCTGTCCTGGGTGTATCTGCCCAGCACCCGAGACGTTCTCCCCTGGATGGGCATGGGGAACCCCACCGCGACCCTAATAGAGGATAAAGCGGGAGATAATGAATGAATGAATATATATATATATATATATAATGCGTTTCTATACTGGAGCGTCATTCTCCATGACTACCGTGATGACCTCATTGGGGGTGGTGGTGGTGCGGGGGGGGGGGCTGTATTAGAACCCCATAGCCTATTAGGTTAAGCACTAGAACCACATCAGCCCATCAGTGTCACTGCAAAAGTTCAAGCTATATAACATCTGTGATGGTTCTAGATTCGAATCCCAATCTGGGTGGAGTTGCCATGTTCTCCCCGTGTCCGCGTGGGTTTCCTCCTGGTTCTCCGGTTTGATCCCACAGTCCAAAAAACATGGATCCAGTTGAATCGTAGGCTCCAAATTGCCCCATATAGTGTGTTTGTGTGTGTGTGCCCAGTGATAGATTGCCCCTCTGCTCTGGGTGTATCTGCCCAGTGCTCGAAACGTGTTTTACTCAGGGCTCTCAAATTCCCCCCCCTGAGTCTGAAAACATGGATTCAAGGTGAAGTGCTGACTCTAAATTGCCCAACACAGAGTGTGTGCCTAAAGATAGATTGCCCCCCCGCTCTGGGTGTATCTGCCCAGTGCACGAAACGTGTTTCTCAGGGCTCTCAAATTCCCCCCAGAGTCTGAAAACATGGATTCAAGGTCAATTGAATGCTCCAAATTGCCCCATATAGAGTGTGTTTGTGAGTGTGTGTCCAGCGATAGATTGCACCCCCCCCACTCTGGGTGTATTTGCCCAGCGCCAAAAACGTGTTTTACTCAGGGTTTTCAAATTACCCACTAGAGTCTGAAAACACGGATTCAAGGTCAATTGAATGCTCCAAATTGCCCCATATAGAGAGTGTGTGTGTGCCCAGTGACAGATTGACCCCTTCCCCCCTGCTCTGGGTGTATGTGCCCAGTGCCCGAAACGTGGTTCACTCAGGGCTCTCAAATTACCCCCCAGAGTCTGAAAACACGGATTCAAGGTCAATTGAATGCTCCAAATTGCCCCATATAGAGTGTATGTGTGCCCAGCGATAGATTGTCCCCACTCCTGCTCTCGGTGTATTTGCCCAGTGCCCGAAACGTGTTTCACTCAGGGCTCTCAAATTCCCCCCAGAGTCTGGGTCAATTAAATGCTCCAAATTGCCCCATATAGAGTGTGTGTGTGTGTGTGTGCCCAGTGATAGATTGCCCCCGTCCTGGTGCCCAGCGCCCGAAACGTGGTTTTCTCAGGGCTCTCAAATTTCTCAGGGCTCTCCCCCCTCCCCGAGTCTGAAAACATGGATTAAAGGTGAAGTGGCGTCTCTAAATTGCCCCATAGCATGTTTGTGTGTTGAGTGTGTGCAGATGGACTACAAAGTCTATCCGAATGTCGGGTGGAGGAAATAAACAATGGAGCCAGAAAGGGGGCGGGTCCTAACAGATGATTGACAGCCTCCTGTCATTGTTCTTTCAAAATAGTAACCGTGTACCAAAGGGTTCCTGTTATCAGGGGCAGCCGATAAAGGTTCTTCCACTCGACCGAACTTCCCGAAAGACCCGGCGAGGAAGCGGAACCACGTGACGAGCATCCCCGGCCCTCGGGAGCCGATCCGGAACGCGTTCCGAAAACAAGCGCGCGGCGGGGCAACACGACGGGCGGAACCAGACGCGGCTTTATCGGACCGAGGAACGTTAGAAAAACAGTGACCTAACTTTAGAACAACCACGGCGGGTTCTATTTTAGGTTCCGCGGGACATAGGACTCAGGGTTCGATCCGAGGCGACATCGCGGGGTGGGGTTAGAACGCCAGCGCCCCCTGGAAGAACGAAGGTACTTTAAGGTTCTAATCCCAAGTTTCTAGGTTCTCAAATCCCTGAGGTACCAGATTAGGTTTAGATTAAGTCAGTCATTCACACGACGCTTTCAGAGGTTAGAACATGAGGGTGGTCATATTGCCCCCTTTGGGGCAATTGGGGTCAGGGTCGTGCCCCAAAGGTACCCTTGAGAGAATGGGATTAGAACCCAGCCGGACACCCGAATCAAAGAACTACCAGATTAGGATTAGATTCATTAAGACGAAGGTACGAGGGATGGGGTTAGAACATGAAGATGGTCATATTGCCCCATTTGGGGCAATTAGGGTCGAGGAGCAGTTGGGATTAGAACCTAACCGAATACCCCAGATAACCTTAGAACCTAACCGAATACCAGATTAGGATTAGATTTATTTAGAAAAGGGTACAAAAGATGGGGTTAGAACATGAGGGTGGTCATACTGCCCCCTTTGGGGCAATTAGGGTTAGGGTCGTACCCCAAAGTTACCCCTGAGAGAATGGTATTGGAAACCAGCCAAACACCCGAATCAAGAAGCTTCCAGATTAGGATTATTCATTTAGAAGAAAGTAGGAGGTATGGGGTCAGAACATGAGGATGGTCATATTGCCCCCTTTGGGGCAATTAGGGTTGAGGATCGTACCTATGGGTAACTAGGGAACTAGAGATTAGAACCTAGCCGAATACCCTAATCACTTAAAAACCAGATTAGGATTAGATTCATTTAGAAGAAGGTACAAAAGATGGGGTTAGAACATGAGGGTGGTCATATTGCCCCCTTTGGGGCAATTAGGGTTAAGGGTCGTGCCCCAAAGTTACCCCTAAGAAAATGGGACTGGAACCCATCTGAACATTCGAATGAAGGCACCAGATTAGGATTAGATTCATTTAGAAGAAGGTATGAGGGATGGGGTGAGAATATGATGGTCATATTGCCCCCTCTGGGGCAATTAGGGTTGAGGATCATACCCAAGCGCAACTGGGGAACTTGAGATTAGAACCTAGCCGAATACCCCAATCACTAAAGAACCAGATTAGGATTAGATTCATTTAGAAGAAAGTAGGAGGTATGAGGTTAGAACATGAGGATGGTCATATTGCCCCCTTTGGGGCAATTAGGGTTAAGGGTCGTGCCCCAAAGTTACCCCTGAGAGAATGGGATTGGAACCCAGCCGAACATTCAAATCAAGGTACCAGATTAGGATTAGATTCACTTAGAAGAAGGTATGAGGGATGGGGTGAGAACATGAGGATGGTCATATTGCCCCCCTTTGGGGCAATTAGGGTTGTGGATCGTACCTAAGGGCAACTGGGGAACTTGAGATTAGAACCACGGAGATACAAGATTAGGATCAGATTAAATTATCTCTATGCATGGGGTCAGAACGTAAGGTCCTCATACTGCCCCCCGCACCCCCATCCCCATCCCCACAGCAATGAGGGTTAAAGGCTTTAGGGCATTTAGTCCAATCTGTTCTAGAGGGTTCCGCGTCTGCGTGCTCGTTGTTAATGCCGCCGCCGTTCTCTCTGATCCTCCGATTGTTCCGTTTCTCAGCAACAACCCTCACGCCACACGCCCCGGACTTCCTTCCACCTGCCCCCCTACCACCACCACCAGGGGCAGAACCAAGCGGAACCTGCCGGTCTGCGGTCACTCTGACGCGCCTCCCTGCTGTGAGGTTTGAATAATGTAGAGAACGTTAACCGAGCCGGGCTAAATACGGCGGCGTGATGAGCGCCGATCGATCGGCCGATGGACGGGTTCCGCGTTCTGCGTTGGACGCGGAACCCGTCCAGCTATTGATCTCCGTCCACTGTTCTTTTAATCGTCTCCGCTCATCACACCGATGCTTTTACGAGCGTCATGACTACAGGATCGCGGAACACCGCGGCGGAGCGCTTTTAGAACCCGCGAGCTAGAACCCGAGCCATTCTCCACCGGTTCTCGAACCTGGGACCATGTTGCTTTGAGGCGGTGGAGTTCTCTCTCTCTCTCAGGGACCTGGAACTGGGACCTACGGGGCATCGGACTCGAACCTGGGACGTTCTTGTTACCCCCTCCCATGGAACTCGACTCCGGGACCTTCTTGCAGTAAGGCTAGAACGCTCCCCTCCATAGAAATCGAACCCAGAACCTTCTAGATATAAAATAAAGATACCCCCCCTCCTCTGCACGGAACTCGAACCCGGGATGTTCTTGCTTATAAAGTGGAAGAGTTCCGTCCCCGTCTCAATAGAACTCGAACCCGGGACCTTCTAGATACAAGATGGAGCTAAAAGCGCCCCCCCCCACAGAACTAGAACCCAGGACCATCGAGCTAAATGCTAAATGCCCCCCCCCCCCCCACGGAACTAGAACCCAGGACCGTCTAGCTAAAAGCTCCCCCCCCCACGGAACTAGAACCCGGGAACGTCTAGCTAAAAGCCCCCCCACGGAACTAGAACTCGGGACCTTCTAGCTAAAAAGCCCCTCACCCCCTCACGGAACTAGAACCCGGGACCTTCTAGCTAAAAGCCCCCCCCCCCCCACGGAACTAGAACCTGGGACCGTCTAGCTAAGCTCACCCCCCCCAACCCAGGATTGTTCTCACTATGAAATGGAAGAGTTCCGTCCCCGTCTCAATAGAACTCCCCCCCCCCCCACGGAACAAGAACCCGGGACCTTCTGGCTAAAAAGCCCCCCCCCACACAGAACTAGAAGCCAGGACCGTCAAGCTAAAAGCTCCCCCCCCCAACGGAACTAGAACCCCCGGGAACGTCTAGCTAAAAGCCCCCCCCCCACGGAACTAGAACTTGGGACCTTTCTGGCTAAAAGCTCCCCCCCCCCCATGGAACTAGAACCCGGGGAACGTCTAGCTAAAAGCCCCCCCCCCCCCACGGAACTAGAACTTGGGACCTTCTAGCTAAAAAGCCCCCCCCCCCACGGAAATAGAACCTGGGACCGTCTAGCTAAAAGCTCACCCCATCATCCCCCACAGAACGGAACCCCAGGATTGTTCTTACTGTGAAGTGGAAGAGTTCCGTCCCCCGTCTCCATAGAACTCGAACCCTGGACCTTCAAGATACAAGATGGAAAGGCTTCCCCCCTCCCCCCAAAGAACTAGAACCCAGGACCGTCTAGCTAGAAGCTCCCTCCCCCCACGGAACTAGAACCCGGGACCATCTAGCTAAAAGCCCCCCACGAACGAAACTAGAAAAAACCCAGGAGCATCTAGATAAAAGTCCCCCCCCCCCACCCCCCCCACGAACTAGAACCCGGGACCTTCTAGCTAAAAGCCCCCCCCCCCCACGGAACTAGAACCCGGGACCTTCTGGCTAAAAGCCCCCCCCCCACAGAACTAGAAGCCAGGACCGTCTAGCTAAAAGCTCCCCCCCCCCACGGAACTAGAACCCGGGAACGTCTAGCTAAAAGCCCCCCCCCACGGAACTAGAACTTGGGACCTTCTAGCTAAAAGCCCCCCCCTCCCCCCCACGGAAATAGAACCTGGGACCGTCTAGCTAAAAGCTCACACCCCCCCCCCACAGAACGGAACCCAGGATTGTTCTCACTATGAAGTGGAGAGTTCCGTCCCCGTCTCCATAGAACTCGAACCCCTGGACCTTCAAGATACAAGAGATGGAAAGGCTTCCCCCCTCCCCCACAGAACTAGAACCCAGGACCGTCTAGCTAAAAGCTCCCTCCCCCCCCACAAAACTAGAACCCAGGAGCATCTATTCTAGCTAAAAGCTCCCCCCCCACGGAACTAGAACCAGGGACCTTCTAACAAAAAAAGCCCCCCCCCCCCCCCTGCCGGTACTAGAACCCAGGACCTTCTAACTAAAAGCTCCCCCCCACAGAACTAGAACCTGGGATGTTCTTGCTATAAAATGGAAAAGCTATCCCCCCCCCACAGAAAAGAACCCACGAATGTTCTCACTAACAATCCACCCCCCAAACACAGAATGAGTCCAGTAAAGCTACCCCCTCCATGGAACTCCAACCCTGTTTGTTCTTGCTACAAGGTGGGAAATGTACCCCCCCCCCCCCCCACAGAATAGAACCCTGGACATTCTCACTATTAGGTGGAAAATCGAACTGCACCCCCCCCCCCCCCCCCCCCCCCCCCCCCCCCCCTCGAACTCTCGAACCCGGGACCTTCTCCCCATGTGGTGGAAAAAGCTCGCCACTACAGAACTCGAACCCGGTACGTTCTCGCAATACGGGTGGAGAGAACTCGAACCCGGAACCTTCTTGCTATGAGGTGGAAGAACCATCTCACCAAGGAACTGGAACCCAGAACCTTTTTGCGATGAGCCACCCCTCATAGAACTCACGCCCTAGAACTTGTCGCTATGAGGCTGGAGAGCTGCCCCCCCCTACCACCCCCGGAACTCAAACTCGAACCCGGGCTCGTCTTTAAAACAGAACCAGGGTTCTTCGGTAACCACGGTACGCCGCTTCATCAGGAGGAGCGGTGGAGTCACATGACTCAAAGGGAACAAACACGGCGGCGGCTGAGCGAGGTTGAGGAACCACGAGAACCACGGGCCGATCAGCCGACTGCGGAGAACCGACGAAAACATCCAGACGGCATGTAAACAGAGGACAACAGTTTGGGGAAGGTCCACATGACCGAACACTCTCCCCGGGTTTAATATACCTTCATCGTATTGTTCATGCTCAAGCGGAACATTTTGGAACCGCACAGACGTTCTAGCTATAAGGTGGAAAAGCAACCCCCCCCCCCACAGAAAAGAACCCAGATTGATCTTGCTATGAGGTGGAACCCCCCCCCCCACCCAAGGAACTCAACCCCGGGACCTTCTTGTTATATGGCTAGAGCGTTCTCCCCATAGAACTGGAACCTGGGACATTCTAGCTACACGATGGTAAAGCAACCCCCCTCCATGGAACTAGAACCCGGGATGTTCTTGCAATAAGGTAGAAAAGCAACCCCCCCCCCCACAGAATGTAACCCAGATTGTTCTAGCTATGAGATGGAAAAACCTACCCCCCCCCATGGAAACTCAACCCCGGAACCTCCTTGTTATAAGGCTAGAGCGTTCTCCCCATAGAACTGGAACCCGGGACCTTCTAGCAACACGATGGTAAAGCAACCCCCCCCTCCATGGAACTAGAACCCGGGATGTTCTTGCTATAATGTAGAAAAGCAACCCCCCCCCCCACACAGAAAGGAACCCAGATTGTTCTAGCTATGAGATGGAAAAACCTACCCCCCCCCACGGAACTCAACCCCGGAACCTTCTTGTTATAAGGCTAGAGTGTTCTCCCCATAGAACTAGAACCCAGGACCTTCTAACTACAAGATGAAAAAGCTTCCCCCCTCCCCTCCACGGAACTAGAACCCGGGATGTTCTTGCTATAAGGTAGAAAAGCAACCCCCCCACAGAAAGTAACCCAGATTGTTCTAGCTATGAGATGGAAAACCTACCCCCCCCACGGAACACAACCCCAGAACCTACTTGTTATACGGCTAGATTGTTCTCCACCATAGAACTGGAACCTGGGACCTTCTAGCTACACGATGGTAAAGCAACCCCCCCTCCACGGAACTAGAACCCAGGACTGTCTTACTACGAGGCCGGTAAAGCAACCCCCCCTCCACGGAACTAGAACCCGGGACCATCTAGCTATAAAGTGTAAAAGCTACCCCCCCCCACAGAAAGGTACCCATATTGTTCTAGCTATGAGATGGAACCCGCTCCCCCAAGGAACTCGAACCCGGGACCTCCTTGTTATAAGGTTAGAGCGTTTTCCTATAGAACTAGAACCCAGGACCTTCTAGCTAAAAGATGGAAAAGTTCCCCCCCCCCCACGGAACTAGAACCCGGGATGATCTTGCTATAAAGTGGGAAAAGCAACCCCCCTCCTCCACAGAAAGGTACCCATATTGTTCTAGCTATGAGATGGAAAAAGCTACCCCCCCCCCCCCCCACGGAACTAAACCCCAGGACCTCCTTGCTATAAGGCTGGAGCGTTCTCCCCATAGAACTCGAACCCGAGACCTCCCCCCCCCTCCACGGAACTAGAAGCCGGGATGATCTTGCTATAAGGTGGAAAAGCTACCCCCCACTCCCCCCCCACAGAAAGGAACCCGGATTGTTCTAGCTATGAGAAGGAAATTGCCCCCCCCCCTCGCTCCACACAGAACTAGCACCTTAAATGTTCTCGCTATGACATGGAAAATCTACCCCCTCCCTATGGAACTGAACCCCTTATAAGGCTAGCTCGTTCTCCCCGCAGAACCTTAGCATGTTCTCCGCATGTTTAATATACTCCGGCCTTCCGTCGAGCAGAACGCTGACGCGGCAGTGACGGCCGGGCGGATCGCGTTTCCCCCGGATGAAGGTCGCCAGATGGCAGCGCGGTGGATTTAAGGAACAAAAGCACATTTAGCGGCGCGCGCCACCCCAGCGCCCGGGTTCCGCCGCTGAATCGAGAGCTTGTTCCGCGCGGAGATGATCTGGGATGGGACGGAGCAGAGGGGGGTTGTGGGTAACGTGACCCGGCGTGGCTGGATTATATATTTATAAGAGCAGGTCCTAGATTCGGGTTCGGAACCCGAGCCGTGGGGACGCCGACGGCGTCGGGCGACCGCGAGAAACTGTTTCGATAACAATGTTATGGTGAGTTCTGAGACCGGGTTCCGGCACTACGAGCCAACACGGGCGCGAGTGACCGGTGAGCCGTTTCCATGGACACGTGCGAATGGCGGGCCGCCACTATGGACATGCGAATGGCGGGTCAACACTCAGGGCGCGAGCGAATGATGGGCCGCCTTCACAGACTTGTGCGAATGGCGGGCCATCTACATGGGCGCGCGAATGGTGGGCCACCACTAAGGGCCCGCGAATGGCATACCGCCACTAAGGGCGCGAGCGAATAGTGGGCAACCTGCACAAGGCACGCGCGAATGGTTGGCCGCCACTATGGACATGCGAATGGCGGGTCAACACTCAGGGCGCGAGCGAATGGTGGGCCACCTTCACAGACATGTGCGAATGGCGGGCCACCACTAAGGGCACGCGAATGGCATACCGCCACTATGGACATGCGAATGGCGGGCCAACAATCAGGGCGCGAGCGAATAGTGGGCAACATGAACAAGGCACGCGCGAATGGCGGGCCACCACTATGGACATGCGAATGGCGGGTCAACACTCAGGGCGCGAGCGAATGGTAGGCCGCCTTCACAGACATGTGCGAATGGCGGGCCATCTACATGGGCGCGCGAATGGTGGGCCACCACTAAGGGCACGCGAATGGCATACCGCCACTAAGGGCGCGAGCGAATAGTGGGCCACCTTCACGGGCACGCGCGAATGGTGGGCCTCCACTAAGGGCGCAAGCGGATGGCAGACCAACACCAAGGGCGCGAGCGAAAGGTGGGCCGCCTTCATGGGCGTGCGGATGGTGGGCCGCCTCCACAGGTACATGCGAATGCCGGTCCGAAGGGGGTGCGAATGCCGGTCCGTCTCCACGGGTACATGCGCGAACGATAGGGCCACCACTAAGGGGGTGCTAATGCCGGTCCTTCTCCACGGGTACATGCGCGAACGATAGGGCCACCATTAAGGGGGTGCGAATGCCGGTCCTTCTCCATGGGTACATGCGCGAACGATAGGGCCACCATTAAGGGGGTGCGAATGCCGGTCCTTCTCCACGGGTACTTGCGCGAACGATAGGGCCACCACTAAGGGGGGTGCGAATGCCGGTCTGCCTCCACGGGTACACGCGCGAACGATAGGGCCACCACTAAGGGGGTGCGAATGCCAGTCTGCCTCCACGGGTACATGCGCGAACGATAGGGCCACCACTAAGGGGGTGCTAATGCCGGTCCTTCTCCACGGGTACATGCGTGAACGATAGGGCCACCACTAAGGGGGGTGCGAATGCCGGTCCTTCTCCACGGGTACTTGCGCGAACGATAGGGCCACCACTAAGGGGGTGCGAATGCCGGTCCTTCTCCACGGGTACATGCTTGAACGATAGTGAACGATAGGGGCCACCACTAAGGGGGTGCGAATGCCGGTCCTTCTCCACGGGTACTTGCGCGAACGATAGGGCCACCACTAAGGGGGTGCGAATGCCGGTCCTTCTCAAGGGGTACATGCGTGAACGATAGGGCCACCACTAAGGGGGTGCGAATGCCGGTCCTTCTCCATGGGTACATGCGCGAACGATAGGGCCACCACTAAGGGGGTGCGAATGCCGGTCCTTCTCCATGGGTACATGCGCGAACGATAGGGCCACCACTAAGGGGGTGCGAATGCCGGGCCCTCTCCACGGGTACATGCGCGAACGATAGGGCCACCACTAAGGGGGTGCGAATGCCGGTCCTTCTCCACGGGTACATGCGCGAACGATAGGGCCACCACTAAGGGGGTGCGAATGCCGGTCCTTCTCCACGGGTACATGCGCGAACGATAGGGCCACCACTAAGGGGGTGCGAATGCCGGTCCTTCTCCACGGGTACATGAGCGAACGATAGGGCCACCATTAAGGGGGTGCGAATGCCGGTCCTTCTCCACGGGTACATGCGCGAACGATAGGGCCGCCACTAAGGGGGTGCGAATGCCGGTCCTTCTCCACGGGTACATGCGCGAACGATAGGGCCCCCACTAAGGGGGTGCTAATGCCGGTCCTTCTCCACGGGTACATGCGCGAACGATAGGGTCACTACTAAGGGGGTGCGAATGCCGGTCCTTCTCCACGGGTACATGCGCGAACGATAGGGCCACCACTAAGGGGGGTGCGAATGCCGGTCCTTCTCCACGGGTACATGGGTGAACGATAGGGCCACCACTAAGGGGGGTGCGAATGCCGGTCCTTCTCCACGGGTACATGCGCGAACGATAGGGCCACCACTTAAGGGGTGCGAATGCCGGTCCTTCTCCACGGGTACATGGGTGAACGATAGGGCCACCACTAAGGGGGTGCGAATGCCGGTCCTTCTCCACGGGTACATGCGCGAACGATAGGGTCACTACTAAGGGGGTGCGAATGCCGGTCCTTCTCCACGGGTACATGCGCGAACGATAGGGCCACCACTTAAGGGGTGCGAATGCCGGTCCTTCTCCACGGGTACATGCGCGAACGATAGGGCCCCCACTAAGGGGGTGCGAATGCCTGTCCTTTCTTCACGGGTACATGCGCGAACGATAGGGCCACCTCTAAGGGTGCACGAATGGCGGACCAACACTAATGGCATACGAATGGCGTGCCTCCTACCTCATGCAGACGCTTCTTGGCTCGCTGCAGCGCGTCCTCGTAGCCCGTCTGCCGCAGCTCGCTCAGACTCTCGTAATACTCCTCGGAGTCGTCGCCGTCGGCGAACAGCACCTGCGAGAGGATCTTCCAGCCGCACGTGTCCAGCGCGTGGCCCAGGTAGACCTGCAGCTGGTAGCAGAGCGCCTCCATCTCCCGGCGCGTGACCTCGGGCACCCCGAAGATCACGGCCCACACGGCTGACTGCTCCTCGGGAAACGGGGGCAGGCACGGCTCCAGGTCCGAGTTGACGGCGCAGAGCTGCGCGTGCGCCGTCCGCAGGTCCTGGAACGAGAACAGGCCGGCCCAGCTCGAGTCGCCGCCCATCACCACCACGCAGTCCGAGTCCTCGGGGTCCTCGGGTGGCGAGCGCACGTCGGCCACGGGGGCGGGCTCCATCACCTCCACCTCGCTTTTGCCCAGACTCCTCCGTTTCTCCGCCGACTTCTCGTGGGCGGGGCTTCTGGTTCCGGTCGGTCCTTTGAGCAGGGAATGGTGACCTCCGTCGCTCTTCTCCACCCCCTTACAAAACACATGACATCACCATTATGACATCACAAGATTTTTCCATCGGTTCTCGTCGTTTTTGAACATCCCCGGTCGGTTCTCCGTTCTCTATTGGTCAGGACAATCACATATATTATACAGTTATTTAGGTGGTGGATTGTTCTCAGTTCTGTCACTCCTGGGATAGGAATAATGCCCCAAAACTATTTATGCCCATCCTGACTATTAGAACACAGTTTACAGCACCACCACTAACCCAATTTGTGGTTGTATCTCATTTACACTGCACTGACCCCCCAAATACCCCCACGACAGGGTGCCAATCTATCACTGGGCACACATTCACACTCAATATGGGGCAATTTGGAGCATTTAATTGATCTCAATCCATGTTTTTCGACTGTGGGAGGAAACCGGAGAACCCGGAGGAAACCCACGCGGACACGGGGAGGACATGCAAACTGCACCCAGATTGGGATTCGAACCTGGAATCCCTAGCGCTGAGAGGCGCCATCCGACTTCAAAACAAAGCCAAAACCACAAAAACACGCAGTGTGTTATTGTTGCACCTGCTTGATGTTGTGAACCAGCCAGAGGGGTCGCTAAAGCACCCAAAAGTTCAACAATGTGCTTGTGGTAGATATATATAGTCCTAAACGACTAAAAACATCATTATGGGTTCTATGGAATCGCTAGTGCTGAGAGGAGAACATGCCAACCACTAAGCCACTCTCCTAAACGACTAAAAACGTAATTATGGGTTCTATGTCCATACATGAGATTCGAACCTGGAATCCCTAGTGCTGAGAGGAGAACATGCCAACCACTAAGCCACTATCCTAAACGACTAAAAACGTAATTTTGGGTTCTATGTCCATACATGAGATTCGAACCTGTAATCCTTAGTGCCGAGAGGAGAACATGCCAACCACTAAAGCCACCATCCGACTTCCAAACAAAGCCGAAACCAGTGTTATTGTTGCACCTGCCTGCAGTGACGCGAGGCGACCAGGGGGGTCGCCAAATCACCCAAAAGTTCAACGATGCGCCTGAGGTAGATGTATACAATCCTAAACGCCTTTAAACGTCATTATTGGTTGTACATCCATCCATGAGATTCGAACCTGGAATCCCTAATGCTGAGAGGAGAACATGCCAAACACTAAGCCACCATCCGACTTCCAAACAAAGCCGCAACCAGTGTTATTGTTGCACCGACCTGGGGGGGGTCGCCAAAACGCCCAAAAGTTCAACAATGTGCTTGTGGTAGATATATATAGTCCTAAACGACTAAAAACATCATTATGGGTTCTATGGAATCGCTAGTGCTGAGAGGAGAACATGCCAACCACTAAGCCACTCTCCTAAACGACTAAAAACGTCATTATGGGTTCTATGTCCATACATAATATTAGAACCTGGAATCCCTAGTGCCGAGAGGAGAACATGCCAACCACTAAAGCCACCATCCGACTTCCAAACAAAGCCGAAACCAGTGTTATTGTTGCACCTGCCTGCAGTGACGCGAGGCGACCAGGGGGGGTCGCCAAATCGCCCAAAAGTTCAACGATGCGCCTGAAGTAGATGTATACAATCCTAAATGCCTTTAAACGTCATTATCGGTTCTACATCCATCCATGGGATTCGAACCTGGAATCCCTAGTGCTGAGAGGAGAACATGCCAACCACTAAGCCACCATCCGACTTCCAAACAAAGCCAAAACCAGTGTTATTGTTGCACCTGCCTGCAGTGACACAAACCGACCAGGGGGGTCGCCAAAACACCCAAAAGTTCAACGATGCGCTTGTGGTAGATATATATAGTCCTAAACGACTAAAAAACGTCATTATGGGTTCTATGGACTCGCTAGTGCTGAGAGGAGAACATGCCAACCACTAAGCCACTCTCCTAAAGGACTAAAAACTTAATTATGGGTTCTATGTCCATATGTGATATTCGAACCTGGAATTCCTAGTGCCGAGAGGAGAACATGCCAACCACTAAAGCCACCATCCGACTTCCAAACAAAGCCGAAACCAGTGTTATTGTTGCACCTGCCTGCAGTGACGCGAGGCGACCAGGGGGGTCGCCAAATCACCCAAAAGTTGAACGATGCGCCTGAGGTACATATATATTTATATATATAGTCCTAAACGACTTCACACGTCATAATTGCTTCCATTTCGGCTAGATATACACAGATATATTCTTACTTTGCTCGGCCCCCTGCCGGGGCTCCTCGGCGCGGCCGTGGCGGACGCCTCATCCGGCTGTGCGGGCTCCCGGGCCGCGGCGCTCCGCTTCTGGACGGTCCGGTCGTGGCAGGTGACCGCGAACTTTCCCTCGATGTCGTTCCAGGCCACGATGAAGGCGAACTTGTGCTTCTCCTTCTCGTCGAAGGCGTTCGGCCGGACGGACACCCAGCCGGACTCGAGCGCCTCCTCCATGGCGAAGGACATCCGAATACAAGCGACCCACCGCCGCCGCCGCCTCAGGAACGGTCGTTGGTCGTTGGTCAGTCGATACGAAGCGGACCACAAGTGCGTCGAGTTCGCGCTAATACGACAAAGAAACGTCTCCCGCCGCCGTCCGCCTCCCTCCGGCCTGCCGCCCTCCGTCCCGCCTCATCCTCACAGCGTCCCCCGGGTCCCGCACACGGAACAGCCGCCCGAACAGCCGCCTCGGCCGCGGAGTCGTGGCTTTTATAGCGGGGCTCCCGCCGCGAGACAATGCGGAGTCGACTCCGGCTCGCGCGCGCTGCTGCCACTCCGGGTCACGTGGGCGGCTCTGTTTACAAGCGGGCACGCAGCGAGAGAGGGGTCGCGCTGACGTCACGGTTCCTAGCGGCGGAGCGAGGAACAACAAGGATGGAAAGCAAACGCTTTCTAGCAAACGGTGCGGACGAATGAAATTAAATAGTTAATTAAACAATTAAATAGTTATTTAATAAAACCGACACACCCCCGCCGTCGCCTCGGGAACGGACGGTCGTTGGTTGTCGGGAGTCGGAGGAATAAAAACGATTGAAATAAGGATATTGTCTTTCTAGCAAACGATGTGGACGAATAAAATTAAATAGAGAATTAAACAATTAAATAGTGAATTAAACAATGAAATAGTGAATTAAACGGCGGAATGAAACCAACACGCCGCCGCCGCAGCCGTCTCTGGGTCACGTGGGCGGCTCTGTTTACAAGCGGGCACGCAGCGAGAAGGGGTCGCGCTGACGTCACGGCCCCTAGCGGCGGAGCGAGGAACAACAAGGATGGAGAGAAGAATATTGGCTTTCTAGCAAACGATGCGCACAAATAAAATTAAATAGTTAATTAAACAATTAAATAGTTATTTAATAAAACCGACACACCCCCGCCGTCGCCTCGGGAACGGACGGTCGTTGGTTGTCGGTTGGGGGGAGTCGGAGACGGAGGAATAAACACGATTGAAATAAGGATATTGTCTTTCTAGCAAACGATGTGGACGAATAAAATTAAATAGAGAATTAAACAATTAAATAGTGAATTAAGCGGCGGAATAAAACCGACACGCCGCATTGGCCGCCTCAGGAACTCAGGACGGTCGACGGTTCAGGAGTCGGAGTCGCTACGATCGTCCCTTTTATATTTCTATAAATACAATTTAAAAAATTAAATAGTTAATTAAACGGCGGAATGAAACCAACACGCCGCCGCCGCAGCCGTCTCTGGGTCACGTGGGCGGCTCTGTTTACAAGCGGGCACGCAGCGAGAGAGGGGTCGCGCTGACGTCACGGCCCCTAGCGGCGGAGCGAGGAACCACAACGATGGAAATACGAATATTGGCTTTCTAGCAAACGATGCGCACAAATAAAATTAAATAGTGAATTAAACGGCGGAATAAAACCGACACGTCGCAGTCGCCGCCTCAGGACGGTCGACGGTTCAGGAGTCGGAGTCGCTACGCACCGAAACGCAAGCGCGTCCCTTTTATATTGATATAAATACAATGAAATAAAATTAAATAGTTAATTAAACGGCGGAATAAAACCGACACGCCGCTGTCGCCGCATCAGGAATTCAGGACGGGTTTTGCTGCCCCTCGGGGTCACGTGGGTGGCACTGTTTACAAGCGCGCGCGCAGCGAGAGGGGTCGCGCTGACGTCACGGCTCCTAGCGAGGAATAAAAACGATGGAAATAAGAATATTGTCTTTCTGTTCGGGACGTTCAGGCGCAATGGCGAACCGATACAATTAAAAATACAATTAAAAATGCAATCGCTGCCACTCTGGGTCACGTGGGCGGCTCTGTTTACAAGCGCGCGCGACGTCACGGGTCCTAGCGGCGGAGTGATGAATCAAAACAATGGAATCAAAATATTATCGTTCACTAGTAATGACGAAATTCGGCGTCGATTAAGCACTGAGATGCCGATCAGGCGCAATGGCAAACGATGTGAACAAATACAATTCAAAATTAATTAATTAATTAATTAAATTGGGCCGTTCAAGAGATGAACGGCCGCACGATGCCATTCACGTCGCTTGACAACTATAAAATATAAACATATTTAATTAGCAATCGGCAGCATTACGATGTCTATATTAAAACAGAAACGAGCCGTTCAAGGCGGTCGCGATGACGTCACGGACCCGTTAGCTAGCTTCGCTCCGAGACGAACGAAGCCGTTGAACCCGCGTTAAATCCGCGTTTTTATTGTTATTGTTGTTATTGTTGTTGTTTTTTAATCTCAGAACTCGGTCGTCCGACGTTACCAGGTCGAAACAAGCGGTTAAATCGCGTCAGAGTCCATTTTGCCTGCCTTTCCGATGACGTCACGTTTTCGGGCCACGTCAACGTTCGGCACGTGGGGCACGCGGCGGACGCGGTGACGCAATCGCCTTGCATTTTAAAATCAACTAGAAAGGAAAGTTGGTGAACAAACTTTATAGTTGGCTTAGAAGGGCTGCAAAAATAAACAAAAAACCGTACCAAAAAAAAGGACTGAAAAAGATAAAACAACCTATAAAAAAAAGCTAAATATGCTAATGTGGAGAACATGCCAAACTTCCAAAAGTTGACGATGGCCAACCAAAAGGACGAACTAAAATATAAAGGAAAAGAAAAAAAAATGCTAACCATGCTAATGTGGAGAACATGCCAAACTTCCAAAAGTTGACGATGGCCAACCAAAGGGACGAACAACTAAAATATAAAGGAAAAGAAAAAAAAATGCTAACCATGCTAATGTGGAGAACATGCCAAACTTCCAAAAGTTGACGATGGCCAACCAAAGGGACGAACGCCTAAAATAAAAATGAAAAGAAAAAAAAAGCTAACTATGTTAATGTGGAGAACATGCCAAACTTCCAAATGTTGACGATGGCCAACCAAAAGGACGAACAACTAAAATAAAAAGGAAAAGAAAAAAAAAAACAAGTTAACTATGCTAATGTGGAGAACATGCCAAACTTCCAAAAGTTGACGATGGCCAACCAAAAGGACGAACAACTAAAATAAAAATGAAAAGAAAAGAAAAAAAAATAAATAAATAAATGCTAACCATGCTAATGTGGAGAACATGCCAAACTTCCAAAAGTTGACAATGGCCAACCAAAAGCATAAGCAAAAAGACTTGAAAGGGGAAAAAAAAACGAGAAAAAAAACCTAATAAAACTAATAAAAACCTGTAAAGTTGTTGGAAATTAAAAAAAAAAAATGCTAACTACGCTGATGTGGAGAACATGCCAAACTTCCAAAAGTTGACGATGGCCAACCAAAAGGACGAACACCTAAAATAAAAAGGAAAAGAAAAGAAAAAAAGCTAACTATGCTAATGTGGAGAACATGCCAAACTTCCAAAAGTTGACGATGGCCAACCAAAAGGACGAACGCCTAAAATAAAAAGGAAAAGAAAAAAAAGCTAACTATGCTAATGTGGAGAACATGCCAAACTTCCAAAAGTTGACGATGGCCAACCAAAAGGACGAACACCAAAAATAAAAATGAAAAGAAAATAAATAAATAAATAAATGCTAACCATGCTAATGTGGAGAACATGCCAAACTTCCAAAAGTTGACGATGGCCAACCAAAAGGACGAACACCTAAATTAAAAAGGAAAAGAAAAGAAAAAATAAAACAAAAAAATGCTAACAATGCAAATGTGGAGAACATGCCAAACTTCCAAAAGTTGACGATGGCCAACCAAAAGGATGAACAACTAAAATAAAAAGGAAAAGGAAAAAAAATGCTAACCATGCTAATGTGGAGAACATGCCAAACTTCCAAAAGTTGACGATGGCCAACCAAAAGGACGAACAACTAAAATAAAAATGAAAAAAAAAGAAAAAATAAAACAAAAAAATGCTAACAATGCAAATGTGGAGAACATGCCAAACTTCCAAAAGTTGACGATGGCCAACCAAAAGGACGAACACCTAAAATAAAAAGGGAAAGGAAAAAAAAGCTAACTATGCTAATGTGGAGAACATGCCAAACTTCCAAAAGTTGACGATGGCCAAACAAAAGCATAAGCAAAAAGACTTTAAAGGGGAAATAGTAAATATTGTCCAATCAGATCAGACACAGCAGTGCTATTAGAGTCATTACCCCCTCCATCCACAAGGTGGAGCAATAGGGCAGCTGTGTCCACCACCCAAATAACACCTGTTCACGTCCCTTATAGTACGTCATCGTAGAACTACAGTCAAGCCGTATTGCCTTGTGGAGGGAGTTTGGCATGTTCTCCTCCGGCATCAATGGGGTTGGGTGCGACCCGCACCGTGCTCCTTGCAATGGGGGCAATGGGGCAGATTTCGGGGCCTTCCCCAAACTGTTCTCCGACCCCAACGTTGGTGGCGCCCAACGATTGTTTAACCTTTAACTATGTAAGGGAACCCATACAGACATGAGGAGAACATGCCAATTACAGCACTTGGTGGTGGTGGTGGTGGTGGTGGAGGGCAATGCAATGGGGGCAATGGGGCAGATTTCGGGGCCTTCTCCAAACTGTTCTCCGACCCCAACGTTGGTGGCGCCCAACGATTGTTTAACCTTTAACTATGTAAGGGAACCCATACAGACATGAGGAGAACATGCCAATTCCAGCACTTGGTGGTGGTGGTGGTGGTGGTGGAGGGCAATGCAATGGGGGCAATGGGGCAGAGGGCCTTCCCCAAACTGTTCTCCGACCCCAACGTTGGTGCAACATCTGTGATAGAGGAACAGCGCAGGGCGACCGCAAGGTGTGGAAATTCGTCATGTTCTCCTCGCGGGGAGCGTCCTGTCGCCTCCGCCGGGGAGAACATACCAAACTTCTCCTCTAAGCTCTATGGAATATGGCTGACCGCTCCATAATCAATGACCGACATCTAAAAGCATGGATTCAAGGTGAATAGGCTGCTCTAAATTGCCCCATATAGTGTGTGTGTGTCTTATGATAGATCTGTGCCAGGTTCGAGTCCCAATCTGGGTGGAGTTGGCATGTTCTCCACATGACCGTGTGGGTTGTCGCAGGTTCTCCGGTTTCCTCCCACAGTTCAAAAACATGGATTCAAGGTGAATTGAATGCTCGAAATTGCCCCATATAGTGTGTGTGTGCCCAATCTGGGTGGAGTTGGCACGTTCTCCTCCTGACCGTGTGGGTTGTCGCAGGTTCTCCGGTTTCCTCCAACAGTTCAAAAACATGGATTCAAGGTGAATTGAATGCTCGAAATTGCCCCATATAGTGTGTGAGTGAGTGTGTGTGCCTTATCTGGGTGGAGTTGGCACGTTCTCCCCATGTCCGTGTGGGTTGTCGCAGGTTCTCTGGTTTCCTCCAACAGTTCAAAAACATGGATTCAAGGTGAAATGAATGCTCGAAATTGCCCCATATAGTGTGTGAGTAAGTGTGTGTGCCTAATCTGGGTGGAGTTGGCACGTTCTCCCCCTGACCGTGTGGGTTGTCGCAGGTTCTCCGGTTTCCTCCAACAGTTCAAAAACATGGATTCAAGGTGAAATGAATGCTCGAAATTGCCCCATATAGTGTGTGAGTGAGTGTGTGTGCCTAATCTGGGTGGAGTTGGCACGTTCTCCCCATGACCGTGTGGGTTGTCGCAGGTTCTCCGGTTTCCTCCCACAGTTCAAAAACATGGATTCAAGGTGAATTGAATGCTCGAAATTGCCCCATATAGTGTGTGAGTAGGTGTGTGTGCCCAATCTGGGTGGAGTTGGCATGTTCTCCCCGTGTCCATGTCAGTTGTCTCGGGTTCTTCAGTTTCCTCCCACAGTCCAAAAACATGGATTCAAGGTGAATTGAATGCTCTAAATTGCCCCATATAGTGTGTGAGTGAGTGTGTGTGCCCAATCTGGGTGCAGTTGGCATGTTCTCCCCCTGTCCATGTCAGTTGTCTCGGGTTCTTCAGTTTCCTCCCACAGTCCAAAAACATGGATTCAAGGTGAAGTGAATGCTCTAAATTGCCCCATATAGTGTGTAAGTGAGTGTGTGTGCCTAATCTGGGTGGAGTTGGCATGTTCTCCCCATGTCACATGTTCTTCAGTTTCCTCCCACAGTCCCAAAACATGGATTCAAGGTAAATTGAATGCTCTAAATTGCCCCATATATTGTGTGAGTGAGTGTGTGTGCCCAATCTGGGTGGAGTTGGCATGTTCTCCCCGTGTCCATGTCAGTTGTCTCGGGTTCTTCAGTTTCCCCCCCACAGTCCAAAAACAAGGATTCAAGGTGAATTGAATGCTCTAAATTGCCCCATATAGTGTGTGATTGAGTGTGCGCCCATGAGTATGGTCCAGGTAGCCCCGCCCCCTTTAATCTGATTGGTCCAGCCAGGTGACAATAACACACACCGCATTCAGTACACTTGTATGGTGTCGCTTAGCAACCGATGTTTGCATGGAAACATATTTATAATGTATTATTAACATTATAATGTATAATGCGCCCTCTTGTGGCCGACCGCTGTATTAGTCGTTAATAAATCAGGAAAAAGACGCACGCAAGCGGGAACGTTTAATGGGGCATTAGGTCAACCGATCGGATGGAAACATGATGGGGGGTTGTTTTGGGGTAAATGGACTGTGAGAGCGACGTGGTCATCCTGCCCCGTGGTTCTCCCGGTTCTCCCGCCCCGGGGGCAACGGGGGATGTGCTTGCCCTGGTGCCGCGCTCATATCTTGGCGTCGGATTTGGCGAACAGCGGGCGCAGCTGGTCCTTGGACGTGGCCTCCTTCTGCTGCATCAGGTCCGGGTGGCCTTTGGTCACCCCCCAGCTGTCCGGGGTGGACATCGAGGGGCAGAGGGGACGTCCGGACGCCGGCTTCAGCCTCTCCCAGTAATCACGACGGGCTCTGGACGGCAAGCGGAACCACAAGGGTTACAATTCGAACAAACAGGTGCTATTGTATTGTATTTGTATGGTGTCACACACTATATGGGGCAATTTGGATGGGGCAATTTGGAGCTGGTGGCTTAGTGCTCAGCACATTCGCCTTTCGTGCGCCTTTCGTGCAATTTAGAGCACCCATAGGACACGCACACTATATGGGGCAATTTATGGCAGCCTATTCACCTTGAATCCATGTTTTTTCGACTGTGGGAGCTTGGAACCTGGATCCCCATTCGCCTTTCGGCACGAGAGGCGAATGTGCTGAGCACTAAGCCACCAGGTCCAAATTGCCCCATCTAAATTGCCCCATATAGTGTGTAACACACCAAAAATACAAGGGAGGACCCGAGATAACCCACATGGACATGGGGAGAACATGCCAACTCCACCCAGATTGGTACTCGAACCTGGCACAGATCTACCGTTGGTCTACAGATTATACACACTATATGGGGCAATTTAGAGCAGCCTATTCACCTTGAATCCATGTTTTTTCGACTGTGGGAGCTTGGAACCTGGATCCCCATTCGCCTTTCGGCACGAGAGGCGAATGTGCTGAGCACTAAGCCACCAGGTCCAAATTGCCCCATCTAAATTGCCCCATATAGTGTGTGACACACCAAAAATACAAGGGAAGACCCGAGACAACCCACATGGACATGGGGAGAACATACCAACTCCACCCAAATTGGGACTCAAACCTGGGGCAGATCTATCGTTGGGCAATTACTTCATTTAGAGCATTCGCTTCACCTTGAATCCATGTTTTTGGACTGTGGGAGGAAACCGGAGAACCCAGGACAACCCACACAGACAAGGGGAGAACATGCCAAGTCCACCCAGATTGGGACTCAAACCTGGCACAGATCTACCGTTGGGTATACACACTATATGGGGCAATTTAGAGCAGCCTATTCACCTTGAATCCATGTTTTTGGACTGTGGGGGGGGAAACTGGAGAATCCGAGACAACTCACACAGACACGGGGAGAACATGCCAACTCCACCCAGATTGGGCATACACACCGAAAGGCGAATGGGGATCCAGGTTACAATCTCCCACAGTCGAAAAACAGGGATTCAAGGTGAATAGGCTGCTCTAAATTGCCCCATATAGTGTGTGAGTGAGCGGGTGCGCCCAATATGGGTGGAGTTGGCATGTTCTCCCCATGTCTGTGTGGGTTGTCTTGGGTTCTCCGGTTTACTCCCACAGTCCAAAAACATGGATTCAAGGTGAATTGAATGCTCTAAATTAAGTAATTGCCCAACGATAGATCTGCACCAGGTTTGAGTCCCAATTTGGGTGGAGTTGGTATGTTCTCCCCATGTCCATGTGGGTTGTCTCGGGTCCTCCCTTGTATTTTTTGTGTGTTACACACTATATGGGGCAATTTGATGGGGCAATTTGGACCTGGTGGCTTAGTGCTCAGCACATTCGCCTCTCGTGCCGAAAGGTGAATGGGGATCCAGGTTACAATCTCCCACAGTCTAAAAACATGGATTCAAGGTGAATAGGCTGCTCTAAATTGCCCCATATAGTGTGTATAATCTGTAGACCAATGGTAGATCTGTGCCAGGTTCGAGTACCAATCTGGGTGGAGTTGGCATGTTCTCCCCGTGTCTGTGTGGGTTGTCCTGGGTTCTCCGGTTTCCTCCCACAGTCCAAAAACATGGATTCAAGGTGAATTGAATGCTCTAAATTGCCCCATATAGTGTGTGTGTCCTATGATAGATCTGTGCCAGGTTTGAGTCCCAATCTGGGTGGAGTTGGCATGTTCTCCCCGTGTTCATGTGAGTTGTCTCGGGTTCTCTGGTTTCCCCCCACAGTCCAAAAACATGGATTGAAGGTGAAGTGAATGCTCTAAATTGCCTCATATAGTGTGTGAGTGTGTGTGCCTAATCTGGGTGGAGTTGGCATGTTCTCCCCGTGTCTGTGTGGGTTGTCTTGTGTTCTCCGGTTTACGCCCACAGTCCAAAAACATGGATTCAAGGTGAATAGGCTGCCATAAATTGCCCCATATTTACATTTACATTTACATTTAGTCATTTAGCAGACGCTTTTATCCAAAGCGACTTACAAATGAGAACACCACAAGTCAGAAGCCATGGAGAAAACCAACTATACTGTAAGTTCATCAACCTGATTGTTATTCGAAGCTGGGCCCCCCCCCTTTTTTTTTTTTTTTTTTTTTTTTTTTTTTTTTTTTTTTTTTTTTTTTTTTTATAACAGGTATTTGGTAAATAGATGCGTCTTAAGTAGTTTCTTAAAACTGTTTAAAGATTCTGCCTTACGGACAGAGTTGGGAAGATCGTTCCACCATTTTGCAGTGGTGAACGCCACAGAATGAGAATTAGCTCCTCGGTGAGGTGGAATCGCCAGGCGACAATCGTCACTGGAGCGAAGTGAACGAGTCGGAGTGTATTTTGAAAAGATAGAGTGAAGGTAAGAGGGGGAAGATCCAGAAATGGTTCTGTATGCCAGAGTCAGCGACTTGTATTGAATGCGAGCAGCTACAGGAAGCCAATGGAGGGAAGTGAGTAATGGAGTGACGTGAGTTCGCTTGGGCTGGTTAAACACGAGTCGGGCTGCAGAGTTTTGAATTAATTGAAGAGGTCTGATGGTGGAATTTGGGATACCGGCAAGAAGTGCATTACAATAATCAAGCCGGGATAAGACTAGGGCTTGAACAAGCAGTTGGGTAGCATGTTCAGTCAGAAAGGGTCTGATCTTCCTTATGTTATAAAGAATGAATCTACAAGAACGGGCGGTTTTGATCACATGATCAGAGAGTTTAAGGTGGGAGTCTATAGTGAACCCAAGGTTCCGGACCGAGTCAGTTGGGGAGATTGTGGGACACCCATATAATGTGTGTGTCCTATGATAGATCTGTGCCAGGTTTGAGTCCCAATCTGGGTAGAGTTGGCATGTTCTCCCTGTGTCGCATGTTCTCCAGTTTCCTCCCACAGTACAAAAACATGGATTCAAGGTGAAGTGAATGCTCTAAATTGCCCCATATAGTGTGTATGTGAGTGTGTGTGCCCAATCTGGGTGGAGTTGGCATGTTCTCCCCGTGTCCATGTCAGTTGTCTCGGGTTCTACAGTTTCCTCCCACAGTCCAAAAACATGGATTCAAGGTGAATTGAATGCTCTAAATTGCCCCATATATTGTGTGAGTGAGAGTGTGTGCCCAATCTGGGTGGAGTTGGCATGTTCTCCCCATGTCTGTGTGGGTTGTCCTGGGTTCTCCGGTTTACTCCCACAGTCCAAAAACATGGATTGAAGGTGAATTGAATGCTCTAAATTGCCCCATATAGTGTGTGATTGAGTGCACGCCCAATGATATATCTGTGCTAGGTTCGAGTCCCAATCTGGGTGGAGTTCGCATGTTCTCCCCATGTCCGTGTGGGTTGTCTCGGGTCCTCCGGTTTCCTCCCACAGTCCAAAAACATGGAGTCAAGGTGAATTGAATGCTCCAAATTGCCCCATATAGTGCGAGGGAGTGAGTACACCCAACGATAGATCTGCACCAGGTTCGAGTCCCAATCGGCGTGGAGTTGGCATGTTCTCCCTGTGCGTTTCCTTCGGGTTCTCAGGTTTCCTCCCACAGTCCAAAAAAAAAATGCATTCAAGGTGAAGTGAATGCTCTAAATTGCCCCTATATAGTGTGTGTGCCTTAGTCCTGTCCTTAGTGAAACGTTCTCTCCTGGATGGGCATGGGAAACCCCCCCCTTCCACCAATTCCCTGAGCTGCCAATTCACCTTGAATCCATGTTTTCGGCAACCCCACGGGGAGAACATGGCTTTACCCAGATCGGGAACTCAAACGCTGAGAGGTTACCGTGCTCACCACCTCCCCCTAGTGGAACCCAGTTAGACCCCAAACCCCGGAACGTCCTGTTCAGAAGCTCACCTGGCGCGGACCCACGGTTTGGTGTGCATCTCCAGGCCGCTGCCCCACGCGCCGTGCTTCTCCGAGGCCTTGGGCAGGTGGCCGCGTTCGGGCGCCAGTTCCTCGGCGATGGCGCGCACGTGGTAGGGCTCGAACCCACAGCAGCCGCCGATGAAGCGGATGCCGGCGTCGTAAGCCTCCCTGGCGTAGCGCTGCATGTCCCAGCGGGTGAGCACTCGGGGTTCCAATGCTGTTCACAAACGGGTACAACAAGCACCATTACCGTAAGTACTGTAGTATAAGGCCTACCGTAAACCCCCTAAACTACGGCGCCTACAGATTTACCAAACGGAAAATATGGCCGAGCCAAAGGTTCTGTAAAGTTAAACCCAAAGTTAAACCCAAATGTAACTAACCAGATTAAACCCAAATGTTGTTAACCAGGTTAAACTCAAATGTAACTAACCAGGTTAAACCCAAAGTTAAACCCAAATGTAACTAACCAGGTTAAACCCAAATGTTGATAACCAGGTTAAACCCAAATGTTGTTAACCAGGTTAAACCCAAAGTTAAACCCAAATGTAACTAACCAGGTTAAACCCAAATGTAACTAACCAGGTTAAACCCAAATGTTGTTAACCAGGTTAAACCCAAATGTAACTAACCAGGTTAAACCCACAGTTAAACCCAAATGTAACTAACCAGGTTAAACCCAAATGTTGATAACCAGGTTAAACCCAAATGTTGTTAACCAGGTTAAACCCAAAGTTAAACCCAAATGTAACTAACCAGGTTAAACCCAAATGTTGTTAACCAGGTAAAACCCAAATGTAACTAACCAGGTTAAACCCAAATGTTGTTAACCAGGTAAAAACCCAAATGTAACTAACCAGTTTAAACCCAAAGTTAAACCCAAATTTTGTTAACCAGGTTAAACCCAAAGGTAACTAACCAGCTTAAACCCAAAGTTAAACCCAAATGTAACTAACTGAGTTAAACCCGCAATGTAAAACCCCAAAAAGTAACCAACAGCAGTAAACGCAACCTAAAAGTTAAACCCAAGTGCAACTTACCAGTTTAAACCCAAAGTTAAACCCAAATGTAACTAACCAGTTTAAACCCAAAGTTAAACCCAAATGTAACTAACCAGTTTAAACCCAAAGTTAAACCCAAATGTAACTAACCAGTTTAAACCCAAAGTTAAACCCAAATGTAACTAGCCAGGTTAAACCCAAAGTTAAACCCAAATGTAACTAACTGAGTTAAACCCGCAATGTAAAACCCCAAAAAGTAACCAACAGCAGTAAACGCAACCTAAAAGTTAAACCCAAGTGCAACTTACCAGGTCCAACCCAAAGTTAAACCCAAATGTAACTAACCGGGTTAAGCCCGTGATGAGAGGACATTTTGTCTGGTTCTGTACTCAAGGTTGACGTTCTCAAGGTTGCCACCCACCCACTTACTGACCAATGGTACGTCGCTGGCTGTGTGTGTGTGTGTGTGTGTGTGTGTGTGTGTGTGTGTGTGTGTGTGTGTTTACCAAACGGGAACTCGGGCAGGTCGATGAAGCCTTGGCAGCTGCAGTCGGGGGTGTGGTAGGCCAGCGGTTGGACCATGTAGTGAGCCTTGAGCCCGGCTTTCTCCACGGCGGCCTTCATCATGGCCACGGTCTTGACGCAGGTCGTCGGGTCGAAGTGGCAGTTCACGCCCACGATGCTGGCACCTGAGGACGGAACCCAGAGGCGGGGCTGAGCGGCCGAAACGGGCTTCGGGGGGGCGGGTGGAGCTGAAACTCCGAGCCTGAACCGGGTTGAAATCTGATTACCGTGCCACGGTAGTTAACCAGGTTGATATCCAATGGTAGTCCTGCATGTAACTAAGCAGGTGCAACCCAAAAAAGTTAAAGTTAACTGCAAATGACCAGGATAGACTTAACTTAAACCCAAATGTTGGTATAAGATTAGACTTAGTAACCCTGAGTAACCTGGTTACATTAATGCCAACTGCAACTAACTGTCATGTTAGTTAAACTTGACATTAGGCCAAAGAGAAACTTGGTTAACCCCAAAGTTACATTGAAATGGTGTCAGCTAGGTTGAACCCACAGTTAAACCCAAGTGCAACTAACTGGGGTGAACCCAAATGTTGTTAACCAGGTTAAACCCAAATGTAACTTACTGGGTTAAACTCAAAGTTAAATCCAAATGTTGTTAACTAGGTTAGACCCAAATGTAACTAACCAGGTTAAACCCAAAGTTAAGCCCAAATGTAACTAACCAGATTAAACCCAAAGTTAAGCCCAAATGTAACTAACCAGGTTAAACCCAAAGTTAAGCCCAAATGTAACTAACAAGATTAAACCCAAATGAATGTTGTTAATCAGGTTAAACCCAAATGTAACTAACCAGGTTAAACCCAAAGTTAAACCCAAATGTAACTAACCAGGTTAAACCCAAATGAATGTTGTTAATCAGGTTAAACCCAAATATAACTAACCAGGTTAAACCCAAATGTTGTTAACCTTGTTAAACTCAAATGTAACTAACCAGGTTGAACCCAAAGTTAAACCCAAATGTAACTAACCAGGTTAAACCCAAATGTAACTAACCAGGTTAAACCCAAAGTTAAACCCAAATGCAACTAACCAGGTTAAACCCAAATGTAACTAACCAGGTTAAACCCAAATGTAACTAACCAGGTTGAACCCAAAGTTAAACCCAAATGTAACTAACCAGGTTAAACCCAAATGTTGTTAACCAGGTTAAACCCAAATGTAACTAACCAGGTTAAACCCAAAGTTAAATCCAAATGTAACTAACCAGATTAAACCCAAATGAATGTTGTTAATCAGGTTAAACCCAAATATAACTAACCAGGTTAAACCCAAATGTAACTAACCAGGTTAAACCCAAATGAATGTTGTTAATCAGGTTAAACCCAAATGTAACTAACCAGGTTAAACCCAAAGTTAAACCCAAATGTAACTAACCAGGTTAAACCCAAATGTTGTTAACCAGGTTAATTCCAAATGTAACTAACCAGGTTGAACCCAAAGTTAAACCCAAATGTAACTAACCAGGTTAAACCCAAATGTTGATAATCAGGTTAAACCCAAATGTAACTAACCAGGTTAAACCCAAAGTTAAACCCAAATGTAACTAACCAGGTTAAACCCAAATGTTGATAATCTGGTTAAACCCAAATGTTGTTAACCAGGTTAAACCCAAATGTAACTAACCAGGTTAAACCCAAAGTTAAATCCAAATGTAACTAACCAGATTAAACCCAAATGAATGTTGTTAATCAGGTTAAACCCAAATATAACTAACCAGGTTAAACCCAAAATGTAACTAACCAGGTTAAACCCAAAGTTAAACTTAAATGTAACTAACCAGGTTAAACCCAAATGTTGTTAACCAGGTAAAACCCAAAGGTAACTAACCAGTTTAAACCCAAAGTTAAACCCAAATGTAACTAACCAGGTTAAACCCAAAGTTAAACCCAAATGTAACTAACGGAGTTAAACCCGCAATGTAAAACCCCAAAAAGTAACCAACAGCAGTAAACGCAACCTAAAAGTTGAACCCAAGTGCAACTTACCAGGTCCAACCCAAAGTTAAACCCAAATGTAACTAACCGGGTTAAGCCCGTGATGAGAGGACATTTTGCGCGGGACGTACCAGCCTTCACCAACCTGACGGCACAGTCCCCGGGGCTGACGGCATGCATGTCCCCCATCGGCCCGATGCACATGGTGGCAGCGACGGGTTTCCCCGTGGCCTTCAGCACCTGCACCGCCCACTCGGCCTCCTCCACGTGCTCGAAGTACTGAATAACGGAACCGACAAAGGGGTTAGCTCGTCTATAGGGGCGGGGCCAGGACCCCGAAGCCTGGACGTGCCATATAAACCCACCTCCGCGATCATGAAGTCCACGTTCTTCTTCATGAAGACGTCCATCTGCTTTTGGAAGATCGCCTTCACCTCACTCTCACTTTTGCAGCTCAGGTAAGAGGGGGTCTGGGACACCCCCCCCGCCACCAGGGCGTCGCCCTCGTTGGCCACCTCCCGGGCCAGATCGCAGGCCGCCTCGTTGACCTGCTGACCCTGTGAGCAGACATCATATCATTAGTCTGAAATCCAATTCTCCAGGGTTCTAAGCGACACTGGAGGGTCCATATCGACAAGAAGCTGCCTTGTGAGGACCGATGCTCAGTCGGACCAGTTAGTGTTTCAGTGCTGTATTCATTTCAAAGGCTAACAAGCCGTCGCCCTTAACGTGGGTTCTATGATTAGAACCCCACGGCCTTACGGTGAAGCCGACGTTGTTGCCCCGGTTCTCGAGCTTGTCGTCGCTGGCGTAGAAGGTGAAGGTCTGCATGACATTACTGCCCGCCCTCAGGAATTCCCGATGCAGCTGTCGCACTGAAACGAGATGGGAGACGGGGCGAGGATCAAACCCGGCCCTGGAATCTGGGCGGTCGTGCACCACCGACAAAAATTTCGCTGAGCTGGCATTCCGAACCTTTTAATAATACTGTATATTATTAATAATAATAACTGTATATTAAAAAGCTCAATAGTTTGTCGCTAGTACACTTGGAGGTCCAATAGTGACCCCTAGGGGTATATAGTGGGAATGGGAAGCAGTGTAATTACAGTGTAATGGTTACGTTTCATTGTTTATATAGCATTTTTTTGCAATACAATTTCTCATTAATTCTCATTTAGTAAGTACCCTGTAATTACCTGGTACTTACCATGTACTTTATTTATATAGTAAATTTTTTTTTTCTAAGGCGTTCTCCATGCCCATCCAGGGGAGAACGATTTGGGCGCTGGGCGCACAAACACACACTATATGGGGCAATTGGGAGCACTCAATTCAGCTTGAATCCATGTTCATGGACTGTGGGAGGAAAACACGGGAGGACATGGGACGAACATGGAAACTCCACCCAGATTGGGATTCGAACCCGGATCCCCAGCGCTGAGACCGTGCTTACCGCTAAGCATGCTGACCCTGTAATTACCTGGTACTTACCATTTATTGCTTTCCACTTAACCTATTTATATAGTTCATTATTTTCTTCTAGGGGTTTCTCCACGCCCATCCAGGGGAGAACGTTGTGGGCGCTGGGCGCACAAACACACACTATATGGGGCAATTGAGAGCTTTCTATTAACCTTGAATCCATGTTTATGGACTGTGGGAAGAACATGGAAACTCCACCCAGATTGGGAATCGAAACCAGAACCCCAGCGCTGAGACCATGCCGACCTCTAAGTGTGCTGACCCTGTAATTACCTGGTACTTACCATTTATTGGTAAATGCGCAGTTAGATGTGTACTTACCCTGTAATTACCTGGTACTTACCATTTATTGGTAAATACGCAGTTAGATGTGTACTTACCCTGTAATTACCTGGTACTTACCATTTATTGGTAAATACGCAGTTAGACGTGTACTTACCCTGTAATTACCTTGTAACTGTATGTGCTAATGTGTTATTGAAAGCTCCCTTCGTTCCACTCACCGGCCTCAGGATGCTCCGCTGCGGCTTCGGGGGTCCAGGGTCCCGCCTTGACATAGCCTCGCTTCTCCAAAGCGAAGACGAAGCCACCGTCTCCGATGACGACTTCCCCCGCGTCCAGGCGCTCCAGGATACCCTGCGAAGGCACGACAGGGCCGACAAATTTACTAAATTACAGATTCGGCTGGGAAGTTTTTTGGTCATCATTAAGTAAATTGCTATCTCATTATTTTGAGATGCTAAGTTCTTATTATCTCAAAAATAATGACATAGTATCTCAAAAATAATGACCTAGTATAATCCTAAAATACATAAGGACGTAGTATCTCAAAATAAATAACGACCTTAGTATCTCAAAGTAATTAACGGCTTAGTATCTCAAAACATCAAATTGGTATCTCAAAATAAAAATGGACTTATGTTAAAATAAATAACGACTTAATATCTCACAATAAATAATGACATAGTATCTCAAAATAACGACTTAGTATCTCAAAATAAATAACGACTTATTATTTTGAGATACTATTTCATTATTTATTTTCAGATGTTAAGTCGTCATTTATTTTGAGGTACTAACTTGATATTTTGCGATACTAAGTCGATATTTTGAGATGCTAACTAAGTATCTCAAAATAAATAACGACTTAATATCGCAAAATAAACAACAAATTAGTATCTCAAAACATCAACTTTGTATTTTAAAATCGTTAACAGTTTAATATCTCAAAATAAATACTGACTTAGTATTTTGAAATAACAACTTAATATTGCAAAATAAATAGTAACCTAGTATCTCAAAATTAGGACTTAATATTTTAAAATATCAACTTAGTGTCTCAAAATAAATAATGACTTAGTATCTCAAAGTAACAACTTGGTATCTCAAAAGATCGACTTAGGATCTCAAATAAAATAACGACTTAATATCACAAAATATCTCAAAATGTCGACCTAGTATTTCAAACTATCGACTTAGTATCTCAATATAAATAACGTCTTAATATCTCAAAATAAACAACGACTTAGTACCTCAAAATTAATATTGACCTTGTATTCCAAAATAACAACTTAGTATCTCAAAATATCGACTTAGTACCTCAAAATTTATAACGCCTTAGTATCTCAAATTAACAACTTAGCATTTTAAAATAACAACTTAGTATCTCAAAATAAATAACGACTTAGTATCTCAAAATAAATAGCGACATAATATCACAAAATATCTCAAAATGTCGACCTAGTATTTCAAACTATCGACATAGTATCTCAAAATAAATAACGACTTATTATCTCAAAATTAATAACGACTTGATATCTCAAAGTGATTAACGACTGCGCGTTATCTCAAAATTAAAAAAAAATGACTTAATATCTCAAAATAACAACTTAATATTTCAAAATATTGACTTAGTATTTTTTTAATAACAGTTTAATATATAAAAATAAATAATGACCTAGTATCTCACAATATCAAGATAGCAATTAACTTAATAATCGCCAAAAAATAATCATGTAATTAAATTAAATTACATTTAAAATTCAATTCCCCTTCCAATTTAATTAACCTAGGGAGGTTCTGCAGACTGCACCTACCCTCTTCGATCCGGCTGGTGCCATGTTCGTACGCGATCGTGCCGCTTCGCAGGTTCTAGATCCGGATCTGGGAACCTCGGTGCGTCCTGGTAGAACCCGAGCCGGCTCCGCGGGCTTTTTATAGCGCTGCGGGGGTAGGAGGGGGGTAGGAGGGGGGCAGGATGGGAGGGGGGGGGGGGTACTACAGGGTTCTACTTGTGCAACCTCTGCCCCCACCTCCTGCTCGCTCGTTCCCAGTGGACAGCCGCTTATCGGTGTTTATTCAGAGATTAAATCGTCGTATCGACAAGTCACGTGACCCGACTGAAACCCGGGTTCGAGTTGCAATTATCGTCCAGATGACGTCACAACGCTGCTGACTCCACTTCCACTGATTCAATCAGCACGCCGGAGCGTCACGTGACCCGATGACCAGCCACGTGGGAGAGGTAAGGGTCCAAAGTTTGGACACGCCCCCTTTCTATGTCCTCCACTCAAGTTCCATCCAGGGGAGAACGTTCCGGGCGCTGGGCAGACACACCCAGGACAGGGGGGGCAATCTATCAATCTCTCCCTGGGCACATATTCACTCACTCACACACACAGACACACTCCCTATGGGGCAATTTGGAGCATTCGATTCACCTTGATCCATGTTTTTTGGACTGTGGGGGGGAAAACCGGAGAACCCGGAGAGAACCCACGTGGACATGGGATTTTATTGCTGGGCCTACACACTATATAGGGGCAATTTAGAGCAGCTATTCCACCTTGAATCAACGTTTCTGGACTGTGGGAGGAAACCGGAGAACCCGGAGGAAACCCACGCGGACACAGGGAGAACAATCCCCAGCGTTGAGAGGAGAACATGCCAAACCACTTAGCCACCGTGCCTCCCTCACACACACTATATGGGGCAATCTAGAGCATCTGATTGACCTTGAATCCATGTTTTTGGACTGTGGGAGGAAAGCGAAGAACCCGGAGGAAACCCACACGGACACGGGGAGAACATGCAAACTCCACCCGGATTGGGATCCGAACCGGGAATCCCTAGCGCTGAGAGGAGAACATGCCAAACCACTAAGCCACCGTGTCGCCCTTGTTGGTTCTCTATTGGTTCTCTATTGGTTCTCTAGGACCATCACGGATATTATATAGGTGGGATTTGGGTGGTGGATTGTTCTCTGGGTGTGGCTTGGTGGTTTGGCATGTTCTCCTCTCAGCGCTAGGGATTCCCAGTACGAATCCCAACCCGGCTGAAGTCTCCATGTTCTCCCCGTGTCCACGTGGGTTTCCTCCGGGTTCTCCGGCTTCCTCCCACAGTCCAAAAACATGGATTCAAGGTGAATCGAATGCTCCAAATTGCCCCATATAGAGTGTGTGAGTGCCCAGTGATAGATCGACGCCCTGTCCAGCGCCCGAAACGTTCTCCCCTGGGCATGGGTATGGATTGTTCTTGGTTCCGCGGTGTCCCTGATGCAATGAGACCCCTCAGTCAGACTGCCGGGATAGGAATAATGCCCCGGGCAAATAGTGCCCGCTCTGTGGAGGGGTGCTATTGGGGTTCTGAGCATTAGAACCAAGTTATGGAGGGTGGACACGGTATGTAGGAGTACAGAATCGAACCCCGGCGGTTCTGGCCGGTTCTCACCGGTTCTCGACACACACACACACCCAGCCAGTTGTTCAGCGTGGATCCTGCACAGCAACTGCGCCTTCAGATGCAGCAGCCTCGTATCCAGTTGCGTCCGCGAGGCCCGAGACGCATAGCGACGGGATCGGTTACCGCCTCGCAATGCGCTCCACGGCGCCCTCCCTTTGCGGTGCACGGAACCGGGATTTGAGAACCGCCGAAATCGGCCCACCAATGCGCCTTCATAATGTTCCTTCATTCATTATCTTCAGCTTAATCCTCTACCAGGGTCCATCGCTGGGCACACACTCACTCACACACACTATAGGGGCAATTTAGAGCTGCCGTTCCACCTTGAATCCATGTTTCTGGACTGGCGGAGGCCACCAGAGAACCTGGAAAGAACCCACGCAGACACGGGGCAAACATGGGATTTTAATCACTGGGCCTACACTCACTTACACAGACACACATACACTGTATAGGGGCAATTTAGTGCAGCCAATTCACCTTGAATCCATGTTTCTGGACCGGCGGAAGCCACCAGAGAACCCGGAAAGAACCCACGCAGACACGGGGCAAACGTGGGATTTTAATCACTGGGCCTACACTCACTTACACAGACACACAGACACTGTATAGGGGCAATTTAGTGCAGCCAATTAACCTTGAATCCATGTTTCTGGACCGGCGGAGGCCACCAGAGAACCCGGAAAGAACCCACACAGACACGGGGCAAACGTGGGATTTTAATCACTGGGCCTACACTCACTTACACAGACACACAGACACTGTATAGGGGCAATTTAGTGCAGCCAATTCACCTTGAATCCATGTTTCTGGACCGGCGGAGGCCACCAGAGAACCCGGAAAGAACCCACGCAGACACGGGGCAAACGTGGGATTTTAATCACTGGGCCTACACTCACTTACACAGACACACAGACACTGTATAGGGGCAATTTAGTGCAGCCAATTCACCTTGAATCCATGTTTTTGGAATGTGACAGGAGACCGGAGAACCCGGAGAGACTCCACACGGGGCACGAGGAAAACATGAAACCTTCAGAAAACATGAACCCCCCCCCCCCCCCCACACACACACACACACACACACTATATAGGGGCAATTATAGGGGCCACGTGCCACCCCTGGACGTCATATAGAACTAATCTAGAACATATATGACCTTGGGGTGGCACGGAGGCATTGTGGTGAGCACGTCCAGCTCTCACATTCCAAAAAACATAGATTCAAGGTGAAGTGCTGCTCTAAGTTGCCCCTATATAGTATGTGTGTTTGAGTGAGTGTGCGCCCAGCCTTGTCCTGGGTATATTTACCCCACGCCCGAAACATTCTACCCTGGATGGGCATGAAGAACCCCCCCTCCTTCAGAGAGCATGGGCACACACACACACACACACACACACACACACACACACAGACACACAGACACACACACACACACACAGACACACACAGACACACAGACACACACACACTATATAGGGGCAATTAAAGGGGTCATGTGTCACCCCTGGATCTAATATAGAATATGTAAATATATAGATATCAACTTGGGGCGGCACGGCGGCGTAGTGGTGAGCAATAGATAGATTCAAGGTGAAGTGGCTGCTATAAATTGCCCCTATATATCCATATAGTTTGTGGGTTTGAGTGAGTGTGTGCCCAGTGATAGATCGACGCCTTGTCCTGGGTGTATTTGCCCCACGTCCGCACCCTTCTACCCTGGATGGGCATGAAGACACACACACACACACACACACACAAACACACACACACACACACACACACACATTATATAGGGTCAAGGTGAAGTGGCTGCTCTAAATTGCCCCTATATATCCATATAATGTGTGTGTTTGAGTGAGTGTGCGCCCAGTGATAGATCGACGCCTTGACCTGGGTGCATTTGCCCCACGCCCGAACCATTCTACCCTGGATGGGCATAAAGACAGACAGAAACACACACTATATAGGGGCAATTATAGGGTCAAGGTGAAGTGGCTGCTCTAAATTGCCCCATATAGTTTGTGTGTTTGAGTGAGTGTGGGCCCAGCGATAGATCGGTGCCTTGTTCTGGGTGTATTTGCCCCATGCCCGAACCATTCTACCCTGGATGGGCCTGAAGACACACACACACACACACACACACACACTATATAGGGGCAATTTTAGGGGCAACGTGTCCCCCGTGGACATAATACAGAATGTAAATATAAAGATATGAACTTAGCATAGTGGTGAGAACGTCGACCTATCACATTTCAAAAAACATAGATTCAAGGTGAAGTGGCTGTTCTAAATTGCCCCATATATAGTATATGTGTTTGAGTGAGTGTGGGCCCAGTGATAGATCGGTGCCTTGTTCTGGGTGTAGGGCATGGGGAACCGCCCCCCCCCACCCCACTACCCCCCACCCGCCACCCACTAGATAGCGTCAGAATTCGCATGCTCACACACACACTATATAGGGGCAATTATAGGGTCATGGTGAAGTGGCTGCTCTAAATTGCCCCTATATAGTATAGGTATTTGAGTGATTGTGCACCCAGTGATAGATCGACGCCTTGTCCTGGGTGTATTTGCCCCATGCCCGAACCATTCAACCCTGGATGGGCATGGGCATAGGCATGGGGAACCACCCCCCCACCCACTAGATAGTCAGAATTCGCGTGCTCAGCGTGCAGAAGCGCCCCCCCGCGCACGCGCATTGAGAAATCGGGCTCAAGCTCGCCTCCCTCTTGCCCCCTCCGCCCCCCTCCCGCCCCCTCCGGGGCAGGTTAGTGCAGTCCAGCCGGCTGGGGCAGAGTGGACTCGCGGATCGCCATGCACAGACTGCTGAGCCGAATCAACACGCGGCTGCGGAATGACGCGCGCCCGCGCGTGAGCCTCTGCAGGAGTGCCGGGATAGGACTCAAAGACACGGGGGAGAGCAGGTGAGACGCGCACGCGCACGCCGGAGACGTTTTGTTTTGGTTCTAACGCTGACGTTCGCTAATCGGCTGGCAGTCACGCGCATGCGCACGCGCGAGTGCAGGGATAGGACCCAAAGCGAGCTATGTTGTGGGGACAGGGGTGTTATCTGTAAGAACACGCTGCGTTCTGCAAAAAAAAAAAAAAAAAAAAAAAAAAAAAACACCCCGAGAACAAATCGATGTTCTGGTTGGAAGGTACACAGCAGAATTAAAGGTGAAGTGCACTAGATTTCCAGGGAAAAAAGTGCTGATTCGTTAAAAAAGTTGCATGAGGCTGAATATCTCTTATTATCTCGTATTTTCCGCATGGGTTGCCCATGGAGAACGTTGCATGCGCAGGGCAATTGTCACCATATAGGGGCAATTTAGTAGTCGATTCACCTTGAATGCTCGTTTCGGGACTGTGGGAGGAAACCCATGCGGACATGAGGAGAACATGCAAACTCCACCCAGGATAAGATTCCAAACCAAAACCCTCAAAGCAGATAGACAACACCATATTGGGGCAACTTAGAGCGGTCGATTCACCTTCAATGCACATTTTGGGACAGTGGGAGGAAACCCATGCGGACATGGGGAGATCATGCAAACTCCACCCAGAATAAGATTACAACCCGAATCCCTCAGAGTTGAGAGACACATACAACATTGGGGCAATTTAGAGTGGTCGATTCACCTTGAATGCATGTTTCGGGATTGTAGGGGGAAACCCATGCAGACATGGGGAGAACATGCAAACTCCACCCAGAATAAGATTACAACCCGAATCCCTCAGAGTTGAGAGACACACACTATATTGGGGCAATTTAGAGCAGTCAATTCACCTTGAATGCATGTTTTTGGAATGTGGAAGGAAAGCGGCGAACACGGAGACAACCCACGCGGACACGGGGAGAACATGCAAACTCCACCCAGGATAAGATTCCAACTCAAATCCCTAGAGCTGATAGACACACACCATATTGGGGCAACTTAGAGCAGTCAATTCACCTTGAATGCACATTTTGGGAGGAAACCAGAGAACACAGAGGCAACACACGCAGACATGGGGAGAACATGCAAACTCCACAGGGGCGATTATTTCGTTGGGCAGATACCCAGGAGAGGGCGCCAAACTATCACTGGGCACACAGTCACACACACTATATAGGGGCAATTTAGCTAGAGGCAATTTAGAGCAGCTGATTCACCTTGAATAAATCAGGTCAAGAATGCAACCTGCATCCCCAGCGCTGACAGCCACACACCATATAGGGGCAATTTCGATTCACCGTGAATGCATGTTTTTGGACTGTGGGAGAACCCGGAGACCCTTCGGAAGGTTCCATTGATGATGCATTTGGGTTCTCTCAGAGACGGAGGGACGGGCACTTTGAGGAAGAGGCTGAAGGACACCGCCGAGACTCTGATCATCGGAGGGGGATGCGTCGGCGTCAGTTTGGCCTACCACCTGGCCAAGGCGGGGCAGAAGGACGTGGTGCTGCTGGAGAAGTCCGAGCTGACCGCCGGCTCCACCTGGCACGCGGTACGTCCTGCACACGGTTCGGAATCCTGAGGTGGATGGGCTACTACGGATCGCAATCGAACGATGTGCTGACGGTGCGGTGTGTCTCCGCAGGCCGGACTAACGACGTACTATCACCCCGGGATCAACCTGAAGAAGATCCACTACCACAGCATTAAGCTCTATGAGCAGCTGGAGGCAGAGACGGGCCAGGTGGGTCAGCATTACATCAATGTTTGTTTTAGGTTTGGGGGGGGGGTCGTCTGTCACAGGACTGACCGGAACGTGGTTACTTGCACGTTGGCATCTTTAGTTGAGATTGTAGTGAGTTTTGAGACTGTCTGGGGAAAACAGGGCCTCTCTGAATAAAGTTGGGTTCTCCGGGGGGTTAGGTGCCTTGCCAAAGGGCACTTCAACCATGGTACCTTGGTGGAACCGGAACACAGAGCGGCAGGTCCCAAGGCTAGTTCACTTGGCCCTTGGGCCTGGAATGGTGGGCGCCCAGGGAGCAATTGGGGTTAGGTGCCTTGATCAAGGGTACTTCAACCATGGTACTTGTTGGGAGTGGGAATGGAACCAGAAACATTCAGGTTGCAAGGCTGGTTACCACTGCCCCAAAGTGAGCCCATATACCCGGAGCGGTAGGCCCCTCAGCCATAGTACCTGGTGGGAACGAGAATCGAACCAGTGACCGAAAGCTGGTTCCTTAACCGGGAGCACTTGGGTCTGGAGCAGTGGGTGCCCCAGGAGCAATTGAGGGTAGGTGCCTTGCCCAAGGACACTTCAACCATGGTACTTGGTGGGAGTGGGAATGGAACAGGGAACCTTCGGGTCACAAGGCTTGTTCCTTAACCACAAGCCTATGACTGCTCAAAAGTGAGCACTTGGGCCTGGAGCGGTGGGCGCCCCGGGAGCAATTGAGGGTAGGTGCCTTGCCGAAGGGCACTTCAACCATGGTACATGGTGGGACCGGGAATCGAACCAGAAACCTTTAGGTAGCAAGGCTGGTTCGTTAACCACAAGCCTATGACTGCTCCAAAGGGAGCACTTGGGCCTGGAGTTGTGGGCGCCCCAGGAGCAATTGAGGGTAGGTGCCTTGCCCAAGGACACTTCAACCTTGGTACTTGTTGGGAGTGGGAATGGAACCGGAAACATCCAGGTTGCAAGGCTTGTTCCTTAACCACAAGCCTATGACTGCCACAAAGTGAGCACTTGGGCCTGGAGCGGTGGGCGCCAAGGGAGCAATTGAGGGTAGGTGCCTTGCCCAAGGGCACTTCAACCATGGTACTTGTGGGAGTGGGAATGGAACCGGGAACCTTCAGGTCACAAGGCTGAAGGTCCACACTTAACCTAAGCCTACGACTGCCCCAAAGTGAGCACATATACCCGGAGCGGTGGGCGCCTCAGCCATAGCACCTGGTGGGACCGAGAATCGAACCAGGGACCTTCAGGTAGCAAATCTGGTTCCTTAACGCTACTGGGGCGCGGTAGCTCAGTGGTTAGGGCTTTGGTCCATCAATCTGAAGGTCAAATCCCAGGTCCACTGAAGTTACCAATGTGGGTCTTTGAGCAAGGCCCTTAACCCTCACTGCTCCAGGGGTGCTGTAATTAACCCTGTGCTCACCTTGTGCTCACCTGTGCGCCCAGGGAGCAATTGAGGGTAGGTGCCTTGCCCAAGGACACTTCAGATATAGTACCAGGTGGGACAGAGAATCAAACTGGGGACCTTCAGGTCATAAGGCTGGTTCCTTAACCAGGAATTGAACCGGGGACCTTCGGGTAGCCAAGCTGGTTCCTTAACCACAAGCCTCTAAGTGAGCCCATATTGCCAGAGCAGTGAGCACCCAGGGAAATTGGGGGTTTGGTTTCTTGCTCAAGGGCACTTCAGCCGTTGTCCTTGGTACACCTGGGGATCAAACCGGGGACCTTCAGGTTGCAAGCCTGGTTCCTTAACCTCAAGCCCCAAAGTGAGTGCCAGAGCAGTGAACGCCCAGGGAACAATTAGGGGTTGGGTGTCTTGCTTAAGGGCACTTCAGCCCTTGGTACGACCAGGGACAAACCCGGAACCTTCAGGTCGCAAGGCTGGTCTTGACGTCTCCCTGTTGCAGGCCGTCGGCTTCCATCAGCCTGGAAGCGTGAGGATTGCCTCGACCCCGGCCCGAGTGGACGAGATGAGGTACCAGATGACTCGCACCCACTGGCACCCCACGCCACAGTCCCTTATCAGCCCCGATGAGGTCCACGAGCTCTTTCCGCTACTCAACATGAACAAGGTCAGGAACCTTTTGGGCTCAGGAACTGTCCCCATTGGAGATATCAGGAACTAAATGCCCCTCCTCCAGGTGCTGGCGGGCCTCTACACCCCTGGCGATGGCCACATCGATCCATACTCTCTCACCATGGCTCTCGCGGCGGGGGCCCGGATGTACGGCGCCCAAATCTACAACGCCGCCCCGGTCACCGGTCTCACTCCCACTTCAGACGGCAGATGGGACGTCCAGACACCTCACGGCACCATTCGGGCCAACCGGATAGTCAACGCTACAGGTTGGTCAATATCTCATATTATCTCGTATTATCTCGTTGTCTTCCCCGGGCTGGGGGTGGGGTCAAGAGGAGAACGTTTCTAGATCTATTTAACTTTCTATCTATCTCACCTTGAATAGATGTTTATGGACCGAACACCGTTTCCCTAGTTCCAGTAACACCCAAGATATACTACATAGGGGCAATTTAGAGCAGCCAAACTACCTTAAATCCATGATTTTAGAATGTGGGCGTAGGGTCGCAGGGGAGTTCCCCATGCCCATCTTGGAGAAATACACCCAGGACAGGGTGCCGTTTCATCGCTGGACACACACTCACTTATTCAGACACACACACACTATATAGGGGCAATTTAGATGGGGCAATTTAGTGCAGCCCATTCACCTTGTTTTGGGTTCGGGTGTTGGGCAGATACACCCAGGACAGGGTGCCGATCCATCGCTAGGCACACACTTAGTCGCACAGACACACAATATATAGGGGCAATTAGGTGGGGCAATTTAGTGCAGCCCAGTCACCTTGTTTCGGGTTTGCCATTGGGCAGCTACACACAGGACGGCGTGCCAATCCATCACATACCCGCACAGACACACTATATAAGAGGCAGCAAATTCACCTTGAATCCATGTTTTTAGACTGTGGGAAGGTGGGGGGGTAGTGTTGCAGGGGGTTCACCATGCCCTTCTAGGAGACAACGTTTCAGGCAGATACACCCAGGACAGGGTGCCGATCCATCTGTAACAACACTCACTTACTCATACACACACCAACTATATAGGGGCAATTTCAATGGGGCAATCAAAATGTATACTTAGTGCGGTCCATTCACCTTGTGACAGGATGCCAATCCATTGTTGAGAATACACACACACACACATACTAGTACAGTATAGGGGCAATTTAGATGGGGCAATTTAGAGCAGACAATTCACCTTGAATCAAAGTTTTTTGGACTGTGGGAGGAAAAAACCCAAAACCTGGCAACTCAGCCCAGAACAGGAGTCCAACCTGGAACCCCCCCTCCCACCCATCCCCCCAGCGCTGAGACGCGGACATGCTAATCTATAACCTAGCTATCAAAAACAACGTATCCAGTGCTAGCTAGACTTTGCCCGCAGCACGCAGACAGCTGAAAGGCCATATCAGTGTTGTGTAACCGGTTAATTGTTTATCCAGAGGCACAAACAACATTTTTAAACAGCTAAATGTGCAATCGCACAAAAAAAAAACATATTTATTTGACCTCTTTACCCGCACGCATGTTCTAAACACCGATTTTAGACTTACGATAAGTTAATTTGTTGAAATATTTACTTAAATACTCAGTATTTACAGTTGAGAGTAAGAGAAATACAGTTAGATTGTATTTTTTATGTCATTTTTGGTAGTTTGACGATGCTAGCCTAGCTATGTCAAATTTCAATAGTAACATATTGTAGTTTTTTGGTAAAGAAATGGAATTTGTTCGTAAATAAACATTATAACGTGTTCTTTGTCGACATAACTAAAGTAACGTATCATAAACATCTGTTCAAAGCGGTTTAAAAAACGTTTGTGACGTCAATTCTTCGAAAGCCGTCATTGTTGCAGTATGTTAAATTTAAATATTAACATATAAAGCGCTTATCGTGGTAAAGAAGCCCAATTTGTTGGTTATTAAACATTATAACGCGTTCTTTGTCGAATTAACTAAACTAAAATATCATAGACGTTTGTTCAAAGCGGTTTAAAAGCGTTTATGACGTCAGTTATTTGAAAAAACGTTAGTAGTTAGCAGTCATTGTTAACGGTACATTAAATTGTTTAAATATTAACATATAAATTAAACATAACGCATTATTTGTCGACTTAACTGAACTAACATGTCGTAGACGTTTGTGTGAAGCGATAATTTTTTAAATTGTTAGTAAATAAACAATATAACGCGTTTTTAGTCGACTTAACTTAACTTCCATATCGTAAACGTTTGTTCAAAGCGACTTAAAAACGTTTATGACGACAATTCTTCGAAATACATTGGTTAGCCGTCATTGTTGACAGTATGCTAAATTTAACAGTTGACAGTATGCTAAATATCTTATCGTGGCAAAGAAGCCGATTTTGTTCGTAATTAAACATTATAACGCGTTCTGTGTCGCCTAACGTATCGTAGACGTTTGTTTGAAGCAGTTTAAAAACGTTTATGACGTTAAATATTAACATATAAATCTCTTATCGTGGTAAAGTACAGGAATTTGTTCGTAAATAAACATTATAACTACATTAAGGTTTCGCAAACGTTTGTTTGAAGTGGTTGAAAAACGTTGATGACGTCAGTCAGTTGAAATACGTTAGTAGTTAGCCGTCATCGTTAACAGTACGTTCAATTATTTAAATATTAACATATAAATAGCTTATCGTGGTAAAGTAGCCGAATTTGTTCGTAAATAAACATTATAACTAAACTAAGGTATCGCAGACGTTTGTTTGAAGCGATTTAAAAACGTTTATGACGTCAGTTTGTTGAAATACGTTAGCAGTTAGCCGTCATTGTTAACAGTACGTTCAAGTATTTAAATATTAACATATAAATAGCTTATCGTGGTAAAGTAGCCGAATTTGTTCGTAAATAAACATTATAACTAAATTAAGGTTTCGCAAACGTTTGTTTGAAGCGGTTGAAAAACGTTTATGACGCCAGTTAGATTAAATATGTTAGTAGTTAGCCGTCATTGTTAACAGTACGTTAAATTATTTAAATATTAACATATAAATAGCTTATCGTGGTAAAGTAGCCGAATTTGTTCGTAAATAAACATTATAACTAAATTAAGGTTTCGCAAACGTTTGTTTGAAGCGGTTTAAAAACGTTTATGACGTCAGTTAGTTGAAATAAGTTAGTAGTTAGCCGTCATTGTTAACAGTACGTTAAATTATTTAAATATTAACATATAAATAGCTTATCGTGGTAAAGTAGCCGAATTTGTTCGTAAATAAACATTATAACTAAATTAAGGTTTCGCAAATGTTTGTTTGAAGCGGTTGAAAAACGTTTATGACGTCAGCTAGTTGAAATACGTTAGTAGTTAGCCGTCATTGTTAACAGTACGTTAAATAATTAAAATATTAACATATAAATAGCTTATCGTGGTAAAGTAGCCGAATTTGTTCGTAAATAAACATTATAACTAAATTAAGGTTTCGCAAACGTTTGTTTGAAGCGGTTGAAAAACGTTTATGACGTCAGTTTGTTGAAATACGTTAGCAGTTAGCCGTCATTGTTAACAGTACGTTCAAGTATTTAAATATTAACATATAAATAGCTTATCGTGGTAAAGTAGCCGAATTTGTTCGTAAATAAACATTATAACTAAATTAAGGTTTCGCAAACGTTTGTTTGAAGCGGTTGAAAAACGTTTATGACGCCAGTTAGATTAAATATGTTAGTAGTTAGCCGTCATTGTTAACAGTACGTTAAATTATTTAAATATTAACATATAAATAGCTTATCGTGGTAAAGTAGCCGAATTTGTTCGTAAATAAACATTATAACTAAATTAAGGTTTCGCAAACGTTTGTTTGAAGCGGTTTAAAAACGTTTATGACGTCAGTTAGTTGAAATAAGTTAGTAGTTAGCCGTCATTGTTAACAGTACGTTAAATTATTTAAATATTAACATATAAATAGCTTATCGTGGTAAAGTAGCCGAATTTGTTCGTAAATAAACATTATAACTAAATTAAGGTTTCGCAAACGTTTGTTTGAAGCGGTTGAAAAACGTTTATGACGTCAGTTAGTTGAAATACGTTAGTAGTTAGCCGTCATTGTTAACAGTACGTTAAATAATTAAAATATTAACATATAAATAGCTTATCGTGGTAAAGTAGCCGAATTTGTTCGTAAATAAACATTATAACTAAACTAACGTATCGTAGACGTTTGTTTGAAGCGATTTAAAAACGTTTATGACGTCAGTTAGTTGAAATACGTTAGTAGTGGCAGTATGGCGACATCTGGTGGTGAGGTGTTGGAATCGCACGCTGCATAAGTATTTATGGGTATCACGTGGTCACTGGCCACTTTATTAGGCCAACTTTTTCATACAAATACACTTTGTGGTTCTATCGTAGACCTCCACACGTGTAGTTCTTGGGTGGTGGATCATTCTCTGACGCTCTTGTTCTAGGATTTTGGGCGCGGGAGCTCGGCCACCTGGTCGGCCTAGAACACCCCACCGTCCCCGTGCACCATCAGTACGTGGTGACGGCGACCATCCCCGAGGTCAAAGCGCTAAAGCGGGAGCTCCCCGTCATCCGGGACCTGGAGGGTTCCTACTACCTGCGCCAGGAACGGGACGGCCTGCTGTTCGGGCCCTACGAGAAGGAGGACAAGATGGTTCTGCAGGACTCCTGGGTCCGCGACGGCGTCCCTCCTGGTAGTACCGATGGGACCTGAGGAACATACAACGGCGATGAACTCTTGGTAACATTTTACGGTTCTTCGGCAGGTTTCGGGAAGGAGCTGTTCCAATCGGACCTGGACCGGATCGCCGAGCACGTGGAAATGGCCATGGAGATGGTTCCGGTTCTCCAAAGCGCCGATATTATCAACATCGTGTCCGGACCTATAACCTACACCCCCGACCTGCTGCCCATGATCGGACCGCACCAGGGGATCCGCAACTACTGGACGGCTATCGGATTCGGGTAAACACAAACCACCCGGTTCTCCGTATACGGAACAATCCTGCTAGAACCATCCCATGTTCCCAGCTAATAAGTGACCAGTTATTAAATCCACCACCTTAAGGAAATAATTGACAGCATGGTGGCGCAGTGCTCGGCACGTCCACCAGGGGATCTGGAACTACTGGACCCCCCCCCCCCTATAAGTGCCGGGATAGGCTCCAGAAACCCTCACAACCCCTGTATTAGGAAATAATTGACAGCGTGGTGGCGCAGTGCTCGGCACGTCCACCAGGGGATCCGCAACTACTGGACGGCTATTGGATTCGGGTAAACCCCCCTGTTCTCCGTATACGGAACAATTCTGCTAGAACCTTCAGATGTTCCCAGCTAATAAGTGACCAGTTATTAAATCCACCACCTTAAAGAAATAATTGACAGCATGGTGGCGCAGTGCTCGGCACGTCCACCAGGGGAGCCGCAACTACTGGACGGCTATCGGATTCGGGTAAACGCAAAACCCCCCGGTTCTCCGTATATGGAACAATCCTGCTAGAACCTTCAGATGTTCCCAACTAATAAGTGACCAGTTATTAAATCCACCACCTTAATGCATTACCATCATGGACAGGGACTTAGTTTGCATGTTCTCCTCACACCTTTTACTTATAGAACAATATAGAACATGGGTGTTTCCTGCCCTGGCATCCTACAAGTGCCGGGATAGGCTCCAGAAACCCTCACAACCTGTGTATTAGGAATTAATTGACTACATGAAGATAGCGTGGTGGTGCAGTGGACCACACGTCCATCTCTCTGCAGGGGATCTAGGTCGTTGGGTTCCCATGTTCTCCCCGGGTCCGAAGTGGGTTTCCTACCACAGTCCAAAATCATGGATTCAAGGTATATTGAGAGCCCCCAATTGCCCTATATAGTGTATGTTTGTGTGTGTGAGTGAATGTGTGCCCAGTCATAGATTGCCCCCCTGTCCTGGGTGTATCTTCCCAGCGCCTGAAATGTTCTCCCCTGGATGGGCATGGGGAACCCGGGGTTACCCAGAGAACCGCCCCCCCCCCCCCCCGACCCTGGATTATGTGGAAGATAATGAATGAATGAATGGTCTGGACGGGTTGCCATGTCCTCTAGTGTCCAGGGTGGGGGAGGGGGAAACAATACATTGGCGTGCCCGAAAGGTTCTCCATGCCCATCCAGTGGAGAACGTTTCGGGCACCCAGGACAGGATGCCAATCTATCACTCACACACACACTCTATATGGGGCAATTTGGAGCCTTCAATTGACTCTGATCCATGTTTTTTGGACTGTGGGAGAAAACCGGAGAACCCGGAGGAACCCCACACGGACACGGGGAGAAAATGGAAAGTCCACCCAGATAGGGATCCGAACCGGGAATCGCCAGCACTGAGAGGAGAACATGCTAAACCACTAAACCACCGTGCCCCGACCCCAAGATCAATCCATCCATTATCTTCTGCTTCATCCTCTACTAGGGTTGCGGGGGGGGGGTTCTCCAAGCCCATCCAGGGAAGAACGTTTCGGGTGCTGGGCAGATACACCCAGGACAGGGGGGCAATGTATCACTGGGCACACACTCACTCACACAGACACACTCTATATGGGGCAATTTGGAGCCTTCAATTGACCTCGATCCATGTTTTTGGACTGTGGGAGGAAACCAGAGAACCCGGAGGAACCCCACGCAGACACGGGGAGAAAATGGAAAGTCCACCCAGATTGGGATCCGAACCGGGAATCCCTAACGCTGAGAGGAGAACATGCTAAACCACTAAACCACCGTGCCCCGACCCCAAGATCCATCATCATTATCTTTATCCTCTACTAGGGTTGCGGGGGGTTGGGGGTGGGTTCTCCATGCCCATCTAGAGGAGAACGTTTCGAGTGCTGGGCAGATACACCCAGGACAGGGGGGCAATCTATCACAGGGCACACACTCACTCACACACAGACACACTCTATATGGGGCAATTGGGAGCCTTCAATTGACCAAGATCCATGTTTTTTGGAAACCGGAGAACCCGGAGGAACCCCACGCGGACACGGGGAGGACATGGAAACTCCACCCAGATTGGGATGCGAACCGGTGCTAAGAGGAGAACATGCCAACCACTAAGCCACCATGCCCCGACCTCAAGATGAGGGACGTTAATAAGCCTGCATTACCACTAGGTGGCCACAGGGAGGCACCAGGTTGCCGTATTTGTAAATGTAACGTATATTTAACGTAGATTTAACGTATTTTTAACGGATAACGGAAAATAACGCCGAATCCCAGGTACGGCATCATTCACGCCGGAGGGGTGGGCAAGTTCCTGAGCGACTGGATGACGGCCGGCGAGCCGCCCTACGACCTGATCGAGTGTGACCCCAACCGATACGGAACGTGGACCACCGTGCCCTACCTGTGCGCCAAGGCCCGCGAGTCGTACGGCTTCAACAACGTGGGTAAGAGGAACCTGACGCCTCGTACGAGAACGTGAAGGAACTTTATCGAGAGTGCCGTAACGTGGAACTGCCCTTCTGTCCTGTTCCAGTGGGGTACCCCAAGGAGGAGCGCTTCGCTGGGCGGCCCACGTCCAGAGTGAGCGGTCTTTATGAACTGCTGAAGGACGGATGTTCCATGGGGTTCCACACGGGGTGGGAGCAGCCGCATTACTTCTATGAAGAAGGAGACGTCACGGGTTACAGGTACGAGCGCCGTAATAATGCCCCATGTACGGTGTTATTTACCCCCACTCCCGATCTGGGGGGGGGGGGGGAGTTGCCATGTTCTCCCCATGTCCGGCAAGTTTTTCTTTTTTTAACTCCCACGGTTCCTCCCACGCTCCAAAAACCTGGATTCAAGGTGAAATGGTGTCTGTGAATTGCCCCTACTTAATTGCCCCTATATAATTATACATAGATTGGCATCCTGTATTGGATGTCTGACCGAATGTCACAGCCATTTCTAGCTATACATAATTATATGTATAATTCACCTTGAATTCCTGTTTTTTTTTACTCCGGTTTCCTCCCACGGTCCAAAAACCTGGATTCAAGGTGAAGTGGTGGCTGTAAATTGCCCCTACTTGATTGCCCCTATATAATTATACATAGATTGGCATCCTGTATTGGATGTCTGACCGAATGTCACAGCCATTTCTAGCTAAACATAATTATATGTATAATTCACCTTGAATTCCTGTTTTTTTTTACTCCGGTTTCCATCCACGATCCAAAAACCTGAATTCAAGGTGAAGTGGTGTCTGTAAATTGCCCCTACTTAATTGCCCCTATATAATTATACATAGATATACCGAATGTCGCAGCCATTTCTAGCTATACATAATTATATGTATAATTCACCTTGAATTCCTGTTTTTTTTTTTACTCCTCCCACGGTCCAAAAATATGGATTCAAGGTGAAGTGGCAACTATAAATTTCCCCTACTTAATTGCCCCATAAAATTATTATTATTGCCCCATAGATTGGCGTCCTTTATTGGATGTCTGACCGAATGTCGCAGCCATTTCTAGCTATACATAATTATATAGGGGCAATTTACAGCCACCGCTTCACCTTGAATTCCTGTTTTGTTTTTTGTTTTTACTCCGGTTTCCACCCACGGTCCAAAAATATGGATTCAAGGTAAAGTGGTGGCTGTAAATTGCCCCTACTTAATTGCCCCTATATAGTTATACATAGTTTGGCATCCTGTATTGGGTGTATGTCCGCAGCGCAGCTATTTCTAGCTGTATATAATTATATAGGGGCAATTAAGTAGGGGCAATTTACAGCCGCCATTTCACTTTGAATTCATGTTTTTTTTTTTTACTCCGGGTTCCTCCCACGGTCAAAAAACATGAATTCAAGGTAAAGTGGTGGCTGTAAATTGCCCCTACTTAATTGCCCCTATATAATTATACATAGATTGGCATCCTGTATTGGGTGTATGTCCGCAGCGCAGCTATTTCTAGCTGTATATAATTATATAGGGGCAATTAAGTAGGGGCAATTTACAGCCGCCATTTCACTTTGAATTCATGTTTTTTTTTTTACTCCGGGTTCCTCCCACAGTCAAAAAACATGAATTCAAGGTGAAGTGGCAACTATAAATTGCCCCTACTTAATTGCCCCATAAAATTATACATAGATTGGCGTCCTGTATTGGATGTCTGACCGAATGTCGCAGCCATTTCTAGCTATACATAATTATATAGGGGCAATTTACAGCCACCGCTTCACCTTGAATTCCTGTTTTTTTTTTTTTTTTTTTTTTTACTCCGGTTTCCACCAACGGTCCAAAAACATGAATTCAAGGTGAAGTGGTGGCTGTAAATTGCCCCTGCTTAATTGCCCCTATATAATTATATATAGATTGGCATCCTGTATTGGGTGTATGTCCACAGCGCAGCTATTTCTAGCTGTATATAATTATATAGGGGCAATTAAGTTACAGCCGCCACTTCACTTTGAATTCATGTTTTTTTTTAACTCCGGTTTCCTCCCACAGTTTAAAAACTTGGATTCAAGGTGAAGTGGCGGCTGTAAATTGCCCCTATATAATTAAATATAGATTGGCATCCTGTATTGGATGTCTGTCCCCAGCACCTCTCTCAAATTCCGAAAACATGGATTCAAGGTGAAATGGTGGCTGTAAATTGCCCTGTCTTAATTGCCCATATAGTATGTTTGTCTGTGAGAGTGTGTGTGAGCCCAGTGATGTATTGGCGCCCTATTCTGAATCTGCCCAGCCCATGGATTCAAGGTGAAGTGACAGCTCTAAATTGCCCCATCTAAATTGCCCCATATGGTATGTTCGTCTATGTAACAGTATTTTGAATTTAAATATGAGCATATGAAGAGGCTGCTCTAAATTGCCCCTATATAGTGTGAGTGTGTGCTCATCCATGGATTGGCGCCCCCTGTCCTGAATGTATCTGCCCTGCCCATGGATTCGAGGTGAAATGGCGGCTGCAAAAATTGCCCCTACTTTATTACCCAGCAATCCACAGTACCCCCCACAGTCTGAAAACATGGATTCAAGGTGAAGTGGCGGCTCTCAATTGCCCCCACTTAATTGTCCCTATATGGTACGTTTTTTAAATTGAAATATTAGCATATGAAGAGGCGGCTGTAAATTGCCCCTATGTAAATTGCCCCTATATAGGGTGAGTGTATATTGATTGAATTAATTGAATTTCAATTGCAGACCCAGTTTCCGAAGAACTAACTGGTTCGGACCGGTCGAGCGCGAGTGCAAACTCGTGATGGAGAAAGTGGGCGTCATCGACCTCTCGCCTTTCGGCAAGTTTGTGGTCAAAGGCAAGGACGCGCACCGGTTACTGGACCGCTTGTTTGCCAACAACCTGCCGAAGGTAAGACCCGATCATTAAAGCGTCGTCTAGTAATAATCGACAATTAAAATTGGCGTTACCCGCGCTTGGCGCCCCCAGGTGGGCGTGACCAACATCAGCCACATGCTGACACCAACGGGACGGGTGTACGCCGAGGTCACCGTCACCCAGCTGGCCCCCGGGGAGTTCCTGCTGATCACCGGTTCCGGCTCCGAGCTGCACGACCTCAGGTATGTCGGGTCCTAAACGAGCGGCGTGGCCAAGGCTACCGGTGACCCAAGTCGGACCGTTTCGGCCGGCAGGTGGATCGAGAGGGAAGCGGCGGAGGGAGGGTACGACGTGCACATCGCCAACGTCACCGAGAGCATCGGCGTGCTGGGGGTGGCCGGCCCCGGTTCCCGGAAGGTCCTGCAGAAGCTCACCGACGACGACTTGGGCGACGGCGCCTTCAGGTTCCTGCGCTGCAGAGCCATCCGGCTGGCGGGCGTCGACCTGCGAGCCGTTCGGATATCCTACACAGGTATGCTCGCACCTTGAGGGCGACTTGGCGCCCGGGGGATCCCTTTACCACGAGGAAAAATTTCGTCTGTGTGTGCCGAAGGGGAACTCGGATGGGAGCTGTACGTGGAGATGGGGAAACTTGCCGAGGTCTACCGTGCCGTCATGGACGCTGGCCGGGACGAGGGAATCGGGAACTTCGGAACGTACGCCATGGCGTCGCTGAGGCTTGAAAAGGGATTCCGTGGCTGGGGAGCGGAGGTTGGGCACCCACACACGCACACTTGTCAGCACTCCCGACTTTGGCCAATAGAAAGAGAGCTTCCTGTTGTAGGAGCTGTAAAGACTCCCAGCTTAGGCCTCCCACCCGTCAGCCAAGGTGGTTCTTGTTGTTCTAAGGCACCCGTCCTGTTTCCTAGATGAACTGTGACACCAATCCGCTCGAGGCCGGCCTGGACTACTTCATCAAACTCGACAAGGTAGTACCATATTTACGAAGGGTGCTAGCCCAGGAGTAGGTATACCGCTACTAACGTCGCCGGTTGGTAGCCCGCAGACTTCATCGGAAAGCAGGCGCTGAGGGAGATCAAGGCCCGAGGCCTGACCAGAAAATTGGCCTACCTCACCGTGGACACGGACAACATCGACCCCGAGGGCAACGAGACCATCTGGCACGATGGGAAGGTAGGTCCTGGTTAGGGTACATCGACATTGGGGGTTCTAAGGAGCGAGGGAGGGCGGTTCCCCATGCCCAGCCAGGGGGAAAAGTTCCAGGGGCTGCCAGGACAGGGCGCCAATCCATCGCCGGGAACCCACACAGTGGACAGGGGCGATTCGGAGCAGCCGATTCACCTTGAGTCATGGGTTTGGACTGTGGGGGGGAGCCGGAGGACCCGGCGAAAACCCAGGTGGACACAGGGAGAACATGGGGGTTCTCCATGTCTATCCAGGAGAGGACGTTTCAGGACGGGGCGCCAATCCATTTCTGGGTACTCACTCAAAAAGACACACATACTATATAGGGGCAATTTCGATACGTTCTCCCCCTGCCCTGAATGGGCACCCCAACCACTTGCCCCACCCACTAGTAGAGGCCCCACAAATACACTCCAATTTAGTGCAGCCAATTCACCTTAAATCCATGCTTTTTGGAGGAAACCGGAGAACTCGGAGGAAACCCCATGCGGACGCGGGGAGAACATGCTAGGGAGGAAACTCATTCGGGAGGAGAACGTACAAATGCCACATTTAAAGACACACACTATATAGGGGCAATTTAGATAGGGACAATTTCGGAAGAGGGAATTTCGATAGGGGCAATTTCGATGGGGCAATTTAGTCATGTAGCCGAACACCTTCCCCAAGAGCGGAGTTGGGGAACGACTTGCATTGTGGCAGTTGAGGTGGAACCCAGGGTATTAGGTGGGTAGTTAACGCACCTGCCTGCGGTTCCGCCAATGGTTGGCGTCTAGCTACACGCGTCGAGTCCCGGCTATCGAGTCGACAAGTGTAAATTGCAACGAAAACGCCTTAGAACTTAACCCAAGGACATGACCGAGGCCTCGGTTTGTTCTCCAGGTGGTGGGGAACACGACATCGGGAGCCTACAGCTGCACCGCCCAACAGAGCCTTGCCTTCGGCTACCTCCCTGTGAACTTGGCCACGATTGGCCAGAGGGTGGAGGTGGAGCTCCTGGGAAGGAAGTACCCTGCCACGGTGGTCCAAGAACCCCTGGTCCTCACGGAACCCACCCGAACGCGGCTCCAGAAGAAGAAGGCGGACGCTTGAGGAACCTCCTGGGGGCCGAGAGACGGTGCCGATTGCCGATTGGCTGCTCGGACGGCGCTCCGCTGTAATTGGTCGATTGATTGACGGACACTTTTGATAATTGTACGCAATAAACTCGACGCCGCCGACCGAGCGGAGCGGCATTTATAGAACGTCTATGAGACGGCGTCCACAAGAGGGCGACATTCCATAATAAAAGTCCTCACCAAATGTGCTGAACGACGTTTAAATGTTAGGCCACGCCCCTTTTTTTGTTTCCTATCCAATTGCTGACCATCTGTTTGCATGGTTCTGGAACCCTGTTGGTTCTCCGACCGTTAGAACACGGTTCTACTCTACACTCTATACACACTAACTATATAGGGGCAATTATGAGCAGCCAATTCACCTTGAATCTATGTCTTTGGACTGTGGGAGAAAACCGGAGAACCCGGAGGAAACCCATGCGGAGACGGGGAGAACATGGAAACTCCACCCAGATCGGGATTCGAACCCGGATCCCCAGGGTTGAGAGGAGAACATGCTAAATACTAAGCTATATACATATAGGGGCAATTAAGAGCAGCCATTTCACCTTGAATCCATGTTTTTTGGAGTGTGGGAGAAAAACGGAGAACCCGGAGGAAACCCATGCGTAGACGGGGAGAACATGGAAACTCCACCCAGATCGGGATTCGAACCCAGGGTTGAGAGGAGAACATGCTAAATACTAAGTTATATACATATAGGGGCAATTCAGAGCAGCCATTTCACCTTGAATCCATGTTTTTTGGAGTGTGGGAGAAAAACGGAGAACCCGGAGGAAACCCATGCGGACATGGGGAGAACATGGAAACTCCACCCAGATAACAATTCGAACCCGGATCCCCAGGGTTGAGAGGAGAACATGCTAAATACTAAGCTTTATACATATACATATAGGGGCAATTCAGAGTAGCAATTTCACCTTAAATCCATGTTTTTGGACCGTGGCAGAAAACCAGAGAACCAGGAGGAAACCCACGCGGACACGGGGAGAACATGGAAACTCCACCCAGATCGGGATTCGAACCCGGATCCCCAGGGTTGAGAGGAGAACATGCTAAATACTAAGCTATATACATATAGCGGCAATTCAGAGCAGCCATTTCACCTTGAATCCATGTTTTTTGGCGTGTGGGAGAAAAACGGAGAACCCGGAGGAAACCCATGCGGACACGGGGAGAACATGGAAACTCCACCCAGATCGGGATTCGAACCCGGATCCCCAGGGTTGAGAGGAGAACATGCTAAATACTAAGCTATATACATATAGGGGCAATTCAGAGCAGCCAATTCACCTTGAATCCATGTTTTTGGACAGTGGCAGAAAACCGGAGAACCCGGTTTTCATGTTCTCCTCTCGACCTTGGGGATCCGGGTTCGAATCCCGATCTGGGTGGAGTTTCCATGTTCTCCCCGTGTCCGCATGGGTTTCCTCTGGGTTCTCCAGTTTCCTCCCACAGTCCACAAACATGGATCGAGATGAATTGAATTCTCCAAATTGCCCCATATAGAGTGTGTCTGTGTGAGTGATAGATTGCCCCCCTGTCCTGGGTGTATCTGCCCAGCGCCCGAAACGTTCTCCCCTGTTCTCCGAACATTAGAACACAGTACCCAGTATGTTCACTACAGTCTGTAGAACATGAGCCATCACTATGGTAAGTGCAGTTGGTATGACGGCCAGTAGGTGGCGGTGATGGACGATGAGGTGAATGCAGTCATAGCAAACACTGGTATCCTAGCAACGGAACCACAAACACTGCGGAACCGAGGAAGAGGGGGAGATGTGGACGCCGTGGTGCGGTCGGGTGGAACCGGGGGGGGGGGGGGGGGATGGGGCACATCTGCGCTAAGAGGTTGCCGCGGTCACCAGGCCCCCCTGGAAGCGCTGGGGATCCGGGTTTGTATCTGGGTGGAGTCTGAAAATGGAGATGCAAGGGGAACTGGTTGCTCTAAATTGCCCCTATATAGTCTGTGAGTGAGTTCTACCCCCTGCCCTGAATGGGCACCCCACCCACTTGCCCCACCCACAGCACGATGCTAGTAGAGGCCCCACAAACTCACTCTAACTCTATAGGGGCAATTTAGCATAGCCAATTCACCTTGAATCCATGTTTTTTGGACTGCGGGAGGAAACCGGAGAACCCGGAGGAAACCCCGTGCGGGAGGAAACTCATTCGGGAGGAGAACATACAAATGCCACACTGAAAGACCCTCACCCTCTTGGGAATCAAACCAGAGGGCAGGGGGGGGGGGGTTCCACATGCCCATTCAGGGGAGAACGTTCCGGCGCCAGGAGGAGGCGCCAATCTATCGCTGAGCCCCCACTCACTCACTCACTATTTACATAGGGGCAATTAGGAGCAGCTGCCAATTCACCTTGAATCCATGCTTTTTGGACTGCGGGAGGAAAGCGGAGAACCCGGAGGAAACCCATGCGGACACGGGGAGGACACGGACACTCCATTCAGATCGGGGTTCGAAGCTGGAACCCTAGGGCTGAGAGGAGAACATGCCAAACCACTAAGCCACATTATATATATATATTGGGGGGGGGGGGGTTCCTCATGCCCATCCAGGGGAGAACATTTTAGGCTATGGGCACACACACACACACACGCTCACACTAACTATATAGGGGCAATTAAGAGCAGCCAATTCACCTTGAATCCATGTTTCTGGACTGCAGGGTTTATTATGGGCTGCAGTAAGCAGCAAGCGATGTGTTATGGGATGTTTATCGAGCGGGCGGGAGGTCAGGGAGCCGAGGGCACTTGCCGTCTACCTGCCCCGTTCTATATACAGAACCAGACAGGCTTTTAAGTAGAACTTTTAAGAGTGAAGGGGGGGGGGTTGGGGCAATCAGCCGGGGGAATTGTGCTGATGGGGCACATTAGTGGGGGGGGGGGGGGTTAGTGTTTTATCAGCGTCTTATTATCTTCCTTTAATAGAGTCAGAGGGAGGGGGGAGGGGGTGGGGGCGGGGCATGGGGGGTTGTTTACCGCGTCCATCCAGGGGAGAACATTTTGGACGCTAGAACACACACTCGCTCACATAGAATTTATATAGGGGCAATTAAGCGCAGCCACTTCACCTTGAATCCATGTTTCCCGTCACTATCCAGGGGATAACGTTTTGGATGCTGGAAAAAACACTCGCTCACATAGAATTTATATAGGGGCAATTAAGAGGAACCACTTCACCTTGAATCCATGTTCCCCATGGTTCCACATGCACATCCAGGGGAGAATGTTTTGGACGCTGGAACACACACTCGCTCACATAGAATTTACATAGGGGCAATTAAGAGGAGCCAATTCACCTTGAATCCATGTTCCACATGGTTCCCCATGACCATCCAGGGGAGAACGTTTTGAACGCTGGAACACACACTTACTTACATAGAATTTACATAGGGGCAATTGAGAGCAGCCACTTCACCTTGAATCCATGTTCTACCATGGTTCCACATGCCCATCCAGGGGAGAACGTTTTGGACGCTGGAACACACACTCACGGACATATAATTTATATAGGGGCAATTAAGAGGAGCCAATTCACCTTGAATCCATGTTCCCCATGACCATCCAGGGGAGAACGTTTTGGACGCTGGAACACACACTCGCTCACATAGAATTTACATAGGGGCAATTAAGCGCAGCCGCTTCACCTTGAATCCATGTTCCCCATGGTTCCACATGCCCATCCAGGGGAGAACGTTTTGGACGCTGGAACACACACTTACTTACATAGAATTTACATAGGGGCAATTGAGAGCAGCCAATTCACCTTGAATCCATGTTCCCCATGACCATCCAGGGGAGAACGTTTTGGACGCTGGAACACACACTTGCTCACATAGAATTTACATAGGGGCAATTAAGCGCAGCCGCTTCACCTTGAATCCATGTTCCCCATGGTTCCACATGCCCATCCAGGGGAGAACGTTTTGGACGCTGGAACACACACTTACTTACATAGAATTTACATAGGGGCAATTGAGAGCAGCCACTTCACCTTGAATCCATGTTCTACCATGGTTCCACATGCCCATCCAGGGGAGAACGTTTTGGACGCTGGAACACTCACTCGCTCACATAGCATTTATATAGGGGCAATTAGGCACAGCCGCTTCACCTTGAATCCATGTTCCCCATGACCATCCAGGGGAGAATGTTTTGGACGCTGGAACACACACTCGCTCACATAGAATTTACATAGGGGCAATTAAGAGCAGCCGCTTCACCTTGAATCCATGTTCCCCATGGTTCCCCATGACCATCCAAAGGAGAACATTTTGGACGCTGGAACACACACTCACGCACATAGAATTTACATAGGGGCAATTAAGAGCAGCCGCTTCACCTTGAATCCATGTTTTTGGGACCATTGGAGCAAACCAACTTTAATCAGCCAATCACACAAGGGTGGGGTTGAATGGGGGCGGGGCATGGGGGGTTGTTTACTGCGTCCATCCAGGGGAGAACGTTTAGGATGCTGGATGGACATGGAGAACCCTCTTGTGACCCTTAAAATCCACACATATGGATTCAAGGTGAATCGCCTGCTCTAAATTGCCCCTATATAGTGTGTGTGAGTGAGTGTGTGCCCAGTGATGAATTGGCGTCCTGTCCTGGGTGTATCTATCCAGCGCCCAACACGTTCTCCCTTGGATGGAAATGGGGAACCCTCTTGCGACCCTCCACACACATGGATTCAAGGTGAATCGCTTACTCCAAATTGCCCCTATATAGTATATGTGAGTGTACCCAGAGATGGATCTACACCCTGTCCTGGGTGTATCTATCCAGCGCCCAACACGTTCTCCCTTGGATGGAAATGGGGAACCCTCTTGCGACCCTCCACACACATGGATTCAAGGTGAATCGCCTACTCCAAATTGCCCCTATATAGTATATGTGAGTGTACCCAGAGATGGATCTACACCCTGTCCTGGGTGTATCTATCCAGCGCCCGACACGTTCTCCCCTGGATGGACATGGGGAACCCTCTTGCGACCATCCACACACACATGGATTCAAGGTGAATCACCTACTCCAAATTGCCCCTATATAGTATATGTGAGTGTACCCAGAGATGGATCTACACCCTGTCCTGGGTGTATCTGCCTAGCGCCCGACACATTCTCCCCTAGATGGACATGGGGAACCCTCTTGCGACCCTCCACACACATGGATTCAAGGTGAATCGCCTACTCCAAATTGCCCCTATATAGTATATATGAGTGTACCCAGAGATGAATCTACACCCTGTCCAAGGTGTATCTATCCAGCGCCCAACACGTTCTCCCCTAGATGGACATGGAGAACCCTCTTGCGACCCTTAAAATCAACACATGGATTGAAGGTGAATAACCTACTCCAAATTGCCCCTATATAGTATATGTGAGTGTACCCAGAGATGGATCTACACCCTGTCCAGGGTGTATCTGCCCAGCGCCCGACACGTTCTCCCCTGGATGGACATGGGGAACCCTCTTGCGACCCTTAAAATCCACACACATGGATTCAAGGTGAATAACCTAGTCCAAATTGCCCCTATATAGTATATGTGAGTGTGCCCAGCGATGAATCGGCACCCTGTCCTGGGTTTATCTGCCCTGCGCCCGACACGTTCTCCCCTAGATGGACATGGGGAACCCTCTTGTGACCCTCCACACACACATGAATTTAAGGTGAATCACCTACTCCAAATTGCCCCTATATAGTGTGTTAGTGAGTGTACCCAGCGATGAATTGGAGGGAACAAAAGAGGTCTGAATGCAGGCTGGGGTTAGGACAGGGCAGTTCCAGAGGGTCGTGGCGGGGCATTCGAGCGAGCGGGGCAGATGTTCGGCGGGGGGGGGGGCAGTTTAGTCTGAGTGCAGTGGGTGTAGAAGACGGTCCGATTTCAGAGAATTAAAGGGGAAGGAGCGCGCCAGATGGGGATGTGGTTAACCTTTAAAATAGAACCCGCGAGCTCGCGGAAATACGCGCAGAACCCGAGCGGCGGTGTGAAATGATCTCATAACGCCTTAAAGGGACGGTACGCGAGAGCGCACGCTCGGCTCTACGTTCCGCAGTTAGTATTAGAACTTAGGCTTAGTGATTTGGCATGTTCTCCTCTCAGCGTTGGGGATCCCCGGTTGGAATCCCAATCAGGTGGAGGTTCCATGTTCTCCCCGTGTCCGCGTGAGGTTCCTCCGGGTTCTCCGGCGTCCTCCCACAGTCCGAAAGCATGGATCAAGGCGAGTTGAATTCGCCAAATTGCCCCATATCGAGTATGTCTGTGTGAGTGATAGATTGCCCCCCTGTTTTGGGTGTATCTGACCAGCGCCCGAAACGTTCCTCATGCCCATAACCCATAACCTTCAACCTGGGTACACATCCTCAAACTATATAGGGGCAATTTAGTGCAGTTAATTCACCTTGAATCACCTTGAGTTTTTTTGGACTGTGGGAGCAAGCCTATGTGGAAACGGGGAGAACATGCAAACCACCCAGATCGGGTTTCGGAGAGGTGGACCCAAAGTTCAAAAACATGGATTCAAGGTGAATTGACTGCGACAAATTGCCCCTATATAGTGTGTCTGAATCAAGGTGAATGGGTTGCTCTAAATTGCCCCTATATAGTGTGTGTATTAGTCCCCAGCGATGGATTGGCACCCTGTCCTAGGTGTATCTGCCCAGCGCCCGGAACCTTTTCTCCTGGATGGTCACAGGGAACCACCTTGCGACCCTCAAAATCCACACACATGGATTCAAGGTGAATCGTCTACCCCAAATTGCCCCTACATACTATATGTGAGTGTACCCAGCAATGAATCGACGTCCTGTCCTGGGTGTGTCTTGCCAGCGCCCGAAACGTTCTCCCCTGGATGGACATGGAGAACCCCCTTGCGACCCTCAAAATCCACACACATGGATTCAAGGTGAATCGCCTGTTCTAAATTGCCCCTCTATAGTATATGTGATTGTGCGCAGTGATGAATCAGCGCCCGGTCCTGGGTGTATCTGCCCAGCGCCCGAAACGTTCTCCCCTGGATGGACATGGAGAACCCCCTTCCGACCCTCAAAATCCAAACCTGGATTCAAGGTGAATCACCTACTCCAAATTGCCCCTATATACTATATGTGAGTGTACCCAGTGATTGATTGGCACCCTGTCCTGGGTGTATCTGCCCAGCGCCCGAAACGTTCTCCCCTGGATGGACATGGGGAACCCCCTTGCGACCCTCAAAAATCCACACACATGGATTCAAGGTGAATCGCCTGCTCTAAATTGCCCCTATAGAGTGTGTGGGTGTCTGTGTGAGTGAGTACCCAGAGATGATCTTCGAGCGCTTATCCCGACCACAGACAGCCTCGGGCAAAAGTCCCGACTCAGCACACACACACACACACACACACACACACACACACACACACACACACACACACTCTATTACACGGTTCTAGACGGCTGTATGGCATTGGACCAGAACCGTTAATTCATTTATTGTGTCGTCGTCGTGGTTGTCGGTTCCCTCCCTTACAGAATGCCCCGCCCACCGACCGGCGTCGACACCCGACACCCGACCTCCAACGACGTTCTACTGCAGAACGCAGAACTGGAGAACATACAGCACACACACACACACATCTGGGAGTGGGCCGAGCCGGCTGATGAGTAAGTGGAACTCTGGCCATGGGACGCCTCAGACCTGCGGTGTGAGCATGGGCACCGTGCACGGGCAGTGGAACTCGACGTGGAACCTGACGTGGAACCAGAAACAGGAACCCTGCTCGCACCGAGGACAGTCCTGCGACGGTAAGTAGGAACCTTAATGGTCTCGTTTGAATTATTAAGTGTTTGTTCTGCGGGGCTTTTATTCTGCGGGGCAATTTAGAGCATTACATTTACCTTAAATCCATTTTTTTGGACCTGGAGAACCCAAGACAACTCACACGGACATGGGGAGAACATGCCAACTCCAACAGATTGGGATTCGAACCTGGTGCAGATTTATCATTTGACACAAACTCACTTACACACTATATGGGGCATTTTAATGCATTTAAATTACCTTAAATCCATGTTTTTGGACTGTGGGAGGAAACTGGAGAACCCAGGACAACTCACACGGACACGGGGAGAACATGCCAACTCTACCCAGAAACTGGTGCAGATCTATCATTGGACGCACACTCACTTACACACTACATGGGGCAATTTAGAGCAGCCTATTCACCTTGATCCCATATTTTTGCAATGAGGGGGGAAACCGGAGAACCCAGAGACAACACACATGGACATGGGGAGAACATGCCAACTCCAACCTGGTGCAGATCTATTATTGGACACACACACTCACTTACACACTATATGGGGCATTTTAATGCATTTAAATGACCTTAAATCCATGTTTTTGGACCTGGAGAACCCAAGACAACTCACACGGACACGGGGAGAACATGCCAACTCCACCCAGATTGAGACTTGAACCTGGTGCAGATCTATCATTGGAAACACACACTTACACACTACATGGGGCAATTTAGAGCAGCCTATTCACCTTGATCCCATATTTTTGCATTGAGGGGGGAAACCGGAGAACAAGAGACAACCCACGTGGCCATGGGGAGAACATGCCAACTCCAACCTGGTCTCGTTTGAATTATTAAGTGTTTGTCCTGCGGGGCTTTTATTCTGCGGGGCAATTTAGAGCATTACATTTACCTTAAATCCATTTTTTGGACCTGGAGAACCCAAGACAACTCACACGGACACGGGGAGAACATGCCAACTCCACCCAGATTGGGACTCGAACCTGGTGCAGATCTATGGTTGGGCACACACTCACTCATACACTATATAGGGCAATTTAGTGCATTTAATTTACCTTGAATCCATGTTTTTGACTGTGGGAGGAAACTGGAGAACAAAAGACAACTCACACGGACATGGGGAGAACATGCCAACTCCACCCAGATTGGGACTCAAACCTGGTGCAGATCTATCACCGGACACACACTCACTCACACTATATGGGGCAATTAAATGTTTGTTCGGCGGGACTTTTAGAACGCGGGTTCTTATTTGGTTCTCGTCTTTTAAGACACAGGAACCTGTCTAAAGGTCAAAAGGTAGAACCTTTATTTAGAACTCATGAGAATGAGTTTCCGCTTAATCCTCTAATAGGGTCGAAACACACACACATACACACGCGCACACACTCTATGGGGCAATTTACAGCATTTAATTCACCTTAAATCCATGTTTTGGACTGTGGCGGGAAACCGGAGAACATGCCAACTCCACCCAGATTGGGACTCGAACCTGGTGCAGATCTATCATTGGACACACACACTCACACACACACTATATGGGGCAATTTAGAGCAGCCTATTCACCTTGAACCCATATTTTTGCAATGGGTTTTCAGGAGAAACCGGAGAACCTGAGACACGGGGAGAACATGCCAACTCCACCCAGATTGAGACTCGAACTCGCAGATCTATCATTGGACACACACTCACTCACACACTATATGGGGCAATTTACAGCATTTAATTCACCTTGAACCCATATTTTTGCATTGAGGGGACACACGCGGAGAACATGCCAACTCCACCCAGATCGGGACTCGAACCTGGTGCAGATCCATCACTGGACACACACTCACTACACACTATATGGGGCAATTTAGAGCATTACATTAACCTTAAATCCATGTTTTTGGACCTGGAGAACCCGAGACAACTCACACAGACACGGGGAGAACATGCCAACTCCACCCAGATTGAGACTCGAACTCACTGATCTATCATTGGACACACACACACTATATGGGGCAATTTAGAGTTTTAATTCACCTTAAATCCATGTTTTTGGACTGTGGGAGGAATCCGGAGAACCCGTAACAACTCACACGGACACGGGGAGAACATGCCAACCCCACCCACCCTCATTGGGCACACACTCACTATATGGGGCAATTACATTGGGCACACACTCACACTATATGGGGCAATCACACTCACACTATATGGGGCAATTACATTGGGCACACACTCACACTATATGGGGCAATTACAATCACACTAAATGGGGCAATTACATTTAATTCACCTTAAATCCATGTTTTTGGACCTGGAGAACCCGAGACAACTCAAGTGGACACGGGGAGAACATGCCAACCCCACCCACCCTCATTGGGCACACACTCACACTATATGGGGCAATTACAATCACACTATATGGGGCAATTACATTTAATTCACCTTAAATCCATGTCTTTGGCCACGAGGAGAACATGCACACCACCCACCCTCATTGGGCACACACTCACACTATATGGGGCAATTACATTGGGCACACACTCACACTATATGGGGCAATGACATTTAATTCACCTTAAATCCATGTCTTTGGCCACGGAGAGAACATGCACACCACCCACCCTCATTGGGCACACACTCACACTATATGGGGCAATTACATTGGGCACACACTCACACTATATGGGGCAATTACAATCACACTATATGGGGCAATGACATTTAATTGACCTTAAATCCATGTCTTTGGCCATGGGGAGAACATGCCAACTCCACCCACCCTCACACTATATGGAGCACACACTCACACTATATGGGGCAATTACATTGGGCACACACTGACACTATATGAGGCAATTACAATCATACTATATGGGGCAATTACATTTAATTCACCTTAAATCCATGTCTTTGGCCACGGGGAGAACATGCACACCACCCACCCTCATTGGGCACATACTCACACTATATGGGGCAATTACATTGGGCACACACTCACACTATATGGGGCAATTACTATCACACTATATGGGGCAATGACATTTAATTCACCTTAAATCCATGTCTTTGGCCACGGAGAGAACATGCCAACTCCACCCACCCTCATTGGGCACACACTCACTATATGGGGCAATTACATTGGGCACACACTCACACTATATGGGGCAATTACAATCACACTATATGGGGCAATTACATTTAATTCACCTTAAATCCATGTTTTTGGCCACGGGGAGAACATGCACATCACCCACCCTCATTGGGCACACACTCACACTATATGGGGCAATTACATTGGGCACACACTCACACTAAATGGGGCAATTACAATCACACTATATGGGGCAATTACATTTAATTCACCTTAAATCCATGTTTTTGGCCACGGGGAGAACATGCACATCACCCACCCTCATTGGGCACATACTCACACTATATGGGGCAATTACAATCACACTATATGGGGCAATGACATTTAATTGACCTTAAATCCATGTTTTTGGACCTGGAGAACCCGAGACAACTCAAGTGGACACGGGGAGAACATGCCAACTCCAGCCACCCTCACACTATATGGGGCAATTACAATCACACTAAATGGGGCAATGACATTTAATTCACCTTAAATCCATGTCTTTGGCCACGGGGAGAACATGCCAACTCCTACTATTCCAATTAAAGCCCCCTTTCTTTCCGCCCTCACCCAAGGAACCGGCGTCCGGCGATGAGCCGCGCTACAACCTCAGCCGGCTTCCCCTAGAGAACCCTCCCCGCCGCCCGCCGCCCGCTCTCCAGCCCCGGCTCTCCGGTGGCGCCGGGCTGCCGTTCCAAGCATTTCCAAGCATGGTCAACCTCCAGATCCTCAGGCACTACAACCACTCGGGCAAGCTCCACCCGCGCAACGGCACGCACCTGCCCCTGCCCCTGCCCCCCGAGCGGGCGGCGTTGCTGGCGGTGTGCGGCTGCATCGTGCTGGAGAACCTGCTGGTCCTGGCCACCATCTGGCGGAACGCGCGGTTCCGCGGCCGCATGTACCTCTTCATCGGCAACCTGGCGCTGTGCGACCTGCTGGCCGGCGTGGCTTACGGCGTCAACCTGGCGCTGTCCGGCGAGCGCACCCTGCGCCTGTCCCCCGCCGGGTGGTTCCTGCGCGAGGGCAGCGTGGTGGTGCCGCTGGGCGCCTCCGTCTTCAGCCTGCTGGCCATCGCCGTGGAGCGGCACCTCACCATGGTCCAGATGCGACCCTACGACGGCCGCCGGAACCTGCGGGTCTTCCTGCTGATCGGCGCGTGCTGGCTGGCGGCCGGCGCCCTGGCCTCGTTGCCCGGCCTCGGCTGGAACTGCCTGGACGACCTGCCCGATTGCTCCGCCATCTTCCCGCTGTACAGCAAGAAGTACGTGGCCTTCTGCGCCGGCCTCTTCGCCGCCCTCCTGCTGGCCATGGCCGTCCTCTACGCCCGCATCTACGCCCTGGTCAAGGCCAGCGGCCGGCGGGTGGCGCCGCACGGCGGCTCCGGGCACTCGCTGGCCCTCCTGCGCACCGTCATCGTCGTGCTGGGCGTCTTCATCGCCTGCTGGACGCCGCTCTTCGCGCTGCAGCTGCTGGACGTGGCCTGCGGCCCGACGCGCTGCCCGATCCTGCTGCGCGCCGACTGGTTCGTGGCCCTGGCCGTGCTCAACTCGGCCCTCGACCCCGTCGTCTACGTGCTGGCCAGCCGGGAGATGCGCCGCGCCTTCTTGGCGCTCCTGGGCGGCCCCCGGTGCCGGCGCTGCGCCGGGGCCGACGCCGACCGCAGCAAGAGCTCCAGCCAGACGCCCAAGCCGGCCGAGGGGCCGTAGGGATCCTGGACGGAATGTTCTGCCCTGGATGGGAATGTGGAACCACCCCCGCATAGGCCAAAAAATGGATTTAAGGTGAATTGGCGGCTCCAAATTGCCCCTTTCTTAATTGCCCCCTCTTATATAGTGGGTATGTGCCCAGCAATGAATCTGTCCAGCACCCAAAACGTTCTCCGTTGGATGGGCATGGGGAACCACACCCCCCCCCACCATAGGCCAAAACATGCATTCAAGGTGAATTGGCGGCTCCAAATTGCCCCTTTCTTAATTGCCCCCTCTTATATAGTGGATATGTGCCCAGCAATGAATCTGTCCAGCACCCGAAATGTTCTCCCCTAGATGGGCATGGGGAACAAATGGATTCAAGGTGAATTGTCAGCTCCAAATTGCCCCTTTCTTAATTGCCCCCTGTTATATATAAATATATACTGGATGGTCATGGGGAACATGGATTCAAGGTGAAGCGGCTGCTCTTAATTGCCCCCATGTAAATTCTATCTGAGCGAGTGTATGTTCCAGCACCCAAAACGTTCTCCGCTGGATGGGCATGTGGAACCACCCCATAGGCCAAAAAATGGATTCAAGGTGAATTGGCGGCTCCAAATTGCCCCTTTTTTTAATTGCCCCCCCCCCCCTATATAGTAGGTATGTGCCCAGCAATGAATCTGTCCAGCACCCAAAACGTTCTCCCCTGGATGGGCATGGGGAACCACACCCCCCATAGGCAAAAATAAATAAATAAATGGATTCAAGGTGAATTGGCGGCTCCAAATTGCCCCTTTCTTAATTGCCCCCCCTATATAGTAGGTATGTGCCCAGCAATGAATCTGTCCAGCACCCAAAACGTTCCCCCCTGGATGGGCATGGGTAACCCCCCCATAGGCCAAAAAATGGATTCAAGGTGAATTGGCGGCTCCAAATTGCCCCCCCTATATAGTAGGTATGTGCCCAGCAATGAATCTGTCCAGCACCCAAAACGTTCTCCCCTGGATGGGCATGGGGAACCACACACCCCCATAGGCAAAAAAAAAAAAAATGGATTCAAGGTGAATTGGCGGCTCCAAATTGCCCCTTTCTTAATTGCCCCCCCCCCTATATAGTGAGTATGTGCCCAGCACCCAAAACGTTCTCCCCTGCATGGGCATGGGGACCCACACCCCCCCATAGGCAAAAATAAATAAATAAATAAATAAATGGATTCAAGGTGAATTGGCGGCTCCAAATTACCCCTTTCTTAATTGCCCCCTTATATAGTGGGTATGTGACCAGCAATGAATCTGTCCAGCACCCAAAACGTTCTCCCCTGGATGGGCATGGGGAACCACACCCTCCCCCCATAGGCCAAAAAATGGATTCAAGGTGAATTGGCGGCTCCAAATTGCCCCCCCTATATAGTAGGTATGTGCCCAGCAATGAATCTGTCCAGCACCCAAAACGTTCCCCTGGATGGGCATGGGGAACCACACCCCCCCATAGGCAAAAAAAAAAATGGATTCAAGGTGAATTGGCGGCTCCAAATTGCCCCTTTCTTAATTGCCCCCCCTATATAGTGAGTATGTGCCCAGCACCCAAAACGTTCTCCCCTGCATGGGCATGGGGAACCACACCCCCCCATAGGCAAAAATAAATAAATAAATGGATTCAAGGTGAATTGGCGGCTCCAAATTGCCCCTTTCTTAATTGTCCCCCCCTATATAGTAGGTATGTGCCCAGCAATGAATCTGTCCAGCACCCAAAACGTTCTCCCCTGGATGGGCATGGGGAACCACACCCCCCCATAGGCAAAAAAAAAATTGATTCAAGGTCAATTGGCGGCTCCAAATTACCCCTTTCTTAATTGCCCCCCTATATAGTGAGTATGTGCCCAGCAACGAAAAACGTTCTCCCCTGCATGGGCATGGGGAACCACACCCCCCCCCCATAGGCAAAAATAAATAAATGGATTCAAGGTGAATTGGCGGCTCCAAATTACCCCTTTCTTAATTGTCCCCTTATATAGTGGGTATGTGACCAGCAATGAATCTGTCCAGCACCCAAAACGTTCTCCCCTGGATGGGCATGGGAAACCACACCCCCCAATAGGCAAAAATAAATAAATAAATAAATGGATTCAAGGTGAATTGGCGGCCCCAAATTGCCCCTTTCTTAATTGCCCCCTCTTATATAGTGGGTATGTGCCCAGCAATGAATCAGCGCCCTCTCTTGGGCGTATCTGTCCAGCTCCCAAAACGTTCTCCCCTGGATGGGCATGGAAAACACCCCCCACAGTCCAAAAAAATGGATTCAAGGTGAATTGACTGCTCCAAATTGCGCCTTTCTAAATTGCCCCTATATAGTGAGTACCCAGCAATGAACAGCGCCCTCTCCTGGGTGTATCTGTCCAGCTCCCAAATCGTTGTCCCCTGGATGGGCATGTGGAAGCCCCCCCCCACACACACAGTCCAAAAAATGGATTCAAGGCAAAATGGCTGCTCCAAATTGCCCCTATATAGTGAGACCAGCCAGGGGTCGGGGGTCCCTCATGCCCATCGCTCATCCGGAGGAAAACGTTTCGGGTGCCAATCTATCGCCGGGCAGACTTACTCACCCTACATGGGGCAAGTTAGCATTCATTTCACCTTTAATCCACATTTCTGGACTGTGGGAGGAAACCCGGAGAACCCTGGACACGGGGAGAACACTCCGGAATCCTGGAATAGCCAGCGCTGAGGGGAGAACATGCAAATCACCAACCACAAACACCATCTGTATAATAACCGTGAGGGTTCTAAACAACAGAGAACGGAGAACCGACAGTTAGAACCCCAACAGAAACTCCGACTGGCACCGTATCTCCATTACACAGTTCCACTGCCATCTGGTGGAGAAGAATGGAACAGCATTCCACGAGAGACGACACGGACCTTCACCAGGACCTGATGTTCTACCAACGTTCCGCGTCTCCAGGACGGAACCTTTGATTCTGTGCTGTGTCTTTGATGTTCTACAGATGGACAGTGTGCATGTAAAAATGCATGTATTACACTCTGAAGTTTCACCTTAAATCTCACGTATTATTATTATTATTATTATTAATAATAATGTATTAATAAAGGCATTCGTTAGCGCGGCCACCTCGGAAGCTCTCTTAAAGGACGGGTTCTCCGTGTCCGTCCAGGGGAGAACGTTTCAGGTACTGGGTGCTAATCCATCACTGGGGACATACACATTATATTTTATAGGGGCAATTTGGAGCACCCATTTCACCTTGAATTCATTTTTTTGGAAAGTGTGTGTCGGGGGTGGGGGTTCCACATGCTCATCCAGACGAGAACGTTTTGGGAGCTGGGCAGCCACCCAGGAGAGGGTGCTTATTCATTGCTGGGTACTTACTATATAGGGGCAATTTGCATCACGATACTATGGTATCACGATACTATGACATCACGATACTATGACATCACGATTCCATGTCATCTCGATATTATGGCTTCGCGATACTATGACATTGCGATACTATGGCATCACAATACTATGGCATCACGATACCATAACATCACGATACCATGGCATCACGATACCATGGCATCACGATACAATGGCATCACAATACCATGACATCACGATACCATGGCATCGCGATACCATGGCATCGCGATACTATGGCATCGCGATACTATGGCATCACGATACCATGGCATCAAGATACCATGGCATCACGACACCATGGCATCACTATACTATGGCATCACGATACTATGGCATCGTGATACTATGACATCGCGATACTATGGCATCGCGATACTATGATATCGCGATACTATAAGCATCTCGATATTATGGCATCGCGATACTTTGGCATCGCGATACTATGGCATCGCGATACTATGAAATTGCGATACTATGGCATCGCGATACCATGGCATCACGATACCATGGCATCCCGATACCATGACATCGCGATACTATGGCATCGCGATACCATGACATCGCGATACCATGGCATCGCGATACCATGGCATCCCGATACCATGACATCGCGATACTATGGCATCGCGATACTATGACATCGCGATACTATGGCATCGCGATACCATGGCATCGCGATACCATGACATGGAGCCCAGGAGCGCGATATTATGGCATCGCGATACTATGACATCGCGATACTATGGTATCTCGATACTATGGCATCGCGATACTATGACATCGCGATACTATGGCATCGCGATACTATGACATCGCGATACTATGACATCGCGATACTATGACATCGCGATACTTTGCCATCACGATACTATGGCATCTCGATACTATGGCATCGCGATACTTTGGCATTACGATACTATGGCATCACGATACACTGGCATCGCGATATTAGGGCATCGCGATACCATGTCATCGCGATACTATGACATCGCGATACTATGACATCGCGATACTATGACATCGCGATACCATGGCATCACGATACAATGGCATCACGATACCATGGCATCGCGATACTTTGGCATCGCGATACTATGGCATCGCGATACCATGGCATCACGATACGATAGTATCACGATACGATAGTATCACGATACCATGACATCGCGATACCATGACATCGCGATATTATGGCATCACGATATTATGGCATCGCGATACTATGACATCACAATACTATGACATCACAACCCGGCATCCCAAGAACGTCAGCAGCCTCAGGTTCTTCGTGTACGTGATTTACTCTGGAAAGACTTGTGTGTACCGCGGCTCGGCTCCGCGGCGCCGCCCCCCGATGGGCCGAAGCCGTTAGCATGCACACGGATTCCCCGGCTGGCCGGCGAACCCCGCCCCTCCCCCCCCCGGAAACGAACACTAAGAAACCGCTAGCAGTCACGTCGCGGGAACCCGACGGAACCCCGCGGGGCCGCCGCTTGTGCTACGCGAGTCCGGAGTCCCGGGAGAAACGTCCAGGGTAGAAAACAAACGAAACAAGCCC
>JAFMOC010000222.1:262500-280000 GCA_019802505.1 Corydoras sp. C115 | reverse complement strand
TTTGTAGTCCGTTTGCCCCGGTGTCATTAGGGTGGAGGATGAGCTGTGGGGGTCCGGATCGTGGGAGAACATACCAAAGCGCTCCAACACAGTATGTGAACAGACGCCCCACATCGTACCCCCTAGAACAACGGTTCTAGACTCCCTGGTACATTTTGTAGTCCATTTGCCCCGGTGTTATTAGGGTGGAGGATGAGCTGTGGGGGTCCTGATCGAGAACATACCAAAGCGCTCCAACACAGTATGTGAACAGATGCCCCACATCGTAGAACAACGGTTCTAGTCCTGGAAGCATTTTGTAGGGCCCCGGTGTCATTAGGGTGGAGGATGAGCTGTGGGGGTGCTGATCGCGGGAGAACATACCAAAGCGCACCAACACAGTATGTAAACAGATGCCCCACATTGTACCCCCTTCACGACGTGTGTGGCCGAGGGGAATTTGCCCCTCCATACAGTCCCTCATCGTGCCCTCCGGGTCGACCAGCACTGTAGTACTGAAGCAGTGGGGGTGCTGATCGGGGGAGAACATACCAAAGCGCACTAACACAGTATGTAAACAGATGGACGCCATTAGAAGCCCCAGGCTTCCATTAAATGCCCCACATCGTACCCCCTTTAAAAATGTGTGTCCCGCATCTCGATGGGGGTTGGGAGAGGGTGGTGGGTTGGTTAGAGGGGTAGTTGCCCCCTCATCCAGTCCCTCCCGTCAGGCCGTGGGGGGCCTGGTCATGGGAGAACCTACTAAAGCGCACTAGGACAGTATTTAGAGAAACAGATGGACTACAGAATGGACGCCATTAGAAGCCCCGACCTTCCATTAAATGCCCCACATCGTACCCCCTTTAAAAACGTGTGTCCCGCATCTAGATGAGGGATGGGGGTTGGGTGGGGTGGTTAGAGGGGTATTTGCCCCTCCATCCGGTCACTCCCGTCACTGACCGTGTGTCGACCAGCACTAAGTGTACTGAGGCTGTGGGGGTCCTGGTCATGGGAGAACATACTAAAGCGCACCAACAACTTCGGTTGACGCCATTAGAAGCCCCAACCTTCGATTAAATGCCCCACGTCGTAACCCCTTTAAAAGTGCCCTCCGGGTTGACCAGCACTGAGAGTACTGAGGCTGTGGGGGTCCTGGTCATGGGAGAACATACTAAAGCGCACCAACAACTTCGGTGGCCATTAGAAGCCCCAACCTTCGATTAAATGCCCCACATCGTACCCCCTTCACAACGTAGGTGGTCGACTTTGAGGCTTGAGGTGTGTTGGAGGGGCAAATACCAAAGCCACCCCCGTCAACAGATCACCCACATGCCCCCCCCCCTCCCGGGTCGACCATTTGCACTGATCGTGGGAGAACATACTAAAGTGCACCAACAACTTAAGTGGACGCCATTAGAAGCCCCGACCACTGAATTAATCGCCCCCTTTGCAACCCCCTTTAGGTGGTGGACTTTGAGGTTCGGGGACATTCTATAGTTTCGGAGGGGTGGGAAATACCCCACCCCCGTCACTCACCCTGCCCCCCCCCGGTGTCATTAGGGTGGTACAGGTGCGACCAGTGGTTTTGGTCCGGATCGTGGGAGAACATACTAAAGCGCACCAACAACTTAAGTGGACGCCATTGGAATCGTACCTTAGGGAACCAACCAACCCTAGAAGCCCCGACCCTGAATTAAAATCGCCCCCTTTGCAACCCCCTTTAGGTGGTGGACTTTGAGGCTCGGGGTGCGTTCGGAGGGGCAAATACCCCCCCCCCCACCCCAACCACTCACTCACCGTGCCCCCCCCCCCCGGGTCGACCAGCACTGATCGTGGGGGGTCCGGATCGTGGGAGAACATACTAAAGTGCACCAACAACTTAAGTGGACGCCATTAGAAGCCCCGACCCTGAATTAATTGCCCCCTTTGCAACCCCCTTTAGGTGGTGGACTTTGAGGTTCGGGGTGCGTTCGGAGGGGCAAATACCCCACCCCCGTCACTCACCCTGCCCCCCCCCGGGTCGACCAGCACTGATCGTGGGAGAACATACTAAAGTGCACCAACAACTTAAGTGGACGCCATTAGAAGCCCCGACCCTGAATTAATCGCCCCCTTTGCAACCCCCTTTAGGTGGTGGACTTTGAGGCTTGAGGTGTGTTGGAGGGGCAAATACCCCACCCCCCCACCCCCGTCACTCACCCCCCCGACCCCCCCGGGTGTGGACCAGCACTGATTGTGGGAGAACATACTAAAGTGCACCAACAACTTAAGTGGACGCCATTAGAAGCCCCGACCCTGAATTAATTGCCCCCTTTGCAACCCCCTTTAGGTGGTGGACTTTGAGGCTTGAGGTGTGTTGGAGGGGGAAAATACCCCACCCCCCACCCCCCTGAATTAATTACCCCCTCAATCACCCTGCCCCCCCCCCGGGTCGACCAGCACTGATTGTGGGAGAACATACTAAAGTGCACCAACAACTTAAGTGGACGCCATTAGAAGCCCCGACCCTGAATTAATTGCCCCCTTTGCAACCCCCTTTAGGTGGTGGACTTTGAGGTTCGGGTGCGTTCGGAGGGGCAAATACCCCACCCCCGTCACTCACCCTACCCCCCGGGTCGACCAGCACTGATCGTGGGAGAACATACTAAAGTGCACCAACAACTTAAGTGGACGCCATTAGAAGCCCCGACCCTGAATTAATTGCCCCCTTTGCAACCCCCTTTAGGTGGTGGAACTTAAGGTTCGGGGTGCGTTCTACAGGGGCAAATAAGCCCCACCCCGTCACTCACCCCCCCCACTCCCGGGTCGACCCAGGTCACTGATTGTGGGAGAACATACTAAAGTGCACCAACAACTTAAGTGGACGCCATTAGAAGCCCCGACCCTGAATTAATCGCCCCCTTTGCAACCCCCTTTAGGTGGTGGACTTTGAGGCTCGGGGTGCGTTCGGAGGGGCAAATACCCCACCCCCGTCACTCACCGTGCCCCCAACCGTGGCGTGTGGGGGTCCTGATCGTGGGAGAACATACTAAAGTGCACCAACAACTTAAGTGGACGCCATTAGAAGCCCCGACCCTGAATTAATTGCCCCCTTTGCAACGTGGGTGGTCGACTTTGAGGCTCGAGGTGTGTCGCGCTTCGGTGGACGCCATTAAAAGCCCCGACCCTGAATTAATTGCCCCCTTCAATTACAACATGGGTGGCCGACTTTGAGGTGGGAGAACATACTAAAGTGCACCAACAACTTAAGTGGACGCCATTAAAAGCCCCGACCCTGAATTAATTGCCCCCTTCAATTACAACATGGGTGGCCGACTTTGAGGTGGGAGAACATACTAAAGTGCACCAACAACTTAAGTGAACGCCATTAAAAGCCCCGAACCCTGAATTAATCGCCCCCTTTGCAACCCCCTTTAGGTGGTGGAGGGGCAAATACCCCACCCCGTCACTCACCGTGACCCCTTTAATTACAACGTGGGTGGCTGCGGTGGGAGAACATACTAAAGTGCACCAACAACTTAAGTGGACGCCATTAGAAGCCCCGACCCTGAATTAATTGCCCCCTTTGCAACCCCCTTTAGGTGGTGGAGGGGCAAATGCCCCACCCCCGTCACTCACCGTGCCCTCCGGGTCGACCAGCAGCAGGTGCTTGGCCAGGCTGTTGTGCATGCCGGTCAGTACGTAGGACCCCGGGTTGGTGGCGCTCTTGCGCACCAAGAAGTCGCCGTCGCTGCGCAGGAGCTTCTCGGCGCTGTGGCGGCTCATCTGCCCGTGGAACCACCCCTGCTGCTCCAGCTCGGGGAGGCAGCGCGGGGCAGAACGCACCAGAACCGGGCTGCAGCCCTCCACCGAGGACGTCTTGTTCAGCAGGGACGCGGACGGGGACACGATGGCGTCCTCGAACGGTTCTGCGGACGAAGAGAACCGTCACAAATCAATCAATAGATTCATATATAGATATATAGTGGGGATTGGCATGTTCTCCTCTCATATATATTCATTCATGGGTTCTCCATGCCCATCCAGGGGAGAACGGCTCGGGCGCTGGGCAGATACACCAGGACAGGGTGCCAATCAATCACTGGGTACACTCACATATAGTATATAGGGACAATTTGGAGTAGGTGATTCACCTTGAATCCATGTTTTGGCATTGTGAGGGGAGGGGAGGGGGGGGGGTTCTCCATGCCAAATCCAGGGGAGAACGTTTCGGGCGCTGGGCAGATACATCCAGGACAGGGTGCCAATCAATCACTGGGTACACTCACATATAGTATATAGGGGCAATTTGGAGTAGGTGATTCACCTTGAATCCATGTTTTGGCATTGTGAGGGGAGGGGAGGGGGGGTTCTCCATGCCAAATCCAGGGGAGAACGTTTCGGGCGCTGGGCAGATACACCCAGGACAGGGTGCCAATCAATCACTGGGTACACTCACATATAGTATATAGGGGCAATTTGGAGTAGGTGATTCACCTTGAATCCATGTTTTGGCATTGTGAGGGGAGGGGAGGGGGGGGGGGGGTTCTCCATGTCCATCCAGGGAGAACGTTTCGGGGCGCTGGGCAGATACATCCAGGACAGGGTGCCAATCAATCACTGGGTACACTCACATATAGTATATAGGGGCAATTTGGAGTAGGTGATTCACCTTGAATCCATGTTTTGGCATTGTGAGGGGAGGGGAGGGGGGGGGTTCTCCTTGTCCATCCAGGGGAGAACGTTTCGGGCGCTGGGCAGATACACCCAGGACAGGATGCCAATCAATCACTGCGTACACTCACATATAGTATATAGGGGCAATTTGGAGTAGGTGATTCACCTTGAATCCAGGTGTGGATTTTGAGGGTCGGAAGGGGGTTCTCCATGTCTATCCAGGGGAGAACGTTTCGGGCGCTGGGCAGATACACCCAGGACAGGATGCCAATCAATCACTGCGTACACTCACATATAGTATATAGGGGCAATTTGGAGTAGGTGATTCACCTTGAATCCAGGTGTGGATTTTGAGGGTCGGAAGGGGGTTCTCCATGTCCATCAAGGGGAGAACGTTTCGGGCGCCGGGCAGATACACCCAGGACAGGGTGCCAATCAATCACTGGGTACACTCACATATAGTATATAGGGGCAATTTGGAGTAGGTGATTCACCTTGAATCCATGTTTTGGCATTGTGAGGGGAGGGGAGGGGGGGGGGTTCTCCTTGTCCATCCAGGGGAGAACGTTTCGGGCGCTGGGCAGATACACCCAGGACAGGATGCCAATCAATCACTGCGTACACTCACATATAGTATATAGGGGCAATTTGGAGTAGGTGATTCACCTTGAATCCAGGTTGTGGATTTTGAGGGTCGGAGGGGAGTGGGGGGTTCTCCATGTCCATCAAGGGGAGAACGTTTCGGGCGCCGGGGCAGATACACCCAGGACAGGGTGCCAATCAATCACTGGTACACTCACATATAGTATATAGGGGCAATTTGGAGTAGGTGATTCACCTTGAATCCATGTTTTGGCATTGTGAGGGGAGGTGAGGGGGGGGGTTCTCCTTGTCCATCCAGGGGAGAACGTTTCGGGCGCTGGGCAGATACACCCAGGACAGGATGCCAATCAATCACTGCGTACACTCACATATAGTATATAGGGGCAATTTGGAGTAGGTGATTCACCTTGAATCCAGGTGTGGATTTTGAGGGTCGGAAGGGGGTTCTCCATGTCCATCCAGGGGAGAACGTTTCGGGCGCTGGGCAGATACACCCAGGACAGGGCGCCAATCCATCGCTGGGCACACACTCACTCACACAGACACACTCTATATGGGGCAATTTGGAGAACTCAGCTGACCTTGATCCACGTTTTTTGGACTGTGGGAGGAAAGCGGAGAACCCGGAGGAACCCCACGCGGACACGGGGAGGACATGCAAACTCCACCCAGATGGGGATTCGAAGCGGGAATCCCTAGCGCTTAGAGGAGAACATGCTAAACCACTAAGCCACCGTGCCGCCCTCTCATATATATATAATATATAGTGGAGTTTCCATGTTCTCTCCGTGTCCGCGTGGGTTCCCTCCGGGTTCTCCGCTTTCCTCCCACAGTCCAAAAAACATGGATCAAGGTCAATTGAGTTCTCCAAATTGCCCCATATAGTGTGTCTGTGTGAGTGAGTGTCCAGGGATAGATTGCCCCCCTGTCCTGGGTGTATCTGCAGCGCCCGAAACGTTCTCCCCTGGATGGGGATTTGGACTCCAGTACGAATCCCCATCTGGGTGGAGTTTGCATGTTCTCTTTCCTCCGGGTTCTCCGCTTTCCTCCCACAGTCCAAAAAACGTGGATCAAGGTCAGTTGAGTTCTCCAAATTGCCCCATATAGAGTGTCTGTGTGAGTGAGTGTCCAGGGATAGATTGCCCCCTTGTCCTGGGTGTCTCTGCCCAGCGCCCGAAACGTTCTCCCCTGGATGGGGATGGGGAACCCCCCGGGAATGGGGACCCCCCCCCCATATAACAATATAATATGTGCTTTGTTTTGCATGTTCTCCTCTCAGTACTAGGGATTCCCAATTCGAATCCCCATCTGGGTGGAGTTTGCATGTCCTCCCCGTGTCCATGTGGGTTTCCTCCGGGTTCTCCGGTTTCCTCCCACAGTCCAAAAACATGGATCAAGGTCAATTGAGTTCTCCAAATTGCCCCATATAGAGTGTGTGTGTCTGTGTAAGTGTGTGCCCAGTGATAGATTGCCCCCCTGTTCTGGGTGTAACTACCCAGCGCCCGAAACGTTCTCCCCTGGATGGGGATGGAGAACCGCCCCCCACCCACCCTCACAGTACAAAAAAACATGCATTCAAGGTGAAATGGCTGCTCCAAATTGCCCCCACCATATATATATATTATATATATATATATATATATATATATATATTATATATATATATATATAATATATAATATAAACCCCCATCCGTTCTACTCTCATTAGACGGACTTTGTAGTTCTAGAGTTACGTTCTGTAGTCGGACACCGCCATCATGCCTCCTCTGGGGGGGGGGGGTCCTGATCGTTGGAGAACATGCTAAAGCGCATACAAAGTTCCATCCATATATTGTAAGTGTTACACAGTTAGGTTCTCACTCATGTCGAAGAGATCCTTCCCGGGGTTCTCGCGGTTCTCGCCCGGCGCCTCGGCCTCGCCCTGCAGCGTCGCCAGAACCTGGGAGTCGATGTGCTGCGTGTTCACGTACGTGGGCCCCTCGCTCGGCTTCGGGCTCGGACTCTTCATCTCGGGCAGGCTGTAGATGTCGCACGAGCCTGGTGCAAGGGCGAGAGCGGCGTCAGGACCTACGTTTATTTATTCTTATTTCATTATTAATGTTACGTAGCTAATGCTTTATATAATAAACTATAGCAGCTCTTGACCACAAGGGCTCCCCCTGGTGTCTCAGGACCACCGGTGCAGCAGCGTCGAGTCTCATTGTACTCCATTATTTGCCTTTTATTTTTTTAATAATGTTGCATAGGGGTAGAGGTTGCCCTCTAGAGGTTGCCCCTAATAAACTGTACCAGCTCTTGACCACAAGGGCTCCCCCTGGTGTCTCAGCAGCGTCAAGACTGGCTCGTTATCATCCCTTTAATTGCCTCCCGTTTATTTGTTTTGCATAAGGGGTGCTGATGTCTCTATATAAGACTAGCTCTTGAGAACAAGGGCTCCCCCTGGTGTCTCAGGACCAACGGTGCAGCAGCGTCAAGTCTCATTGTACTCCATTATTTGCCTTTTATTTTTTTAATAATGTTGCATAGGGGTAGAGGTTGCCCTCTAGAGGTTGCCCCTAATAAACTGTACCAGCTCTTGACTACAAAGGCTCCCCCTGGTGTCTCAGCAGCGTCAAGACTGGCTCGTTATCATCCCTTTAATTAGTGTCTTGACCACAAGGGCCACCGGTGCAGAAGCGACCAGTCTCATTGTACTCCTTTATTTGCCTTTTATTTTTTTAATAATGTTGCATAGGGGTAGAGGTTGCCCTCTAGAGGTTGCCCCTAATAAACTGTACCAGCTCTTGACCACAAGGGCTCCCCCTGGTGTCTCAGCAGCGTCAAGACTGGCTCGTTATCATCCCTTTAATTGCCTTTTGTTCATTTATTAATGTTGCGTAGCGGTGCTAATGCTCTATATAATAAACTATAGCAGCTCTTGACCACAAGAGCTCCCCCTGGTGTCTCAGGACCAACGGTGCAGCAGCGTCGAGTCTCATTGTACTCCATTATTTGCCTTTTATTTATTTAATAATGTTGCATAGGGTTAGAGGTTGCCCCTAATAAACTGTACCAGCTCTTGACCACAAGGGCTCCCCCTAGTGTCTCAGCAGCGTCAAGACTGGCTCGTTATCATCCCTTTAATTGCCTCCCGTTTATTTATTTTGCATAAGGGGTGCTGATGTCTTTATAACAAATTTATAGACAACCATAGACTAACAATACTCATTTATATACTAACAATACTACAGTGGGCGTGTAAAAATAATTGATCCCATTTTTGATAAATTTGGTGGGATAAATCATGTGGGGGGGGGGGTGAGGTGAGTGTGCGTGAGTGTGGGGGGGGGGGGGGCGCAAAATATTTTCTTCTTCCTAGGGGGGGCTTAACTGAAAATAACTGAGAATCACTGGCCTAGATGGAAAGGGCCAGCGAAGGTTGAAAAGCGGTTAGGTCCCAATAATTACCGAGTGAGATGGGGTACAGAAAATGAGAGGGTGGAAAACATTAATGTAGTTGACCTCAAGCCATATTATGGTCCTCCTTGGCCGCTGGCCGGGGGGGGGGAGGGGGGGGGGGATCTGTGACGATCACAGTAAAAAATAAAAAAATCAAAGAATGTCATTAATGTTGATATTTGTAAGTGAAAGTATAAAAGGCTGTTTCCATGCTCTGTTGGAATGAGGGTCATACTTTAGCAGTCTCCAAAAGAAGTATGTATCTATCTCTACTTCCTGAGGACTCTCAGGAATAATAACATCGATCAGAGACTGCTGGTGTCCTTCTACCGTTCAACCATAGAGAGCATCCTCACTCACGGACTCTGTGTGTGGTTCTCCAGCTGCACTGCAGCACAGAGAAAAGAACTACAGAGGATCGTGAGGTCTGCAGAGAAGATCATTGGATGCTCTCTACCCACCCTGGAGGATCTACACAGTTCTCGTTGTCTGCAGAGAGCTCACAAAATTATTACAGACAATTCTCACCCCGGTCACCATCTCCTAGAGCTGCTACCATCAGGTCGACGCTACAGAGCAATAAAAACAAAAACAAACCGGCTCAGAAATAGCTTTTACCCAACCGCTGTACGAACACTAAATGGTGCACTGTAAAAAAAAAAAAAATTTTTTTTTACAGTCAAAATTCACTATTGAATGTGCAATTTTTGGTGGAAATTTTGAACGTGCAATAAAAAAAGATCAAGAAATACAAAACGTGCAATATATAAATATAAATAAAATTCAAACTCAGGTTATACATTCTTACACACTATTGTAAATAAGATTCTTTCTTTCTTTCAATTTCTTTTTCTTTTTCTTGTAAACTGTAAATTATAGGGTACTCTTTTAAAACTCTTTTAAATCTTTATCTGTTTAAATTTATGTATGTGACACCGAAAGTATGGCACCTTAATTTCGTTATACCTGGTAATAATGACAATAAAGATATTCTGATTCTGATGTATATTATAAAAAATTCTCATGGCGACGTCACGGGATCATTCAAATACTCATTGGATCATCGGAAACGCCCCGGGGGAGGTCAAGGGGAAGACAGCATGGTCGGAGCGTTTGGGACGGTGTTACGGACCTGAGGAGCGTTGGGTTTTTTTTGTGATTGATCAGCGACGCACGCTAGTTTTTTGCACCGTGTTTTGGTACTGGACTATCTTCAGGAGGATCGTATTTGGCTGGATGAGGTTCCCTGTGCGCAACCAACTTTCTGTGCTGTATCGGTGAGCGAAAGGGGTTTTACGGGAGAGACCGCCGCGTCTCTCCATTACCTGATACTCCGGACTAAACTCGCTTCTACTAACTCTCCCTTACTCCACAAGGGTAAAGACTGTGGAACAATTTTGATCTGGACTTGTTTGTCTCGCACATACACACACGCACATGATCACACACACACACACACACACACATATACACTCGCCGCACACGCCCACTTCTCTCATGAAGACAGGCCAATGGGGATGAGATTGTGTTTCTGCGCTTATTTTCGTTTTCATTAAATAAATTGTCTGTGCAAATGTATACATCAGGGTCTGAAGGTGCCTATGGATATACTGTCCCGATCCTATAATAGGTGTTGTGTGATTTTGGCTCGAACTGCTTGGTTATTCTTAGGCCTATGTGGGAAAGTTTCTTTTGTAGCCAAGGTTACACTCTATATAATAAACTATACTAGCTCTTGGCCACAAGGGCTCCCCCTGGTGTCTCAGGACCACCGGTGCAGCAGCGTCGAGTCTCATTGTACTCCTTTATTTGCCTTTTATTTATTTAATAATGTTGCATAGGGGTAGAGGTTGCCCTCTAGAGGTTGCCCCTAATAAACTGTACCAGCTCTTGACCACAAGGGCTCCCCCTGGTGTCTCAGGACCAACGGTGCAGCAGCATAGAGTCTCATTGTACTCCTTTATTTGCCTTTTATTTATTTAATAATGTTGCATAGGGGTAGAGGTTGCCCTCTAGAGGTTGCCCCTAATAAACTGTACCAGCTCTTGACCACAAGGGCTCCCCCTGGTGTCTCAGCAGCGTCAAGACTGGCTCGTTATCATCCCTTTAATTGCCTCCCGTTTATTTATTTTGCATAAGGGGTGCTGATGTCTCTATATAAGACAAGCTCTTGAGAACAAGGGCTCCCCCTGGTGTCTCAGGACCACCGGTGCAGCAGCGTCGAGTCTCATTGTACTCCATTATTTGCCTTTTAATTATTTAATAATGTTGCATGGGGTAGAGGTTGCCCCTAATAAACTGTACCAGCTCTTGACCACAAGGGCTCCCCCTGGTGTCTCAGCAGCGTCAAGACTGGCTCGTTATCATCCCTTTAATTGCCTTTTGTTCATTTATTAATGTTGCGTAGCGGTGCTGATGCTCTATATAATAAACTATAGCAGCTCTTGACCACAAGGGCTCCCCCTGGTGTCTCAGGACCACCGGTGCAGCAGCGTCGAGTCTCATTGTACTCCTTTATTTGCCTTTTATTTATTTAATAATGTTGCATAGGGGTAGAGGTTGCCCTCTAGAGGTTGCCCCTAATAAACTGTACCAGCTCTTGACTACAAGGGCTCCCCCTGGTGTCTCAGCAGCGTCAAGACTGGCTCGTTATCATCCCTTTAATTGCCTTTTGTTCATTTATTAATGTTGCGTAGCGGTGCTGATGCTCTATATAATAAACTATAGCAGCTCTTGACCACAAGGGCTCCCCCTGGTGTCTCAGGACCAACGGTGCAGCAGCATAGAGTCTCATTGTACTCCTTTATTTGCCTTTTATTTATTTAATAATGTTGCATAGGGGTAGAGGTTGCCCTCTAGAGGTTGCCCCTAATAAACTGTACCAGCTCTTGACCACAAGGGCTCCCCCTGGTGTCTCAGCAGCGTCAAGACTGGCTCGTTATCATCCCTTTAATTGCCTTTTGTTCATTTATTAATGTTGCGTAGCGGTGTGCTGATGTCTCTATATAAGACAAGCTCTTGAGAACAAGGGCTCCCCCTGGTGTCACAGGACCACCGGTGCAGCAGCGTCGAGTCTCATTGTACTCCTTTATTTGCCTTTTATTTATTTAATAATGTTGCATAGGGGTAGAGGTTGCCCTCTAGAGGTTGCCCCTAATAAACTGTACCAGCTCTTGACCACAAGGGCTCCCCCTGGTGTCTCAGCAGCGTCAAGACTGGCTCGTTATCATCCCTTTAATTGCCTTTTGTTCATTTATTAATGTTGCGTAGCGGTGCTGATGCTCTATATAATAAACTATAGCAGCTCTTGACCACAAGGGCTCCCCCTGGTGTCTCAGCAGCGTCAAGACTGGCTCGTTATCATCCCTTTAATTGCATAAGGGGTGCTAATGCTCTATATATTAAACTATAGCAGCTCTTGACCACAAGGGCTCCCCCTAGTGTCTCAGGACCACCGGTGCAGCAGCGTCGAGTCTCATTGTACTCCTTTATTTGCCTTTTATTTATTTAATAATGTTGCATAGGGGTAGAGGTTGCCCTCTAGAGGTTGCCCCTAATAAACTGTACCAGCTCTTGACCACAAGGGCTCCCCCTGGTGTCTCAGCAGCGTCAAGACTGGCTCGTTATCATCCCTTTAATTGCCTCCCGTTCATTTATTTTTGCATAAGGGTGCTGATGTCTCTATATAAGACAGCTCTTGACCACAAGGGCTCCCCCTGGTGTCTCAGGACAGCGTCAAGCAGCGTCGAGTCTCATTGTACTCCTTTATTTGCCTTTTATTTATTTAATAATGTTGCATAGGGGTGCTAATTGCCCTCTAGAGGTTGCCCCTAATAAACTGTACCAGCTCTTGACTACAAGGGCTCCCCCTGGTGTCTCAGCAGCGTCAAGACTGGCTCGTTATCATCCCTTTAATTGCCTCCCGTTTATTTATTTTGCATAAGGGGTGCTGATGTCTCTATATAAGACAAGCTCTTGAGAACAAGGGCTCCCCCTAGTGTCTCAGGACCACCGGTGCAGCAGCGTCGAGTCTCATTGTACTCCATTATTTGCCTTTTATTTATTTAATAATGTTGCATGGGGTAGAGGTTGCCCTCTAGAGGTTGCCCCTAATAAACTGTACCAGCTCTTGACCACAAGGGCTCCCCCTGGTGTCTCAGCAGCGTCAAGACTGGCTCGTTGTCATCCCTTTAATTGCCTCCTGTTCATTTATTTTGCATAAGGGGTGCTGATGTCTCTATATAAGGCTAGCTTTTGAGAACAAGGGCTCCCCCTGGTGTCTCAGGACCACCGGTGCAGCAGCGTCCAGTCTCATTGTACTCCATTATTTGCCTTTTATTTATTTAATAATGTTGCATAGGGGTAGAGGTTGCCCTCTAGAGGTTGCCCCTAATAAACTGTACCAGCTCTTGACTACAAGGGCTCCCCCTGGTGTCTCAGCAGCGTCAAGACTGGCTCGTTATCATCCCTTTAATTGCCTCCCGTTTATTTGTTTTGCATAAGGGGTGCAGATGTCTCTATATAAGACTAGCTCTTGATAACAAGGGCTCCCCCTAGTGTCTCAGGACCACCGGTGCAGCAGCGTCGAGTCTCATTGTACTCCTTTAATTACCTTTTGTTCATTTATTTATTTTGCATAGTGGTGCAGATGCTCTCTATAGTAAACATCTGAGAGGTAAGACTAGCTCTTGATAGCAAGGGCTCCCCCTAGTGTTTCGACTAATTAGCGCAGTAGAATCAAGACTCATTGTCCTTCTTGATTGGCCTTTCGTTCATTCATTTATTTTGCAGAGCGATGCAGACGCTCTCTATAGTAAACACCCGAGTCATAAGACTAGCTCTTGATAGCAAGGGCTCCCCCTAGTGTTTCGACTAATTAGCGCAGCGGCATGAGGACCGGCTCAGTAGGCATGCACCCCCTAGGGTCAGCGCAGCAGCATCAGGATTTATTTATTAATTTTGCGTAGCGGTGCAGATGCCCCCTATATTAAACGGCTGAGCAGTAAGACTAGCTCTTGAGGACAAGGGCTCCCCCTAGTGTTTCGGCCCGGTTGCCGCCTTTTTTAACATTGATTCGTTTTGTGGACGCTCTCAATAGCAAACCTCTAAATAGTAAGACTGTTTTCCGACTCCAAGGGCTCCCCCTAGTGGCTCGGGACGGTCGGAACGCCCCCCCATTTGGCCTTTTGTTCGTTTATTTAGTTCGCATTGTGGTGAAGTCATTTCGCCGAGTCAGCGGAAACCGATAAAACGACTCCAAGGGCTCCCCCTAGTGGCTCGGGACGGTCGGTATGCCCCCCATTTGGCCTTTTGGTCGTTTATTTAGTTCGCATTGTGATGAAGTCATTTCGCCGAGTCAGCGGAAACCGATAAAACGACTCCAATTTTCCGACTCCAAGGGCTCCCCCTAGTGGCTCGGGACGGTCGGTACGCCCCCCCCATTTGGCCTTTTGTTCGTTTATTTAGTTCGCATTGTGATGAAGTCATTTCGCCGAGTCAGCGGAAACCGATAAAACGACTCCAATTTTCCGACTCCAAGGGCTCCCCCTAGTGGCTCGGGACGGTCGGTACGCCCCCCCATTTGGCCTTTTGGTCGTTTATTTAGTTCGCATTGTGGTGAAGTCATTCCTCCGAGTCAGCGGAAACCGATAAAACGACTCCAATTTTCCGACTCCAAGGGCTCCCCCTAGTGGCTCGGGACGGTCGGTACGCCCCCCCCATTTGGCCTTTTGTTCGTTTATTTAGTTTGCATTGTGATGAAGTCATTTCGCCGAGTCAGCGGAAACCGATAAAACGACTCTAATTTTCTGACTCCAAGGGCTCCCCCTAGTGGCTCGGGACGGTCGGTACGCCCCCCATTTGGCCTTTTGGTCGTTTATTTAGTTCGCATTGTGATGAAGTCATTTCGCCGAGTCAGCGGAAACCGAAAAAAAGAACTCCAATTTTCCGACTCCAAGGGCTCCCCCTAGTGGCTCGGGACGGTCGGTACGCCCCCCCCATTTGGCCTTTTGTTCGTTTATTTAGTTCATATTGTGATGAAGTCATTTCGCCGAGTCAGCGGAAACCGATAAAACGACTCTAATTTTCCGACTCCAAGGGCTCCCCCTAGTGGCTTGGGACGGTCGGTACGCCCCCCATTTGGCCTTTTGGTCGTTTATTTAGTTCGCATTGTGATGAAGTCATTTCGCCGAGTCAGCGGAAACCGAAAAAAAGAACTCCAATTTTCCGACTCCAAGGGCTCCCCCTAGTGGCTCGGGACGGTCGGTACGCCCCCCATTTGGCCTTTTGTTCGTTTATTTAGTTCGCATTGTGATGGTCATTTCGCCGAGTCAGCGGAAACCGATAAAACACCTCCAATTTTCCGACTCCAAGGGCTCCCCCTGGTGGCTCGGGACGGTCGGTACGCCCCCCCCATTTGGCCTTTTGTTCGTTTATTTAGTTTGCATTGTGATGAAGTCATTTCGCCGAGTCAGCGGAAACCGATAAAACGACTCCAATTTTCCGACTCCAAGGGCTCCCCCTTGTGGCTCGGGACGGTCGGTACGCCCCCCCCATTTGGCCTTTTGTTCGTTTATTTAGTTCGCATTGTGATGAAGTCATTTCGCCGAGTCAGCGGAAACCGATAAAACGACTCCAATTTTCCGACTCCAAGGGCTCCCCCTAGTGGCTCGGGACGGTCGGTACGCCCCCCCATTTGGCCTTTTGTTCGTTTATTTAGTTCGCATTGTGATGAAGTCATTTCGCCGAGTCAGCGGAAACCGATAAAACGACTCCAATTTTCCGACTCCAAGGGCTCCCCCTAGTGGCTCGGGACGGTCGGTACGCCCCCCCATTTGGCCTTTTGGTCGTTTATTTAGTTCGCATTGTGATGAAGTCATTTCGCCGAGTCAGCGGAAACCGATAAAACGACTCCAATTTTCCGACTCCAAGGGCTCCCCCTAGTGGCTCGGGACGGTCGGTACGCCCCCCCATTTGGCCTTTTGGTCGTTTATTTAGTTCGCATTGTGGTGAAGTCATTTCTCCGAGTCAGCGGAAACCGATAAAACGACTCCAATTTTCCGACTCCAAGGGCTCCCCCTAGTGGCTCGGGACGGTCGGTACGCCCCCCCATTTGGCCTTTTGTTCGTTTATTTAGTTCGCATTGTGATGAAGTCATTTCGTCGAGTCAGCGGAAACCGATAAAACGACTCCAATTTTCCGACTCCAAGGGCTCCCCCTAGTGGCTCGGGACGGTCGGTACGCCCCCCATTTGGCCTTTTGGTCGTTTATTTAGTTCGCATTGTGATGAAGTCATTTCGCCGAGTCAGCGGAAACCGATAAAACGACTCCAATTTTCCGACTCCAAGGGCTCCCCCTAGTGGCTCGGGACGGTCGGTACGCCCCCCCATATGGCCTTTTGTTCGTTTATTTAGTTCGCATTGTGGTGAAGTCATTTCGCCGAGTCAGCGGAAACCGATAAAACGACTCCAATTTTCCGACTCCAAGGGCTCCCCCTAGTGGCTCGGGACGGTCGGTACGCCCCCCCATTTGGCCTTTTGGTCGTTTATTTAGTTCGCATTGTGGTGAAGTCATTTCTCCGAGTCAGCGGAAACCGATAAAACGACTCCAATTTTCCGACTCCAAGGGCTCCCCCTAGTGGCTCGGGACGGTCGGTACGCCCCCCCATTTGGCCTTTTGTTCGTTTATTTAGTTCGCATTGTGATGAAGTCATTTCGTCGAGTCAGCGGAAACCGATAAAACGACTCCAATTTTCCGACTCCAAGGGCTCCCCCTAGTGGCTCGGGACGGTCAGTACGCCCCCCATTTGGCCTTTTGTTCGTTTATTTAGTTCGCATTGTGATGAAGAATCGAGCAAATAATATTAAAATAAAATAGCTCACCCTGCTGGATCAGTATAGGCCTGCCTTGATAGTACGTCTGGTCGACGCCGACCACCTACGACAAAAGAGAGAGGGCCGAGTGAGCGAGCGAGAGAGAGAGAGAGAATATGAGTCATCCCAGGAATAAAGCAGCCACTTCGCATGGCTGCAACACTAATCCACTGCAAATAAGCCCTTACATAAGCCCCAATCCATCGGGATGCAGATGTATGTGCGGCGCGCGATGGCGTCCAACAGCGCCCCCTACTTCCAATATGGGCATCAAGTAAAATAGATATTTTTATTTCTAACAAAACGGCCTACGCTCAGCGGGATGGTGTCTCGGGGGTCGGGCCCGTAAGACCCGAGCGGCCTGTAGAGGGGGCCATCGAGTCAACACTGGCTGTAAGCTCCGCCCATTAATTCCCTGCAAGCTCCGCCCTGCCTCACACCAGGCGGTCTGTCGACAACCACGCTCGGCTGTACTTACATAGGATGGCCACAGAGGGGAGTGCTGACCTCTTATTATCCATCCATCAAGCCCATAATCTTCCGGGGGTGTCACTCACACACACACTCCATATGGGGCAATTTGGAGCCTTCAATTCACCTTAAATCCATGTTTTTGGACTGTGGGAGGAAACCGGAGAACCCGGAGGGAACCTACGTGGACAGGGGGAGGACATGAAAGCTCCACCCAGTTTGGGATTTGAAATGGGAATCCCTAGCGCTGAGAGGAGAACATGCCAAACCACTAAGCCATCACTCTAGGGACTAGGGGTTCCTCGTGCCAAATAGACGAGAACGTTTAGACGAGGAGAGGGCGCCGGACCATCGTTGGGTGCGCATACTCACTCACAGTCTATGGGGCAATTTAAATGGGGCAATTTGGAGCAGTAATTCACCTTAAATCCATGTTTTTGGAGTGTGGGGGTAAACCCGGAGAACCCGGAGGGAACCTAC
>JAFMOC010000222.1:202500-255000 GCA_019802505.1 Corydoras sp. C115 | reverse complement strand
CTAGATTGCCCCATGTAGTGTGTGTGAGGGTGGTACGGTGGCTTGGTGGTTGGCATGTTCTCCTCTCAGCGCTAGGGATTCCCGGTTGGAATCCCAATCTGGGTGGAGTTTCCATGTCCTCCCCCTGTCCGCGTGGGGTTCCTCCGGGTTCTCCGCTTTCCTCCCACAGTCCAAAAACATGAATCAAGGTGAATTGAATGCTCCAAATTGCCCCATATAGAATGTGTGTGTCAGTGAGTGTATGCCCAGCAATTGATTGTCCCCCTGGTCTGGGTGTATCTGCCCAGCGCCCGAAACGTTCTCCCCTGTGGCATGGGGAACCCCCCCCCCGCGACCCTAATAGAGGATAAAGCGGAAGTTAACGGAGGGATGGATGGTTTGGCGTTAGAACCTGCATACATCTAGTACAAGGATTACGGTAGTTGACGGACCGATTAGGACACGCCCTCTTTTTGCTTCCAATTCAAACAGCATGGAGACCATGGAGCAAGAAAGGGGGCGTGTCCTACCGTCTGACGTTTTGACGTTCCGTTTCGGTTCCTTACCGGATCTCCACCAGAAGCGAAGGATATGGACTGCATGTGGTGGTTCGCTATGATCTGCCGAATCCCGGGAGGCGGGGCAAAAGGAAGAGGGAGAGTTATTGGCATTGTCCGGGGGTGGGGGGGGGCGGGGGTTACAGTGTTTGGTAAGGGTGCGAGAGTGGGGCGGTTCCGTGGCGCTCACCTGCTTGGAGTCAAGCGTCATCAGGTTCAGGCTGCTGATCGAGACATTGAGGTTGATGCTCATGCCGGCGAACTGCAAGTTGCTCTTCCCCAGGATGCTCGACAAGGCCTTCGAGGGGGGCTAAAGGGGCAACGGGGGCGAGAGACAAAGAGTAAGTGAGGCATTTATGTCGCTAAGCTCACCGGCCACTTTATTAGATACACCCCCCATTGATGGAACATTGCAGACTGGCCATCTAATTGTCTATGGGTATTATGTGTGTGTGTGGGGGGGGTCATTCTACAAAAGTAGGGGGGTAGATAGTTGGTGGGGGGGCTAAAGAATAAGGAGAGAAACACCTGGTATGGCTCTAAACTCACCGGCCATTTTTTTAGACACACCTTCCATTGGTGTACCATTACAGACTGGCCATCTAATTGTCTATAGGTATTATGTGGGTGGGGGGTAATTCTACAAGAGTAGGGGGGTAGATAGTTGGTGGGGGGGCTAAAGAATAAGGAGAGAAACACCCGGTATGACACTAAACTCACCGACCACTTTATTGGACACACCTTCCATTGGTGTACCTTTAAATATGGGCTTTCTTTTTTTTTTTTTTTTTTTTTTTTTTTTTTTTTTTTTTTTTTTTTTTTTTTTTTTTTTTTTTCTCCGTGTCCTGTCTGCCATTGTGAAACTCAGGATTGATGTCTGAGTGTCTAAATCAGGCCCAACAGTTTTGATTTTACAAGTGGAGCATACGGGTATTTCTCCATGATGCTCCACTTGGTATATATTTAAAACTTTATTGCAAATTTTTTTGGGGATCATATCTGTACAGCAACCACGGAGATGGAAAAAGAAACAGAAAAGAAGAAGGAAAAAAAAAAAAAAAAAAAAAAAAAAAAAAAAAGAGGTATACGAAAGTGGTGGGAGGAAAGAAGAAAAGACCAACAGAGAAAAGAAAATAAATAAATAAATACAATAATATATATATATATATACACATACATATACACATATATACACATATATATACATACATATACACATATACATACATATACATATACATACAAACACACACACATATACATACATACACATACATACACATATACGCGCCTACGCATAAGTACACATATGCCCATACGCACATACATACATATATATACATACACATACACATATACACACATACATATACACACATACATAAATACACACACATCCATACCTACATTTACCTTCATATACTAAAATTAATTACAATTTCCAGTATAAATATATTTATTTATTTATTTAAACTATTCTTTTAATTAATTTTATAAATTAACGAAAAGAAAGACAATTTTAAGAAACCAGGATCTGAACACCTGTTTGTGTGCAGTTGTGAGCATGCAAGTAGATGAAAGATTTCTTCCATAGGAATGCCAAATGGGAATTTGTAGTAGTGACCGTGGGGGGACCCCCGGCCCCGACCCCAAGGCCCGAGGCAGACACCAGGAAGACCAGGGCCAAAGGCACCGCGGAGGTCCCAGGCGCCGCGCCCCCAGGGGCCCCAATGCAGGGACAACCGCACACCCCACCCCCCCGAACGGACCCAAAGGGAGAGCCGAGGGAAGCCCCCAGCAGCCCCCCGCCGAGCCCAGGGGTCAGCAGCCCCAAGCCCTCAGACCCCGCCGGCACCCGCCACGCCAGAGCAGATCCGACCATGGACACGGAGGCCCGGGACCCCGAGGCGCGCCACCCCCCAGCCAGGGCCCCCCGGGGCCACGGGGCCCAAACCCAACCAGGCAGCCACCAGGCCCAGCCAGCACACCCCCCGGCGCCCAGCCCCCGAAACCGAGAGCCACCAGCCCACCAGAGGGCAAGGGGCACAACCCCCCCGGGAGGGGAATGCGACGCGGAGGCGGGGGCCACCATTAGGCGGACCCTAGATGACCCAGGAGAGGGAGCAGACCAGGCCCCAGCCTGACAAATAAACATTCACACACAAACGCACTCATACCATCCCACCCTCATACTCACCTCCACTCATTCGAAGTAAACATATACAGTAACATATACGCCACACTCACTCATACTCCCCATACACACTCTATACACACTCTGGGTCCAGGACATGCGTCCGCCCCCTATTGGTGGGAACCCACATCCGGACCCAGAGGGTAAACCCATTCTCTCCGGGGTGGAGAGGAGGGGACGGCCAAAGCCACGAACCCGCAAGGCCGTCCCACAGCCCGGGCTGCACCAGACCGGCAGGGCAAGCCCCCGCCACGGTGAGGACCCGCCCCCGACCACCGCCGAGCACCACCAACAGCCAAGCAGACACCCCCCGCCGAGCGCCCGCCAGACCCCGGCGACAAGCCCGGCCAGAGGAATGACCGCACAGCCCAGGGCAATGACCCAAGAATCCAAACAGCCCCAGGGAAGCCAGAACACCGGCCCGCCCCCACCACCCCCCCAAGCCCCGCAGCCCACCCACCGCCCCCCCCCCCCACCAGACGGACTGCCCCTTATTCACCTACCCCCCACCCCAAGCGGCATAACGGGAAACGGGGGAGTGGCTTAAGACCCCCACACACATACCCCCACCCCCAGATATGCTGTTGATGCTTGTTGTTTTTTAAGGTGCAATTAAAAGGGGGAGGAGGGGGAGGTCGGCACATGATCTGACCCAGAGACGTGCACCCCCACTCCAGCCCAAACCCTAAGTGTCTATGTGTAATGTTGGGAGCAGGCCCAGGCGACAGTGGTGAGACCGCTTAGCAGCCCCACCCACTGCACGCCACATAATGCCCATTCCCAAGGCCCTATATGTGAGTGTCATGAGAGTGTTAATAGTGAATGTCTAGGGTGTATAATAAAATTGGGGTCCAGGTGGTCATGGAACCCCAAAGCCCTACATGAGTGGAATTGAAGTGAAGAGGATGGAGGGATGCGACGAGGGATGGGGAGAAACAACTGGGGGCGCAAATGCCCCCAGGGAGCCAGCCCCCCCACTGACCCCAGTAGGCTCCCCCGTTCCCCGAGATCCACCCAGGGAGGGAGGCCCCAGTGCCCCCGCTCCAGGGCAGATGGTGCACCATACCAGGCTGGGCAGCAAGAGGCCATGAATGGACAGAGCCCAGGGGACTGCCGAAGGCGGGACCAACACCCCACCCACCCCGGGACCATCCAGATCCCCAAGCCACCACCCCCAGCTCCACAGCCAGCCCCCCCCCCAGCCGTAGCAGCCACCAAACTCCAACAAGGGCGACCCCACCGAGCATGCCCACCCAGCCATCCAGAGCACAAGGCAGCCACCGGGAGCGTGCCCCCCCCAAGAGCCAGCCAGCACCGAGGCCCTCCACCGGTCCCCACCCCAGAGGAAATTCTACTCCCACCCAAACAGTCAGATAACTCTCAGCACATATAACACAGGACACCCAGGCAGAGCCTGATCTACCCCCCCGCCCGGCCACACACCCCGCCCCCCCGCGACCCAGAGCCCCCCCGGCCAACGAGACCCACAGCCCACCAATGGACCGAAGACCCCCAGCCAGGGGCCCCACACCGAGGCATGCCCCGGCAAAGCCCCGGCAACACGCCCCCGCCCAGGTCCAGGCCCCCCAGGCCCGGCCAGGACCCCAGCCCGGGGGCAACCCACCCCGACAGCCCCAACCCCCCCGGGCCCACCCCGAATCCACCCCAGGGCAGCCAGGCCGCCGGCTGAGCCCGCGCCCCGCGGCCACCAACCACCCCAGACCCGCACGAAGCCACTAGAGGCCACCCCCCACCCCCCACGAGGCCCGCCCCGGGCGGCGAGCGGCAGCACCCCCACCCAGGCACCCCCGCCGACCCAGCCCCCAGGCTCCCCCGGACGCCCCCAAACCCCAACACCCCCCAACATCAGCCACGGCGCCCGCAGGACGAGACCGAGGACCCCCCACCCACCCTACGTGATCGAGTCAATCAGGGAAGCCCAAAGAGATGGATCTGATGTGGCAGCAGAGGTTGTCTCAAGACTAATGTGATCTAACAAAAGATTTTTATACTGATTAATACTAAGAGCGTTTTTGTTTTTCCAATTCATAAGTATAGTTTTTCTTTGCGATACATAAGGCCGTGAAAATCACATAAGATCTATTTTTCTCTAAAGTGACATCATCTAATTTAGCCAATAAGCAAACAGACGGAGATAGTGGAATATTACATTGCAGACACTCAGATAAGTCTTCACATACCCGAGCCCAGAACCTCTGAACAGGTGGACAGAACCAGAGAGCATGCATGTAATCATCAGGTATGTTACCTGTGCACTGTGAGCAGGTGTTAGATGAAGCAAAACCCATTTGGAACATTCGCTGGCCTGTATAATGTACTCTGTAAAGAAGTTTATACTGTATTAATTGTAAATTGGGGTTTCTAGTCATTTTAAAAGTTCTTGAACATATTTGAGACCAAGTGTCTTGTTCATAGTTAACTGCCAGGTCTGATTCCCATTTCCCAATAGGAAGTGATATTGAGCAGTCTATTTTAGATATTAACTTGTAAATTTGCGATACTAATTTGGGGGGTTTAAGATGAATAAATTCTGAAACAGCTAATGGTGTTTCTAATCTAGTGTTATTGAGCTTAAATTTATTTTTTATTATAGATTTAATTTGCTGATATTCTAAAAATAGTTTTTTGTTTATGCCATATTGTGTTATTAATCTGTCAAATGGTATAAAATCTATGCCCTCAAAAATATGTTCCAGGTATTCAATTCCGTTACTTCTCCAATTTGGGAAGTTTAACATAGTTTTTTGTTGTATGATGTCAGGATTGTTCCAGATGGGTGTTTTTTTTGCATGGGATTATTGAAGACTTAATCATTTTAAGAAACTCCCACCATGCTGTCAGGGATGAGCTTATATTAATGTTTTTAAAGCATACATGTCGTTTTATATTTGGGCTGATGAATGGAAGATCCGAAATTTTGATATTCTGACATAAAGCTTGTTCAGTGTCTAGCCAGGATTCATCTAATGGGCTGTGTTTTAACCATCTTGAAATATATTGTAACCTGTTAGCTAAGAAGTAATGATAAACGTTAGGAAGTTCTAGACCTCCCTTGGCTTTAGTTTTCTGTAATGATTTTAAGCTAATACGTGGGGTTTTGTTTTTCCAAAGGAATTTTGAGATGATCGAGTCCAATGATCTAAACCAGTGCGGTGGGGGTTTATTTGGAGTCATTGAGAATAAATAGTTTAATCTAGGTAGTACCATCATTTTAATTGAGGCAACTCTTCCCATGAGTGATATGGGTAGTGATTTCCATCTATTGAGATCATCTTCAATTTTCTTTAAGAGTGGAATGTGGTTCAGTTTTACTAAGTCTTCCAATCTAGGAGAAATATTAATACCCAAATATACAATGTTTCCTGACTGTAGTTTGGTAGTAAGAGGATTGTTAAATGAGCAGTTTATTGGAAGAACTGTAGACTTTAACCAATTTATAGAATAATCTGATACTTTTGAAAAAGAGTTAATTAATGTAATAACCTGAGATAGAGAGTTCTCCGAATGTTGAAGAAAAAGTAAAACATCATCAGCATAGAGACTAATTTTATGTTCTATATTCTTGCATTGTATGCCTTTAATATCTGTAGTTTGCCTGATAGCAGTCGCTAAAGGCTCAATGAAAATAGCAAATAATGACGGAGAAAGTGGGCAACCCTGCCGAGTGCCCCTTTGGAGACAAAAGCTAGAGGATGTTTGGTTATTTGTTCTAACACATGCCATTGGTGAGCTATATAACATTTTTAACCAATTAATGAAGTAGTTTCCAAGCCAAATTTTTGCAAGGTTGTGAATAAGAATTTCCAGTTTACTCTATCAAAAGCTTTTTCTGCATCTAGGGACAATATAGCAGTTGCAATGTTTTTACTATACGAATAATCTATTAAATTAAATAATCTGCGTGTATTTGTAGATGAATGCCTTCCCTTGATAAAGCCAGTTTGGTCAGAATGTATTAAGAGTGGAGTTATCTTCTCCAGTCTTTTTGAAAGGGCCTTGCAAATAATTTTGAGATCTACATTAATAAGGGATATAGGACGGTAACTGGTAGGAAGTACAGGTCTTTGCCTGGTTTCAACAGGAGACTGATGTTGGCAGAGTTCATATTTTTGGGAAGTCTACCATTTTGCTCCGTTTCCTGCAGCATTCTGTAAAATATTGGTCCTAAGATATTCCAGAATTTCTTGTAGAATTCTGCCGGGAATCCGTCCGGCCCCCAGGAGCCTTATTATTAGGCATGCTTTGGAGGGCTTTTTGAAGTTCAGCTGCTGTCAGTGGGGAGTCCAGCTCTATTACTTGACTACTGGATAATTTGGGTAGTGATATTTTATCTAAAAATTGATTAATGTCTGTATCTGATGGGTTTATCTGGGGTGAATATAGAGCTTTGTAGAAGTCTCTGAAAATATTATTTATGCTTCCAGGATCATAAACTATGTTCCCAGTTATGTCTTTAACACCAGATATGGTTTGTTTTTTCCTTATTAATTTTGAGCTGGTTCGCTAAATATTTGCCTGATTTGTTTCCATGTTCGAAGTTATCTATTCTAAGTCTTTGGATTAGGAATTTAGTTTTATTTTTTGGTAAGTTCGTTTAATTCTAATTTTGCTTTGCGCAATTTGTCCAAGATTCCCTCGTCTTGAGGGGCTCCTAATAATTTAATGACTTCTTCTAATTCCTGAATACGTTTAGTTTCTTTTTTCTTTTTATGTGATGAGAATGATATTATTTTACCTCTCATTACTGCTTTCCCTGCTTCCCAGAGAATAGACGCAGGCATTCCAGGTAAATCATTGTGCTCTAAATATAAGGCCCCATTCTTCTTTAAAATATTTGATAAAATCTACATCATTGAGCAATGATGTATTAAGTCTCCAATTTATATTTTTTAGAATTTCTTTCTGGATTATTAAAGTTAAAGAGATAGGAGCATGATCACTGACAGCCATAGGATGTATCTCGGTGTCTGCAATGTTAGCCAACAATGTGTTACTAACTAAAAAGTAATCCAGACGAGAGAGTAAGAGTGATGAGCATGTGAGAAAAAAGTATATTCTCGTTGGTTTGGGTGAAAAGATCGCCATGCGTCGCAAAGTCCATAATCATTCATGTATTGTTTGACTATGTTTATAGACTGCCAACTGCGCTGAGTTCCTGCTGTGTGCTAAGCCTGTCCATGTCTTCGTTTAGAGCAAAGTTGAGGTCACCTCCAAGAAGTAGTGAGCAATCCGAGTGATCAGATAGTGTAGAGAGAAGAAATTGTGAAAGAAAGAGCTATTATCGATGTTTGGACCGTATATGCTGACTAGACATAACTTGTGATTATGTATAGATAACTTTATTATTATGTATCTACCCTCTGGGTCTGTGACTGTGTCTATTATTGAATAATTAATATTTTTGTGTATTAATATTGCTACTCCCCTTTGTCTTGACTAAATATGGGCTTTCTAATTGTCTATAGGGGTTATGTGGGTGGGGGGTCATTCTGCAAAAGTAGGGGGGTAGATAGTTGGTGGGGGTGCTAAAGAATAAGAAGAGAAACACCCGGTATGACTCTAAACTCACCGGCCACTTTATTAGACACACCTTCCATTGGTTTACCATTCCAGAATAGCCATCTAATTGTTTATAGGTGTTATGTGGGTGGGGGGTCATTCTACAAAAGTAGGGGGGTAGATAGTTGGTGGGGGGGGGGCTAAAGAATAGGGAGAGAAACACCCGGTATGACACTAAACTCACCGGCCACTTTTTTTAAACACACCTTCCATTGGTGTACCATTACAGTCTGGCCATCTAATTGTCTATAGGTATTATATGGATGGGGGGGGGTCATTCTACAAAAGTAGGGGGGCAGATAGTAGGTGGGGGGGGCTAAAGAATAAGAAGAGAAACACCCGGTATGACACTAAACTCACCGGCCACTTTTTTAAACACACCTTCCATTGGTGTACCATTACAGACTGGCCATCTAATTGTCTATAGGTATTATGTGGGTGGGGGGGTCATTCTACAAATGTAGGGGGGCAGATAGTTGGTGGGGGGGCTAAAGAATAAGAAGAGAAACACCCGGTATGACACTAAACTCACCGGCCACTTTATTAAACACACCTTCAATTGGTGTACCATTACAGACTGGCCATCTAATTGTCTATAGGTATTATGTGGATGGGGGGGTCATTCTACAAAAGTAGGGGGGCAGATAGTTGGTGGGGGGCTTAAGAATGAAGAGAGTAACACCTGGTATGACTCTAAACTCACCGGCCACTTTATTAGACACACCTTCCATTGGTGTACCATTAGAGACTTGTCATCTAATTGTTTATAAGTATTATGTGGATGGGGGTCATTCTACAAGAGTAGGGGGGTAGATAGTTGGTGGGGGGGCTAAAGAATAAGGAGAGAAACACCCAGTATGACTCTAAACTCACCGGCCACTTTATTAGACACAACTTCCATTGGTGTACCATTACAAACTGTCCATCTAATTGTCTATAGGGATTACGTGGGTAGGGGGGCTAAAGAATAAGGAGAGAAACACCCGGTATGACACTAAACTCACCGACCACTTTATTGGACACACCTTCCATTGGTGGACCATTACAGACTGGGCATCTAATTGTCTATAGGTATTATGTGGGTGGGGGTAATTTACAAGAATAGGGGGGTAGATAGTTGGTGGGGGGGGCTAAAGAATAAGGAGAGAAACACCCGGTATGACACTAAACTCACCGGCCACTTTATTAGACATGCCTTCCATTGGTGTACCATTACAGTCTGGCCATCTAATTGTCTATAGGTATTATATGGATGGGGGGGGGGGGGGGGGGTCATTCTACAAAAGTAGGGGGGCAGATAGTAGGTGGGGGGGGCTAAAGAATAAGAAGAGAAACACCCGGTATGACACTAAACTCACCGGCCACTTTTTTAAACACACCTTCCATTGGTGTACCATTACAGATCGGCCTTCTAATTGTCTATAGGTAATATGTGGGTGGGTGGGGTCATTCTACAAAAGTAGGGGGGTAGATAGTTGGTGGGGGGGGCTAAAGAATAAGGAGAGAAACACCTGGTATGGCTCTAAACTCACCGGCCACTTTATTAGACACAACTTCCATTGGTGTACCATTACAGACTGGCCATCTAATTGTCTATAGGTATTATATGGATGGGGGGGGGGGTCATTCTACAAAAGTTGGGGGGGTGTAGATAGTTGGTGGGGGGGGCTAAAGAATAAGAAGAGAAACACCCGGTATGACTCTAAACTCACCGGCCACTTTTTTAGACACACCTTCGATTGGTGTACCATTATAGATTGGCCTTCTAATTGTCTATAGGTATTATGTGGGTGTGTGGGGGGGGTCATTCTACAAAAGTAGGGGGGTAGATAGTTGGTGGGGGGGCTAAAGAATAAGAAAAGAAACACCCGGTATGACACTAAACTCACCGACCACTTTATTGGACACACCTTCCATTGGTGGACCATTACAGATTGGCCTTCTAATTGTCTATAGGTATTATGTGGATGGGGGGGGGGGGGTCATTCTACAAAAGTAGGGGGGCAGATAGTTGGTGGGGGGGGCTAATGAATAAGAAGAGAAACACCCGGTATGACACTAAACTCACCGACCACTTTATTGGACACACCTTCCATTGGTGGACCATTACAGATCGGCCTTCTAATTGTTTATAGGTATTATGTGGTTGGGGGGCTCATTCTACAAAGTAGGGGGGTAGATAGTTGGTGGGGGGGGGGGGGTAAAGAATAAGGAGAGAAACACCCGGAATGACTCTAAACTCACCGGCCACTTTATTAGACACAACTTCCATTGGTGTACCATTACAAACTGTCCATCTAATTGTCTATAGGTATTATGTGAGTGGGGGGTCATTCTACAAGAGTAGGGGGGTAGACAGTTGGTGGGGGGGCTAAAGAATTAGGAGATAAATATCTGGTATGACTCTAAACTCACTGGCCACTTTATTAGACAGAACTTCCATTGGTGTACCATTACAGACTGTCCATCTAATTGTCTATAGGTATTATGTGGGTGGGGGTCATTCTACAAGAGTGGGGGGGTAGACAGTTGGTGGGGGGGCTAAAGAATAAGGAGAGAAACAGCTGGTATGACTGTAAACTCAACGGCCACTTTATTAGACACGCCTTCCATTGGTGTACCATTAGAGACTGGCCATCTAATTGTCTATAGGGATAACGTGGGTGGGGGGGGCTAAAGAATAAGGAGAGAAACACCCGGTATGGCTCTAAACTCACCGGCCACTTTTTTAGACACACCTTCCATTGGTGTACCATTACAGATTGGCCTTCTAATTGTCTATAGGTGTTATGTGGGTGGGGGTCATTCTACAAAAGTAGGGGGGTAGATAGTTGGTGGGGGGGCTAAAGAATAAGAAGAGAAACACCAGCTCTAAACTCACCAGCCACTTTATTAGACACAACTTCCATTGGTGTACCATTATAGATTGGCCTTCTAATTGTCTATAGGTATTATGTGGGTGGGGGGGGGTCATTCTACAAAAGCAGGGGGGTAGATAGTTGGTGGGGGGGCTAAAAAATAAGGAGAGAAACACCCGGTATGACACTAAACTCACCGGCCACTTCATTAGACACAACTTCCATTGGTGTACCATTACAGACTGGCCATCTAGTTGTCTATAGGCATTATGTGGGTGGGGGGTCATTCTACAAAAGTAGGGGGGCAGATAGTTGGTGGGGGGGGGGGCTAAAGAATAAGAAGAGAAACACCCGGTATGACACTAAACTCACTGGCCACTTTATTAAACACACCTTCAATTGGTGTACCATTACAGACTGGCCATCTAATTGTCTATAGGTATTATGTGGATGGGGGGGTCATTCTACAAAAGTAGGGGGGCAGATAGTTGGTGGGGGGCTAAAGAATGAAGAGAGTAACACCTGGTATGACTCTAAACTCACCGGCCACTTTATTAGACACACCTTATATTGGTTTACCATTCCAGAAAGGCCATCTAATTGTCTATGCGCTACACTGTGGGTGTTACTTGGGTGGTGGATCATTCTGGACCAAACACACCCGACACACATGTTTCCGTGTACGTGGTGGCACACACACACACGCCTAGCCGAACTGATTGCAGATCGGCGGCACAGAATGACTCACAGTTCTAGCGGTGCGTATCGTGGGCTGTGTGTCCACCCACACACACTGAACCATTCCACATCCCTCCCTATCATAATCTCTTTCTCTTCCTCTACCCCCCTCCATCCCATCCCCCCACCACCCACCCACCCACCTCGCCACCTCTCCATCTACCCTTTTGCTATCCCTGCCTCTTTCTCGCTCCTGCACCACCGTTACGTCTCGGAACCGACGCTCTTTAAGGACACGAGGACGTCCCGATTCTCTCGCCTCTACCTTTCTCTTGCGCAGCGCTCCTTTGGTGCCGGGTACAGCCTCGCACACCAGACTGATGGCCTCCCTGCAGGAAAGAGGAACACAAAGATGGAGTCAGTTCCGGTCAGCGGGCCGTACTTCGTCCGTTGCGGTATGCACAGGCCCCGAATTTGGGGTTGGGGGTAAAATTTTGTCCATACAGTAGATTTTGGGCGTAGAATGTGTGTGGGCTGGGCAATTGTGACCTGCTATGGGCTCACTACTTTGGCCTGTGTGTGGGCTCATCCACTAGGGGCAGGCTGTGGACAGAGTGGGCTGTGCCATAGGGGCCCAGTATAGGGCCACCTTTTGGGCAGGGTGTGGGATGTCCCATATGGGGCCTACCAGTCTTTAAAGGCCCCACATTAAGTGATTCCATTGAGGAACATTGTGGGCCCTCAATGGACTCCATATTTTGGATATAGAGTGGGATGGTCCATAGGGGACTCCTATAGGACCACCTTTTGGGCAGGGTGTGGGATATCCAATATGGGGCCTATCACAGACTCCCCAAACTCTACCAGTCTTTAAAGGCCCCACATTGAAGAACATTGTGGGCCCTCAATGGACTACATACTTTGGATATACAGTTGGCTGTTCCATAGGGGACTCCTATAGGGCCACCTTTTGGGCAGGGTGTGGGATGTCCCATATGGGGCCTACCACAGCCCCCCCAAACTCTACCAGTCTTTAAAGGCCCTACATTGACTGATTCCATTGAAGAACGTTGAGGGCCCTCAATGGACTCCATACTTTGGATATACACTGGGCTGTTCCATAGGGGCCAGCTATAGGGCCACACTTTGGGCAGGGTGTGGGATGTCCCATATGGGGCCCACCGGTCTTTAAAGGCCCCACATTAAGCGATTCCACTGAGGAACATTGAGGGCCCTCAATGGACTCCAAGGGCTGTTCCATAGGGGACTCCTATAGGGCCACTTTTTGGGCAGGGTGTGGGATGTCCCATATGGAGACTACCACAGGCCCCCCAAACTCTACCAGCCTTTAAGGCCCCACATTGAGTGATTCCATTGAGGAACATTGAGGGCCCTTAATGGACACAATACGTTGGATATAGAGTGGGATGTACCATAGGGACCTGCTATAGGACCACCTTCTGGGAAGGGTGTAGGATGCCCCATATGGGGCCCACCAGTCTTTAAAGGCCCCACATTAAGCGATTCCACTAAGGAACCTTGTGGGCCCTCAATGGACACCATACGTTGGATATACACTGGGCTGTTCCATAGGGGCCTCCTATAGGGCTACACTTTGTGCTGGGAGTGGGTTCCCACACTCAGGACCTACATCAGACCACAAAGCGAGGGGGGCCACCCCACTAAGGACATGCACTGAGGTATACCGTAAGGGTTCTTTATACGTGTTCTGCATCACGCCCTCTGGAATCGAATGCACCATGTGACGTTTAATGTGGTCCAATCCCCCGCCTCCCCTCCCCCGCAAGCCCCACCCCCACCCCACCAAAGGGAGCGCATGAAAATTGACCGGCGTCCACAGGGAGGCGTCCGGCCTCCTGAAAGAGAACGCCGGCCTGCAACCTTAGAACCATAGTACGTAATGTTGTTGGATGATGGTGTCACAACGCTACTCACGAGCCCATGTGACCATGTGGTGTTTATTACGGTAGCTAGAATTAAACTAGCTACCTCGTAATCTGGGACCGTGTGCTGAAGTCCAGGGATCTCATCGAGCGGAGAACTTCGATGCAGCCCAGATACTGGAACGAGAAAACAGACGGGGGTTATCGAATGCACGTCCTGTCCGTCAGACGTCCCGCATTCTTAGAACAATCTAGAACCTTACTTGGGTATCCCTGCATTGTGGTTACGAACGGATTCAGCTAGAACCTTCGTGATATACGTTTATATATCTATATTTATTAGAATTAGAACCAAAACCGGAGAACCCCGAGACAACACACACAAACACGGGGAGAACGTGGGAACTCCATCCAGATGGGGATTTTAACTGGGAATCCTCAGCGCTGAGAGGAGAACATGCCAACCACTAACCCACCGTGCCGCCCCCTAATATCTATATGTGTAATTAGAACCGAAACCGGAGAACTCTGAGACAACCCACATGGACACGGGGAGAACGTGGGAACGCCACCCGGACGACACGTGAATGACAATAGAACGTCGATCCGATGGACCAATCAGAGCGCAGAATTAAACAGCGCCGTCTCGGGACGTTCCACCATGACGGTGGTTCCGTTTAGCCACCGTCTCGTCTGTTTACACGGTTCTAGGTGCTTTTTAAAGGACGGTACTGTCTGTCCTCCGGCCCACATCCTTGCCTCATCATCATCATCCTCCTCCTCATCAGTTAGGAGGGTTAGGACACGCCCCCTTTTCTACTGACGAGTTCTACTAAATTTGTTTGTGTTCTACTGTACATACAGTACTCGGTTCTAATGATCTGGACCCCGATGGTATTCCCACAGAGCTGGTATTACTTGCTCGGGGTGTTGTTCCTATCCCGGCAGTGTTATTGAAGTGCGTAAATGAAACGACAGCAGCACTGCGGCAACGCAGGACGGACAACGATCCGCCACCTGAATCAGAGAACGGAGAACCGGCACAAAACAGATGGACTACAGGCTATAACTGTAGAACTACAAACTCTGTCTATACGGAAGATGGAGGTAATACACGATGGAGCCAGAAGGGGGCGTGTCCAGTCGAAGATTCTGTATATAGCGGACGTTCCGCAACCCAAGAACCATGAGGACAGTGTGAGAACGCAAACAAGGACTGCTAGATTACACATCATCCTGTGAGTGAGGGAGTGATGATGAGGAGGATGATGATGAAGAGGATGAGGAGGAGGAGGCAGGGATGTGGGCTGGAGAACAGACTGTGCCTGCCGTCCTTTAAAAAAACACATAGAACCGTGTAAACAGACGAGTCGGTCGCTAAACGGAACCATCGCCGTGGTGGAACGTTCCGAGACGGCGCTGTTGAATTCTGCGCTCCGATTGGTCCATCGGATCGAAGTTCTATTGTTTTTAACATCTCCCCGTGTCCGTGTGGGTTGTCTCGGGGTTCTCCAGTTTTCACACACACTATATAGGGGCAATTTATCGCTGCCAGTTCACCTTGAATCCAGTTTTTCGACTCAATTCGGGAGGAAACCGGAGAACCTGGAGACCCGGAGAACGTTTTGACACCCTGCACAGTGTGCCCATCTATCACACGCACACAATAACAACATACACACCATATAGGGGCAATTTGGAGCAGCCGATTCACCTTAAATCCATTTTTTGGAACTGGGGGAGGACACCGGAGAACATTTTGACACCCAGCACAGTGCGCCCATCTATCGCACGCACACGATAACGACATACACACCATATAGGGGCAAAATGGAGCAGCCGATTCACCTTCAATCCGTTTTTCGGAACTGCGGGAGGACACCGGAGAACCCGGAGAACGTTTTGACACCCAGCACAGTGCGCCCATCTATCACACTCACATGATAACAACATACACCATATAGGGGCAATTTGGAGCAGCTGATTCACCTTAAATCCATTTTTTTGGAACTGGGGGAGGAAACCGGAGAACCCGGAGAATGTTTTGACACCCAACACAGTGTGCCAATCTATCGCACGCACACGATAACGACATACACCATATAGGAACAATTTGGAGCAGCCATTTCACCTTGAATCCATTTTATGGAACTGTGGGAGGACCTAGAAGAACCGGGCCGGCTGTATCATGACCCCGTATTCTGTATTCTAACTGTCCAGCGTTGGGTTCTCCGGTTGCCTCCCATCTAATCGCCCCTCGGCAAACCTCGGCTCGTTAGTTACCCCCCCCCCCAACCCCGCTCGTTAGCCCCGCTCTCAAGGAAGGAACGCGGACGGTACCTTGACGACGTACGTCACGCCGGGTCCGGCGATCTTGTCGCTGGCGTGGAGCCAACCGCGAGGCGGCATGTTGACCAGGTCGGCGCAGTGGCCCCCGACGCCATACACACCATATAGGGGCAATTTGGAGCAGCCAGTTCACCTTGAATCCAGTTTTTCGACTCAATTCGGGAGGAAACCGGAGACCCGGAGAACGTTTTGACACCCAGCACAGTGCGCCCATCTATCGCACGCACACGATAAACGACATACACACCATATAGGGGCAATTTGGAGCAGCCAGTTCACCTTAAATCCATTTTTTTGGAACTGGGGGAGGACACCGGAGAACGTTTTGACACCCAGCACAGTGCGCCCATCTATCACACTCACACGATAACGACATACACACCATATAGGGGCAATTTGGAGCAGCCATTTCACCTTGAATCCATTTTATGGAACTGTGGGAGGACCTAGAAGAACCGGGCCGGCTGTATCAGGACCCTGTATTCTAACTGTAAACTCATGGTGGCGCAGTGGTCAGCACGTCCACGTCCCAGCGTTGGGTTCTCCGGTTGCCTCCCATTTAATCGCCCCTCGGCAACCCTCGGCTCGTTAGTTACCCCCCCCCCCCCCCACTCGTTAGCCCAGCTGCCCAGCTCTCAAGGAGCAGCCGATTCACCTTAAATCCGTTTTTCAGAACTGGGGGAGGACACCGGAGAGCCCGGAAAACGTTTTGACACCCAACACAGTGTGCCCATCTATCGCACGCACACGAAAACGGCATACACACCATATAGGGGCAATTTGGAGCAGCTATTTCACCTTGAATCCATTTTATGGAACTGTGGGAGGACCTAGAAGAACCGGGCCGGCTGTATCAGGACCCTGTATTCTAACTGTAAACACGTCCACGTCCCAGCGTTGGGTTCTCCGGTTGCCCCTCGGCAAACCTCGGCTCGTTAGTTACCCCCCCCACCCCACCCCGCTCGTTAGCCCCGCTCTGAAGGAAGGAACGCGGACGGTACCTTGACGACGTACGTCACGCCGGGTCCGGCGATCTTGTCGCTGGCGTGGAGCCAACGACGAGGCGGCGTGTTGATCCCGACGCCATACACACCATATAGGGGCAATTTGGAGCAGCCAGTTCACCTTGAATCCACTTTTTCGACTCAATTCGGGAGGAAACCGGAGAATGTTTTGACACCCAGCACAGTGCGCCCATCTATCACACTCACATGATAACGACATACACCATATAGGGGCAATTTGGAGCAGCCGATTCACCTTAAATCCAGTTTTTTGGAACTGGGGGAGGACACCGGAAACCCGGAAAATGTTTTGACACCCAGCACAGTGTGCCCATCTATCACACTCACACGATAACGACATACACCATATAGGGGCAATTTGGAGCAGCCATTTCACCTTGAATCCATTTTATGGAACTGTGGGAGGACCTAGAAGAACCGGGCCGGCTGTATCATAACCCTGTATTCTAACTGTAAACACGTCCACGTCCAACGTTGGGTTCTCCGAGTTCTCTGGTTGCCTCCCATCTAATCGCCCCTCGGCAAACCTCGGCTCGTTAGTTACCCCCCCCCCCCCCCCCAACCCCGCTCGTTAGCCCCGCTCTGAAGGAAGGAACGCGGACGGTACCTTGACGACGTACGTCACGCCGGGTCCGGCGATCTTGTCGCTGGCGTGGAGCCAACCGCGAGGCGGCGTGTTGACCGGGCCGGCGCAGTGGCCCCCGACGCCATACACACCATATAGGGGCAATTTGGAGCAGCCAGTTCACCTTGAATCCAGTTTTTCGACTCAATTCAGGAGGAAACCGTAGACCCGGAGAACGTTTTGACACCCAGCACAGTGCGCCCATCTATCGCACGCACACGATAAACGACATACACACCATATAGGGGCAATTTGGAGCAGCCGATTCACCTTAAATCCGTTTTTTGGAACTGAAGCACACCGGAGAACGTTTTGACACCCAACACAATGCTCCGATCTATCGCAGGCACACGAGAACGACATACACACCATATAGGGGCAATTTGAAGCAGCCGATTCACCTTAAATCCATTTTTTGGAAATGTAAGAGGACCTAGAAGAACCGGGCCGGCTGTATCAGGACCCTGTATTCTAACTGTAAACACGTCCACGTCCCAGCGTTGGGTTCTCCGAGTTCTCTGGTTGCCTCCCATCTAATCGCCCCTCGGCAAACCTCGGCTCGTTAGTTACCCCCCCCCCCCAACCCCGCTCGTTAGCCCCGCTCTGAAGGAAGGAACGCGGACGGTACCTTGACGACGTACGTCACGCCGGGTCCGGCGATCTTGTCGCTGGCGTGGAGCCAACCGCGAGGCGGCGTGTTGACCGGGCCGGCGCAGTGTCCCCCGACGCCCCCCGGGTGCCAGTCCTCGGCGGCGTCCTCCGTCCGTCCCTTCTTCCCGGCGGCGCTCATGGGGCCGGGCTCGTTGCCCCCGGCGCCCGCCGGCCCGGACTGAGGTGCCGGGTTGCCGCCGGCCGCCCCTCCCCCCCCTCCTCCCGCGGCCCCTCCCCCCTGGAGCCTGGCCACCGCCAGGTCCTTGACGGCGGCCGGCAGCCCCTTGATGCCCAGGATCCCCGACGGGTTGCTGAACTTCAGCCCCGACACCTTGTTGATGAGGGTGCAAAGGGCCGAGTCCTCGGCCGCCTCCGGGGCCTCGGGGGCGGCGGGCGACTCCGGGGCGGGCGGCGCGGGCGCGGGGGGTCGCGGTCGGCGGCGCCGCCGCCGCCTTGGCGTTGACGGGGAGGCCGTGTAAGAGCAGGTCGTCCACCGACGTCACCGACTCGTTGCGGAAGCGGTTGTACTTGGCGCGCTGCAGCATGCCCCCGGCTCCTTGGGCCTCACCGCGTCGGCTCCTCCGGCATGGCCCGGGACACCCGAGGACGCCGGGGACGAGCGACGGGCGACGGGCGAAGGGCGAAGGGAGAAGGGAGCTGTCTCTGGGTCCCGCAGATCAGCGCGCACGCATGACTCACTCGCAGAGAGAGAGAGAGAGAAAGGGCGAGAGACCTCGTCCACCGAAGGCGCACCCGCCGCCGCCGATCACGCCGGGAGAGGGCTCGAGCCAACGAGCGGGACGCCGAGATGAACCGACGGGTACCGTGTCCTGGCGCTCTCCTGGGCGGCCCCGCGACGCCGTCTCCCTGCCGAGACGGGAAAGGACATGCAGGCGACAGATCAGCGGGGTCTTCGGGCGGCCGCCGCCGTCAGTCCGAGTCGACGACGCCGACGCCGCTGGGTCCGGCCGCTGCGTCCCCGCTCCCCGCGCCCAGCGCTTTCCCGTCGGGGGGCGCCGCAGGAGGCATGGCGAACGGGAGCGGCGGCTGGAGATCTACGAGGCGGCGCTCTCCATGGTTACCGAGACCTTCTCCGGGACCGGCGGTCCTTTTGTTTCGGCGGGCGCCCGCTGAATAATTGATCGGGCGGCGAGAGTGGCGAGCGAGAGAGAGAGCGGCGCGAGAGAGAGAGAGAGAGAGAGAGAGAGAGGCGATCAGTCAGCTGGCGGCGAGCGAGCCGCCGGCTTCAATCCAGAGGAGGGGGGAGGAAGGGGGGGGAGGGGGTAAAAAAAAAAAAAAAAAATTATAAATAAATAAATAAATAAAAAAAAAACAACAAGCCATTCATGTAAAAGCGGGCGCCGGTCATTCATGAGCTCTCGCACCGACCGAGGCGTTTTCGCGGCTCTCGCGCGCGTGTCCCCGGCCCGCGGACCAGACGCCGATCGCTACGTGGTGGGAAATAAAAAGGGGTTCTTTTTTTATTTCTTTCTTTCTTTTTTCAAAGGTGAAGAGAACGGCAGCGAACGGAAGGAGGAGGAGGAGGAGGAGCTGTTCTCGCTGCCACGGCGACGGAGACACGGGAGAGGGATGATGCTGCAGGGAGGTGAGAGCAGCGCAGGGAGGGGGGTAGGGGGGCAGGGGGGGGCAAAAAAAAAGAGGGAGGGAGGGAGGGAGGGAGTGTGAATGAGCCGAGCGCGCCGCTTTCTGTGAATGGAGCCGGGCCTCGGTTCCTTCCCCGCGAGGCCGTCCGCGCGGCCGACCAATCGCGGGACGCCGGCGTGACTCATTCAGGGGAGGCTGGCGGAATAGTGGGGCGAACCATTCGCTTGGGGGGGGGGGGGGGGGGGTGGGAAAAAGAGCGCCGTTCTGCCGTTCCGCCGTTCTGCCGTTCCGCTGCTTCTATTGGTCCACGCCGGGTGAAGGGGGGGTCTGCGGATGATTCATCCGTGAGCACGGGACGCCTTCCGGGTGCTTGGCATGTTCTCCCCATGTCTGCGCTTCAATGCACGATGAGGGCCGGGATAGGCCCCAGCCCCCCCCCCTTCAGATTGAGGGGGTTAGAGACGATATAAGTCATATATATATATACACACAGTACAAGTCCAACGTTAGGCCACGCCCCCTTTTTGTAGTTCTAGTTCCTTGTAGGACTACAGTACCCCAGTAGTACCCCCAGAGTACTACCCCAGGCATTAATCCTATCCCGGCAGGGTCACTGCAGACCGGGCGATGTTCCACCGCCCAAATGATTCCCGACCAATAGGGAACCAACAGGACCCAGCGGGACTACAGACTGCAATCTTAAAACTACAAATTCCATCTACATGGTATTGTATATATGCATATATATAAAACGAGTGACCGGTTCAAGGTGAATCGGCTGCTCCAAATTGCCCGTGTGTCTGTGTGTTTGTGTGAGTGTGTACCCAGCGATAGGTTGCCCCCCTGTCCTGGGTGTATCTAGCCAGCACCCGAAACGTACTCCCCTGGATGTCCCAGGACAAGGGGCAATCTATCGCTGGGCACACACTCCCTCACACAACATATGGGGCAAGTTGAGGCTGCCACTTCACCTTGTTGAGGCTGCCACTTCCAAGTCGAGGCCGCCACTTCACATTGAATCCATGTTTGCAGACTCTGGGGGCAATGGAGAGAGAAAAGCCGTTTACACCCAGGACGGCTCATACATCCCCTCACACACACAACATATAGGGGCACCTTGAATCCATGTTTGCAGACTCTGGGGGGAATTGGAGAGCCCTGAGAAAAACCTGTTACACCCAGGACGGCTCATACATCCTCACACACACAACATATAGGGGCAATTTGAATTGGCTGCTCCAAATTGCCCTCATATAGTGTGTGTGAGTGTGTACCCAGCGATAGGTTGCCCCCTGTCCTGGGTGTATCTACCCAGCGCCCGAAACACAATATATGGGGCAAGTTCTCCCCACTTCACCTTGAATCCATGTTTGCAGACCATGGATGATTCCCCCCCCCCCCCCCCCACACACACACACACACCCTACCTACCCTATTAGGGTTGCAGTGGGGGGTGAGGGGCAGGCTTGAGGAGGTTCCCCATGCCCATCCAGGGGAGAACGTTTCCGGCGCTGGGCAGATACACCCAGGACAGGGGGGCAATCTATCGCTGGTGTGTGAGAGTGTACCCAGCGATAGGTTGCCCACTGTATATAGGGCAAGTCGAGGCAATATATGGGGCAAGTCGAGGCCGCCACTTCACCTTGAATCCATGTTTGCAGACTCTGGGGGCAATTGGAGAGAGAAAAGCCGTTACACCCAGGACGGCTCATACATCCTCACACATACAACATATAGGGGCAATTTGAATTGGCTGCTTCAAATTGCCCTCATATAGCGTGTGTGAGTGTGTACCCAGCGATAGGTTGCCCCCTGTCCTGGGTGTATCTACCCAGCGCACACTCCCTCACACAATATATGGGGCAAGTCGAGGCCGCCACTTCACCTTGAATCCATGTTTGCAGACTCTGGGGCCAATTGGAGAGAGAAAAGCCGTTACACCCAGGATGGCTCATACATCCTAACACATACAACATATAGGGGCAATTTGAATTGGCTGCTCCAAATTGCCCTCATATAATGTGTGTGAGTGTGTACCCAGCGATAGGTTGCCCCCTGTCCTGGGTGTATCTACCCAGCGCACACTCCCTCACACAATATATGGGGCAAGTCGAGGCCGCCACTTCACCTTGAATCCATGTTTGCAGGGGGCAATTGGAGAGCCCTGAGAAAAACCCGTTACACGGCTCATACATCCTCACACATGCAACATATAGGGGCAATTTATATAGGAGCAGCCGATTCACCTTGAATCCATTTTTTTGAACTGTGGGAGGAGAGCCAAGTGTGAAGTACGCTATACGCTCTGCGTGCAGTATGCGCGGTTTATTACTTCAAGGCATTAAAGGTAATCAGTATAATCACCTTAAACGTGAACGTGGACAGTATTACCGTGACTGTACGCTCTCTCTCTCTCTCTCGCTCTCTCTCGCTCGTCCTTTCATTTCCTGCACCTTAATGAGTCAGCGTAGGAGTGGACCTGATATACTTTAGTCACGACTATGGAGATCACACACACACACACACACACACACACACACACACACACACACAAACACACACACAAACACACACACACACACACACACACAGAATTTAATTGCATGTTGCCGCAAACGTAATACGGAACATCAGCGGGTTACCCTGCCGGTCAGCGCTTCCACCTAACAGCAGGACCGTCCCGGGTTCGAGTCCCGGTTGGGGTCCCTCTCCATGGGGTTCCTCCACCCCTTCCTCCACCAGGCTCCTCCCACATTTCCCAGACACTGACCGGATCCTAAAACAGGAGACACTGATGACGTCGATGAACCTTAAACTCCTAATAACTCCTAATAATACTTACTTTCAAGGTGTTGGGGCAATCCCGGGGCAAGTAGGTCTGCCCCCCTGTCCTGGGTGTATCTGCCCAGCGCCGGAAACGTTCTCCGATAGTCCCAACAGCGGCGGGCGGCCTCCTCGAGCATCTGATCTCCGTTTCAGTTTCTGACTACAAGCGTTGGAGCACTCCCGTGCCGATCGTCAGCAGGTTCCGCCTGACGGCAGGGCCGTCCCGGGTTCGAGTCCCGGTTGGGGTTCCTCTCCATGGGTTCTCCCCTGGATGGGCATGGGGAACCTCCTCAACCCCAACCCCCCTCACCGCAACTCTAATGGAATGGTGTAGAAGCTGGACGGAGTCTCCATGTCCCCCATCCCACGTGTCAGCATGGATTCAAGGTGAATGGATTGCGCTTATCTAAATTGCCCCTATGCAGTCTGTATGTGAGCACCCTGTCCTGTGCGCCCCTATTCTAAGATGAAACCTGTGATTAGGGCCTATCCCGGTGCCTCTTACAAGCAGTTCATCGTCTCTAACTCACCTGCATTACTTGAAAGAAGGCCGAGAAGAACCCGAGACCATGAGGAGAACATACCAACTTCCCAACAGTCCCAACAGCGGCGGGCGGCCTCCTCGAGCATCTGATCTCCGGTTCAGTTTCTGACTACAAGCGTTGGCGCACTCCCGTGCTCCCCTATTATAATATGAAGCCCGAGATTAGGGCCTATCCCAGCACCCACTGGGATAGGCCGACCTATTAAACACTTAGAAATGAGCAGTTCATCGTCTCTAACTCACCTGCATCACTTGCATGTTTTAAAAAAGGCTGAAAGGAACACGACACCATGAGGAGAACATGCCAACTTCCCTATAGTCCCTTAGCATTGAGATCTCCAGTTCAGTTTCCGACTACAAGCGTTGCAGCAGTGACGTTTCTTGTGTTATGGCGCCATCTAGTGTCTGGTTCAAAGCGGTACACACTGATTCACGTTAACTTTATTATAGAAAACTTTAACTTACATTTTATAGTTTTTATTAAAATTGCTAATAAGACGATTTAGCACTTTTAAAATGCAACTTACAAGCAAAACTTGCATTTAAATCGTCACGCTGAGGCGAAAAATCTGTTTATATATATATATATATATATATATATATATATATATATATATATATATATACATATATATATTCATTCATTATCTCCCGCTTTATCCTCTATTAGGGTCGCGGTGGGGTTCCCCATGCCCATCCAGGGGAGAACGTCTCGGGCGCTAGGCAGATAGACCCAGGACAGGGCGCCAATCCATCGCTGGGCACACACTCACTCACACAGACACACTCTATATGGGGCAATTTTTGAGAATTCAATTGACTTGATCCATGTTTTTGGACTGTGGGAGGAAACCGGAGAACCCGGACGAAACCCACGCAAACACGGGGAGAACATGGAAACTCCACCCAGATGGGGATTCGAACCGGGAATCCCTAGCGCTGAGAGGCGAACGTGCTAACCACTAAGCCACCGTGCCGCCTTTATTTATATATATATATATATATATATATATATATATATATATATATATATATATATATATATATATATATATATATATATATATATACATATATATATATATATATATATATATATATATATATATATATATATATATATATATATATAATATGGGGATATATAATATATATATATAAGGGTGGTTTTAAAAATATATACTTTTAATAATTTTGTTTAAAAAACGCAGTTACCCCCGTTGTCCGCTAGAGGGCAGCGACGAAACACGTGTCGTTCCCCACGTTAGGGAAAGTACCTCAGGAGGTTGTTGGCATTTGCACCTGCTCGTATCTCTTCAAATCAAAACTAAACTTCAAATACGGATCTCTTCACTCTCGTTCTTCGTAATGTCACGCGGTAGCCGTTTCGTGGATATCGGGTCGCAGAACGTTGGAAAAAGTGATTCAGTTACGCTCTTTTTGATCTGCGCTATCTTCCTCGTGATTCATTCTTGGTGTGAAAGTGCTAAACTTGTAGGATGGCATCAAAGGCCCGACACACGCGGCACAGTGGCGTTTTCGAAACGAGCCGAGCGGCATGTGACTCTTACGAAACGTACGTCCTGCCCATGGGAGAACGTTCTTACTCAGGGGGACCGCCAGCCTTCGCCTCGTACATTTATAATAATTGGAGCCGATTACGCTTATACGTACCGGTTGGCATGGCGATGACAACGTATCAACGTAGAACCCTCTACGTTGAAAGTAATATATATAGAAAATGGAACCAACTGGTGCTGTCTGACTTTGGCAGATTGCTATTTTAAGGTTCCAAACTAGCGAAAATTGGATTCCATATGCGTGTTATTTCAAACGCAAAACGCATACTTTGTGCAAAATACTAAAAAAATGCCGAGTCGCCGACCTCGCGTCTCAAAGCTTAATTTGCTTAATTAAACCAACCAGTGTGTCCCTCGCCGTTCCCATTAAGAGCCTGGTGCTGTCTTTTGGCGGATTGCTATTTCAACGGCACAGTGCGACGCGTCTAAAAGTTTAATTTACGACGTCTTTGCGAACATGACGACGTGATTTATGGGTGTGTTTTGGCCGTCACGTCAGTGTGTCCCTCGCCGTTAACCAATCAGATCCTGGTGCTGTTCGACTTTGGCGGATTGCTATTTCAACGGCACAGTGCGACGCGTCTAAAAGGTTCCAAACTAGCGAAAATTGGATTCCACATGCGTGTTATTTCAAACGCAAAACGCATACTTTGTGCAAAATACTTAAAAAATGCTGAGTCACTGACCTTACGTCTAAAAGTTTAATTTACGACGTCTTTGCGAACATGACGACGTGATTTATGGGTGTGTTTTGGCCGTCACGTCAGTGTGTCCCTCGCCGTTAACCAATCAGAGCCTGGAGCTGTCTGACTCTGGCGGATTGCTATTTCAATGGCACAGTGCGACGCGTCTAAAAGGTTCCAAACTAGCGAAAATTGGATTCCACATGCGTGTTATTTCAAACGCAAAACGCATACTTTGTGCAAAATACTTAAAAAATGCCGAGTCGCCGACCTCGCGTCTCAAAGTTTAATTTACGACGTCTTTGCGATCATGACGACGTGATTTATGGGTTTGTTTTGGCCGTCACATGCGACAAACCATCCAGCATGTCACTCACCGTTAACCAATCAGAGCCTGGTGCTGTCTGACTTTGGCGGATTGCTATTTCAACGGCACAGTGCGACACGTCTAAAAGGTTCCAAACTAGCGAAAATTGGATTCCACATGCGTGTTATTTCAAACGCAAAACGCATACTTTGTGCAAAATACTTAAAAAATGCTGAGTCACTGACCTCGCATCACAAAGTTTAATTTACGACGTGTTTGCGATCATGACAATGTGATTTATGGGTTTGTTTTGGCCGTCACATGCGATAAACCAAACAGCGTGTCACTCGCCGTTAACCAATCAGAGCCTGGTGCTGTCTGACTTGGCAGATTGCTATTTCAACGGCACAGTGCGACGCGTCTAAAAGGTTCCAAACTAGCGAAAATTGGATTCCATATGCATGTTATTTCAAACGCAAAACGCATACTTTGTGCAAAATATTTAAAAAATGCTGAGTCACTGACCTCGTGTCTCAAAGTTTAATTTACGACGTGTTTGCGATCATGACGACGTGATTTATGGGTTTGTTTTGGCCGTCACATGCGACAAACCATCCAGCATGTCACTCACTGTTAACCAATCAGAGCCTGGTGCTGTCTGACTTTGTCGGATTGCTATTTCAACGGCACAGTGCAACACGTCGCACAAAACGGCCTTAATATAAATGACTATTGGCAGTCACATAGATAACTCGTGGTTAACATTAGCTTGCCGTTTTCTTTAAGAGGCGGGTGCAGTCCGACTTTGGCGGTTTGCTATTTGAAAGGCCCGACACACGCGGCACAGTGGCGTTTCGAAACGAGCCGAGCGGCATGTGACTCTTACGAAACGTACGTCCTGCCCATGGGAGAACGTTCTTACTCAGGGGGACCGCCAGCCTTCGCCTCGTACATTTTTAAGAATTGGAGCCGATTACGCTTATACGTACCGGTTGGTATGGCGATGCCAATGTAGCAACGTAGAACCCTCTATGTTGAAAGTCATATATATAGAAAATGGAACCAACTTTTATTAGAACCGAAGAAACATAAGTACTATACTATTTCGTTAGTGCGGCCTTGTTTTTGTGAGGTCAGACACTGATGTCGGGCGACGACGGCGTTCTAGGTCATCTCGGATTCCGCCACGCAGGACGCATACTTTGTGCAAAATACTTAAAAAATGCTGAGTCGCCGACCTCGCGTCTCAAAGTTTAATTTACGACGTTATTTATGTTTCGGCCGTCACGTGCGATAAACCAACCACTTTGTTTGTTGCTCGAAAAATTGTCTCTAAATTGTAACGAACAGTAGAATTATCGTAAGTCGCAAAGTCATTGTTATTTCCCGCCAACGCTGCTTTTAATTGTTGTTTAATTATAAATTATAAGTGTTAAGAATCATAATTTTAATAAACAATCGATGGTTTTCCGGGTTTTCGTCATAAAAAAATGCTGATTCGCGTCTCAAAGCTTAATTTACGACGTCTTTGTGAACATGACGCCGTGATTTATGGGTGTGTTTCGGGCGTCGCGTACAATAAACCGATCAGCGTGTCCCTCGCTGTTCCCTTTAAGAACCTGGTGCAGTCTGACTTTGGCAGATTGTTATTTCAACGGCAAATTCCATCAATGTAATGACTATCTACTGTGAAATTTGAGGTCTAAAAGGCTAAAAACTAGCGAAAGTTGGCCTCTAAATGCGTGTTAATTAATTAGTTGTGTTAATTGTCAATTGTCAAAAAAATACTCTCTAAATTGTAACGAACAGTACAAATATCGTAAGTGATCGTTATTTCCCGGCAACGCTGGATTTAATTGTCGTTTAATTATTAAAAGTATTCACTATCATAATTTTACGCGTCTAAAAGGTTCCAAACTAGCGAAAATTGGATTCCAAATGCGTGTTATTTCAAACGCAAAACGCATACTTTGTGCAAAATACTTAAAAAATGCCGAGTCGCCGACCTCGCGTCTCAAAGTTTAATTTACGACGTCTTTGCGAACATGACAACGTGATTTATGGGTTTGTTTTGGCCGTCACATGCGACAAACCATCCAGCATGTCACTCACCGTTAACCAATCAGAGCCTGGTGCTCTCTGACTTTGGCGGATTGCTATTTCAACGGCACAGTGCGCCGCGTCGCACGAAATGTCATTAATATAAAAGACTATTGGCCACCACGTACGATGAACCAACCAGTTTGTCGCTCGAAAAATACTCTCTAAATTGTAACCAACAGTAGAATTATCGTACGTCCGGTGCGCAAAGTCATCGTTATTTCCCGACAACGCTGGTTTTAATTGTCGTTTAATTATTAAAAGTGTTAAGAATCATAATTTTAATAAACAATCGACAGTTTTCCGGGATTTCGTCATACAAATACGCGAAAATTGGATTCTAAATGCATGTTATTTAATTCGTTGGGCAAAGACGGCGTTCCAGGTCATCTGGGATTGCGCCACGCAAAACGCAAACTTTGCGCAAAATACTTAAAAAATGCTGAGTCGCCGACCTTGCATCTCAAAGCTTAATTTACGACGTATTTGCGAACATGACGCCGTGATTTATGGTTGTGTTTCGGGTGTCACCTACGATAAACCAATCAGCGTGCCACTCGCCGTTAACCAATCAGAACCTGGTGCTGTCTGACTTTGGCAGATTGCTATTTCAACGGCAAATTCCATCACCGTAAATGGCTATCTATGGTGACATTTGAGGTCTAAAAGCCTAAAAACTAGCGAAAGTTGGCCTCTAAATATGTTTTAATTAAACCATTGTGTTAATTGTCGATCTCAACAGTTGCTAAAAACCAAATCGCTCGAAAAATACTCTCTAAATTGTAACGAACAGTAGAAATATCGTAAGTCCGGTGTGCAAAGTCATCGTTATTTCCCGACAACGCTGGTTTTAATTGTCGTTTAATTATTAAAAGTGTTAAGAATCATAATTTTAATAAACAATCAATGGTTTTCCGGGGTTTTCGTCATACGAATACGCAATTGTAAATTGCCCTGGATCAAAGTCCGCTACGTAATGGAACTATTTTTCTAATTCCCGTCTTGCCCATCACTCACCCTCAGAAGTTTCTCCAACATCTGGACGTACTCGGCCCGGTTCGTCCTCCTGACGTGTCCAAATCCGCCGGATTGATGCTCCAGTCGCTGCCAGCTCACTTCTTGATAGATTAAATAACCCTTGAAAGATCTGAAGGCTGGACGCCATGCGGGGCATTTCGCCCTCTGGAGCCGGCGGCCGCCAACTTTGCCGTTTCTTGGAAGGTCTCTGTGCATTTTCTCACGCAGTCTGAAAATATGGCGTCCTCTCGCAACTTAATGTATCCTACATACATACTATATAGGGGCAACCTCCATCCATCCATCTATTACCCTCCGATTTGTCCTCTGGGGGGGGGGGGGGGGGGGGCAACCTACATCTATCCATTATCTGCCCATCCAGGGGAGAATGTTTCGGCATTTGGAAGACACGCCCAGGACAGGGTGCCAATTTATCGCTGGGCACATACTCCCACATACATACTTATAGGGGCAACCTCCATCCATACATCTATAATCCTCCAATTTGTCCTCTACGGGGGGGGGGGGGGGTTCCCATGCCCATCCAGGGGAGAAGGTTTAGAGAACGTTTCAGGGATTGAGTAGACACATGCAGGACAGGGCGCTAATCTATCACTGGGCACACACTCCCATATACATACTATATAGGGGCAACCTCCATCTATCCATTATCTTCCGCTTTAGCCTCTACTTGGGTCACGGGGGGGTATCACTGGGCAATGTAGGGGGAACTTAGAGAAGCCAATTTACCTATAACCAAAGAACCTGTAGAAAACCCTAGAGGACATAGGGAGAACATGGAAACGCCATCCAGATTGAGATTGGAACCCTGATTGGAACCAACCAATTGGTCCAATCCAACGTAAACCGCAATGTAAGAAAGGACGCCCACACACTTTGCAAATAAAAAAAGGTCTTTAATTTTTTTGTTTGGAGTCCACGCCGGGGGTCCTTCGCTTTTCTTGTCGGAATTGGTCCAGATTTGTTCGAATAGTTAACGTACAAAATAAAGAAACACTTCGCATGATAAAGTGCAAACATCGAATGCGGCGGACAGGACTTCCCGAGACGAGCTTTTGGTTCCATCGGTAAACAAATAGTGCAAGTTTCCCTCAACTTCCATCCCTCAACACCCCGACGTTCTCCGTTCTCACGTCTTCGACCGGGAAGGTTTTTGGTACCAGCGCCGACGTCAAACTGGAGGTGACATAGAATGAGGAAAAACCAAAACCGACCGGTACCCAACTGGTTCCGGTTCCAGACTTGAACGGAACAGCACGTAGGCACGATTTGAAAACGGCCGGAACCGTGGACCCACGCGCTGTAGTGTCTTTAGAAAAAAACATCTTAGCAAAATAGAGCCAAGGCTTATTTAAATATGCATAAATAGCATGGAAATCGTTCCTCCGTTTCAGTTGCCGCCACCGGGGACGGTATTCCTCGAGGATAAGAAGCGTTCTGAACAAGTTCTGTACAAGACGAGCACCTGCAAGACACGGCGAGCCATAGCCAAAGAAACTACGGAACACAAAGAATTCGTGAGGCTGGAAATGTGGACCTTCGGCGTTTAGACCACCAATGGCGCCAATGACGCCAATAACACCAATGACGCCATTGACGTCAATGGCACCAATAACGCCAATGATGCCGATAACAATAATGACGCCAATAACACCAATGACGCCATTGACGTCAATGATGCCAATGATGTCAATGGCGCCAGGACGTCAATAACGCCAATAATGGCAATAACGTCAATGGCATTAATGACACCAATGACGCCGATAACAATAATGATGGCAATAACACCAATGGTGCCAATGACGTCAATAATGCCAATGACGCCAATAATGACAATAACGCCAATTACGTCAATAGCGCCAATGACGTCTTTGGATGTTTTTTTTTTTATTATTGTAAAGTCGAATGCAAAATGCTCCAAATGCTTTACAACGAAAAGCCACGTCACCATCGAGGTTAAGAAACGGAAAAAAACAATACAAATATATACAATAGTGCATACGAAGCATTGGATGCTAACCGGAGTTAAGACTTTGAGCGGAAAGGGAATGTTTGTGGTTGCGTTGGTGGGGTTCGGTGTCTTTACGAGTGTCGGGTCGTGGGATTCAATGGAATGAACGAATCGCTTCAAAACAACCAAAGAACTCGGACGGGTGTGGGTTCTTCGTAAAAAGTTTGGGGGTTCTAGCCTAACTTGGGTGTGGTCACTCCAATTCCGAGCGTTCTCGACGTGACTGAAGACAACCTTGCGATCTCGGTGGTAATTCGGCAAAATTGTCCAACGCCAGTAGCTAAATAGCTAGCGAATACCACTGCATTTGCGTCGAGAACTACATTACACTTGGTGTTCTTCGTTTCTAGTAAAATGGAGAACCTCCATTGTATTGAGTCCGGCGAAATAGCAATCTGCTAAAGTCAGAGCGCACCTGTTAACACACCTATTAAGAATTACGAGAATTAATACATGCCTTAAGAGCGTTCGCCAGTAATTTACCGCCATTTAGATAGCAAAGACACCCGGCACATTCTAAATCAAGCTGGTTCTGCGGTCAACGACTCGAGAACGATAGCTAAAATAGAGCCCAGCAATGTATTACTTTTGTTTTTTGGATACGGTATTTAACGACGCAATAAAATAAGTCTTTTTTAATCTAACGTCGTTCATTCGAACAGTTTCTGAGGTAAAAATGTGTTTTTTATGCGTCGATTCGATTCAAAACCATGACAGGAACTTGCGTACAGTCGATAAACACACATTTCGTTGACTTTTGACGCGGCCAAAAGTTTTGGGACTCCTGCACTTCGCACCTACGAAGCTTTTTACATAGACGAGGACTCAGGAGGTTGGATACGAATGTTGGACCGACAACGCTCCATTCAATTCGTCCCAAAGGTGTGTCCCGATACTTCTGTATGCATATAGTATACTTAAATATAATTAGTAAATTAATGAAAATTGATTCGTTATTATTGATTGTTGTGCTGTCGAAATAGCAATCTGCCAAAGTCAGAGCGCACCTATTAAGAATTACGAGAATTAATAAATGCCGCCTTAAGTGCGTTCGCCGGTCATTTCCCGCCATTACGAAGTTCTAAATCGAGCCAGTTCCGCGGTCGCCAACTCGAGAACGATAGCTAAACTAGAGCCCAGCAATGTCAATTCATCCCAAAGGTGCATCCCAATACTTTTGTATGCATATGGTAAACTTAAATATAATTAGTAAATTAATGAAAATTGACTCGTTATTATTGATGATTGTTAAAATTGCCGTCATCTCCACAGAAAACGGATTTTTTTGTCGCAGAACGTATGAATAACGTCATTTTTTTTTTACATCTGTCGACCGAAACGCGACCTTAAATCCCTGCGACGTTTGTATGAGTCGGAGTCGGACGTCAAGTTTTAACGATTAAACGGCGTTTCCTGTAGTTTGCATAGTGGTATTTGAAATTACGCACGGAGGAGATTATTATAGTCTGTCAAAACAGGATGTAGCTTATTTCTGATCGAGGTTATAGATGGTACGTTTCCCTTTAAGAACCCTGACTGTCGAACTTTGGAAAGAAAGAAAGCAAGACGACGAAGAAAAACCCAAAACATTGCACCTCGCAGTCCGTGGGCGGAGCCCACTTTCATCTTCTACCTTTGTTAGCGAGTGGAGAAAGATAAAAGAGCGATATGAATCATAAATACAAATACATGTCCAGGAAGGTTCCATTTGTCGCGCCTTTAAACACAAAAAAACATCCCTGTCGTCACTTCGCCGAAGTGGACGTTGAAAAGGACGCCGGCGGCCGAGCCTTGGGCCTCGGGTCGTTGTCGTCAGCTGTCGGCGAAATGGGCGAGGTCAGTTGGCGGCCTCGGGAACGGGTGGTGCTCGCTCCAGTCTCACGGTCCAGGGGTCCGGGGTCGGGGGGTAGAAGGGTGGATGCGCTAGCACGTCCTCCCTCGCGAGGGCGAAGGCAAACACCCCCCTCTTCCGGTCCACATCCTCTGACATAAGCTTCCGCTCGGACAGCCCCTCCCTGCCCTCCAACTCTTGGCGCTGAGGGGGTCTGGATGCCCTGAGGGCAGGCATATGGAGAGTTTGGTCGGCTTGAAGGGGGTGGGCTTCGGCGGGGTAGAGGAACCCAGGGTTGGGGCGCCAGGAGGAGGCCGGCTTGCGGCCCCGGCGTGGGCGCGAGACCCGGCAACTCTGGCGCTTGATGTGCCTGTGCAGGTGGTCGGAGCGGGTGAAGCTCTTGTAGCAGTGCTCGCACTGGTACGGCCGCACTCCCGTGTGGATGCGGAGGTGGTTCTTCAGGTCGTAGTTGTGCACGAATTTGGAGTTGCAGTGCAGGCACATGTAGGGGCGCTCGCCCGTGTGCTTGCGCATATGGATCTTCAGCTTGTCCTGTCTGCGGAGAAAGAAAGAAGCCATTTAGGGTCGGGCCTTTTTTTTTTGGCGACCGTCACATCCAAGACAATTGGCGCTGAAAGCAACTTCCTACACACTCGGGCGCATTTCAAAGTGTCAGGAGAACGATTTGAAAGACCGAAAGGCCAACTGGGTGTTTTTGGGTCTTTCGCTTCTTGCCTTCATGTGGTATTCTGACTAAGAGAGTGAAAAAGGGCCCCGGCGTCAAGTCCAGGTTTCTGTCGTTGGCTTGTTCAGTGGGCGCCCGTCAAAAAAGGGACGACGGGAGCGTCCTCTGCAGGGTTACAGTACACAAACCTGCCAGGTTTTAAAAGAGGGCGACCGCAAAATTGCAAGAAATGTTCTTTTGCATGCGCCGGGTGCACTTCTGCTTTCACACCTTGGGTTTGGTTTTTGTCAAGTCCCTAACCGTGTTATTTGTGCCGTTCGGAGTGATTGTACTTTATGACTGTGCGACCTTTGTGATGTTTTTTTTTTTTTTTTTTTCACCTGGCCGCCTTCCAAAATCAAAAACAACCACTGAACGACTCGACTTGCAGAAGTGCTGCTCCCTGACCTTTGGCGCAATAAGACGTTCTGCCACGTCGCCAATCTAAACTGATCAGAATCTAATCTTCGGGCATCTCTCGGTTCCTTGGCCTTTGATACTTAGGTAACTGTGGGTAGAACCTGGTAAAACCTTTACAGTTTGAATCAATATGTGGTTTCGGTTCTGTAGGTATGACCAGCACCTCAACTTTCACACCTAGGCCAAGTGTAGATAACCTTCCCGCGCCTTCCTGAGCACGTGGTAGGCCCGAACCACCGTAAAGCTAGTCCCTACCCACGGACTTACCTTGTGAAGCGGACCTCGCAGATGGTACACATGTAGGGCTTCTCGCCGGTGTGGGTCCTCATGTGCCGAGGTAGTTTGCCTGCTCCCTGGATCACCTTGTTGCAGATGGGGCACTGCTGCGAGGCTTTGGGCTTCAGCTTCCGCTCCTCCTCGAGCTGCCATGGAGGGAACAAAGTGCTCAGGTGGGAGGCAGACAGGAAGCTCAGGTAGTTCCGCAGGTCCGTCTCGTCCTTAATCTGACTCAGGGAAGGATCGGGGCCGACGCCGGGGCCGACGAAGTCTTTGAGCAAGTCCCCGTGGAGCAGTGAGCCGGAGAGGTCGTCCTTCAGCTCCTCTTTGATGACCTCCTTCTTGATGGCCAGGTCCAAAGGGCTGTTCTCTAACGAGGCAGGCGGGTAGGGGTGAGGTGGGCACTGGGATTCCAGGAGCTGAGGAAAGCAGGAAAAGTCCGTCGCCCATATCGAGGGGTAGAAGCCTGGAAGGAACGAGGAGAAGCCGGAACTTCGATCGAGCCCGGGGACTTTGGGGTAAAGACCTTCCTGGAGCAGGGACTCGATGGAGAAGTCCTTCAAAGCTCTGCCCTCTAGTCCCTCTTGTTCTCGGGGTTTGTCGGGAGTATTGGAGTGACATCTTTGAAAGCTGTCTCGAGAGTTTGGCAAGTCTCTTTGTGAGGGGACCCTTTGGTGGGAAGTGGACGCCGGACTGTCCGATCGTTCCACCTTGGCGATGGGATTGTCCCGCTTTGGAGCATCGGCTTGGGCAGGCCGGTCCCTTATGTCGTCCTCCTCGCGTCCCTCGCCATCGTCCCCTTTGGACCTATCGTCCACCTCTCTGACCACATCTTCTTCATCCTCCTCGTCGTCCTCGTCGTCCTCCTCCTCTTCTTCGTAGCCCTCCTCTTCGCCCTCACCATCTCTCCCACCTGTGCCACCCCCTCCCCCCGTGTCCATGATCTCCAAACACACGTTGATGATGCACGGGATCTCCAGAAGCTTCGCCGCCCCCAGGATCTCCTTGACGTTGGACGGGGTCACGGTCAGCGTCGACGTGTAGGCAAATTCCAGAATGGCCATCAGCGATTCCGGCGCCACGAAGTCCAACTCGTAGACGCCGTGATGGCCCGAGTCCCCGTTACCCTGGGCTACCGAGAAGAGCTTTTTGAAATACTGACTGCATGCGGCCAGCACCGAGCGGTGGGTGCGGTACTCTTGGTCCTTCACCACCAGGACCACGTCGCAGAGGAAGCCATCCCGCCGTTGTTCGTTCAAACTGCACAGGACATCGCTGCTATGGTTCGGGAACGGGATCCCAATCAGGTCCTCCTCACGGTGCGCCATATTCTTTCAGGAATCTGTAAGACGCAAAGACATACCGGCCGTTAGCTACAAGTCCTTTTCGGTAACTCCCGTCGTAACGCTGTCTACTAGCTAGATTCTGGAATTTGCCTCAATGTTGAAATTTTTTACGCTTTTTACATTTACGTTTAAAACCAAAAATTGGCAAAAGTCGATTGTGTAAACCCAAGGTTTGTTTCTTGTGCGTAAGCTATTACGTTACCTCAGTCTGCACTTTGCAACAATTGTTTTTTTTTATTTATTTTTTTTATATTTTTCAAATAAGATGTAAAAAAAAAAAAATAGTAAGTAACTTTCTGGAATTTGCGATATGAGTGCCATTTTTACGTTTAAAACCAAAAATAGGCAAAAGTTGATCAGAGAACCCACGTTTTCAATCACGCCTGTTCGTTTCTTGTGCTACTTCGTTACCTCAGTCTGCACTTTGCAACAATCGTTTTTTAAAAAGAAACCTGCTTCGGAATTTGAACTCCAGCTGTAGTTTACTAGCACTACTAGCTCGATTCTGGAATTTGCCTCAACGTTGAAACTTTTATGTTTTTTACGTTTACGTTTAAAACCAAAAATAGGCGAAAGTTGATCGTAGAAACCCACGTTTCAATCACGACTTTGTTATTCGTGCTTTTAGGCTAATGCATCAATCCATCTGCTTCGCAACAATCGTTTTTTGAAAAAACCTGCTTCGCAAATTTAAAAAAGTCATTTCGGTAACTATGGCCTAGGTTGAAATTTTTACGTTTAAAACCAAAAACGGATGAAAGTTGATCAGAGAAACCCACGTTTTTAATCATGACTTTGTTATTCGTGCGTTTAGGTTAATTCATCCATCCATCTGCTTCGCAACAATCGTTTTTTGAAAAAACCTGCTTTGCAAATTTAAAAAAGTCATTTCCGTAACTATGGCCTACGTCAAAATTTCTACGTTTAAAAACAAAAATGGGCGAAAGTTGATCGTAGAAACCCACGTTTTCAATCATGACTTTGTTATTCGTGCGTTTAGGTTAATGCATCCATCCATCTGCTTCGCAACAATCGTTTTTTGAAAAAACCTGCTTCGCAAATTTAAAAAAGTCATTTCGGTAACTATGGCCTAGGTCGAAATATTTACGTTTAAAACCAAAAACGGGCGAAAGTTGATCGGTTGCCTGTTTGTTTCTTGTGCGTTTGCTACTTTGTTACCTCAGTCTGCACTTTGTACCCATTGTTTTGTGCTTCGTAAATTGAAAACCGTTAAAAAAAAGGTCGTAAACCTTCACGTGGGTGGACAGGGAGCGATCGCCGCAAAAAAAAAAAATTGCCCTCCAAACGTCTTTCCTTCTAGAAACTAGAGCCTGACCCCTTTTGCTTTCCTGTGTTTGGTAACCGAACGTCGCTCTAGAGGAAGCGGAGGGTGTCGAGAGTGCGATTTCTTGCTTCGTCAGACTTCAGACGCCGTGCCCTGATTGCGGACGGCTCGAGGTAAACGAGGACGAGACGTGCCGGTTGCGTCCTTAAAAAATTGCCGTCGTTTTCGGTGTTATCAAGTCTAAAGCAATTTATTTATAGAGCGATTTTTACAATCGTACATCGTCCCGAAGTAGCTTTACAGAGTTGTGAGCCTTTGAACCCCCAAGGAGTGAGACGGAGCGACAGCGGCAAGACAAAACTCCCTGTTGTGTTGTTATTTTAAGGACCAAGCCTTGTGAGGACCGAGGCTACCTGAGGGACCCGTCGTCCCCATGCCCATCCAGGAGAGAACGTTTCGGGCACTGGGCAGATACACCCAGGACTGGGGGGCAATCTATCACACACTCACACACACAAACACACTCTATATGGGGCAATTTGGAGCCTTTAATTCACCTTGAGCATCCACAGTGTCGGACAGCTATGTACAGATTGCAGGGTGATCATGTGACCCGTAATTAACAATTGAATAGCTATAGAAGTCCACCGAGAGGCGATGATGAAAAAACGATGATTGTGAAATTGGTGGCTTAGTGGTTTGGCATGTTCTCCTCTCAGCGCTAGGGATTCCCGGTTCGAATCCCAATCTGGGTGGAGTTTCCATGTTCTCCCCGTGTCCGTGTGGGTTTCCTCCGGGTTCTCCGGTTTCCTCCCACAGTCCAAAACCATGGATCAAGGTGAACTTGAAGGCTCCAAAATTGCCCCATATAGTGTGTGTGTGTGTGTGTGTGTGAGTGAGTGTGTGCCCAGTGATAGATTGCCCCCCTGTCCTGGGTGTATCTGCCCAGCGCCCGAAACGTGTTTTTCTCAGGGCTCTGAAATTCCCCCCAGAGTCTGCAAACATGGATTCAAGGTGAAGTGGCGGCCTCAACTTTCCCCATATAGTATGTGTGTTTGTGTGAGGGAGTGTGTGCCCAGTGATAGATTGCCCCCCTGTCCTGGGTGTATCTGCCCAGCGCCCGAAACGTTCTCCCCTGGATGGCCATGGAGAACCCTTCCCTCACAGTGCCAAAACATGGATTCAAGGTGAATTAAAGGCTCCAAATTGCCCCATATAGAGTGTGTTTGTGTGTGTGAGTGTGTGATAGATTGCCCCCCTGTCCTGGGTGTATCTGCCCAGCACCCGAAAAGTTCTCCCCTGGATGGGCATGGAGAACCCTTCCCTCACAGTGCCAAAACATGGATTCAAGGTGAATTAAAGGCTCCAAATTGCCCCATATAGAGTGTGTTTGTGTGTGTGAGTGTGTGATAGATTGCCCCTCTGTCCTGGGTGTATCTGCCAGCGCCCGAAACGTTCTCCCCTGGATGTGCATGGGGAACCCCCCCCCCCACAACCCTAGTAGAGGATAAAGTGGAACATAATGGACGGATGGACCTCCATCCTCCATTCAGAAATAGAATTGCGATCAACTGCGGAACATCCCGGCGACTGTTGCTAGGAGACAGTTGCTATAATTACCAGTTTATACGACGTATAATCCGGTAATGAAGAGCCGTGTCTTTAGACCACGAGCCGTGCAGGTTCTAGATGACGAGCCACTCTGACAGGGCCGGGATCCAGTCCGCAGCCGGCTGCGATGGGGCATTTGGGTTCTAGGACGCATCGAACGGGTAAAAAATCCCCTTGAATACTTATAGTACGCTTTAAAATATGTGCAAACAGTTTGGGGAAGGTCGGAACCCCGGTTGCCAGATACTTTCGCCCCAGATTGTTAGGTGGGTCCAATTGAATAAGCCACGTTTATACAATTAGGTGGCTTAGTGGTTTGGCATGTTCTCCTCTCAGCGCTAGGGATTCCCGGTTCGTATCCCAATCTGGGTGGAGTTTCCATGTCCTCCCCGTGTCTGCGTGGGTTTCCTCCGGGTTCTCCGGTTTCCTCCCACAGTCCAAAAACATGGATTCAAGGTCGATTGAAGGCTCCAAATTGCCTCATATAGAGTGTGTGTGGGAGTAATAGATTGCCCCCCCCCTGTCCTGGGTGTATCTGCCCAGCGCACGAAACATTCTCCCCTTGAGAGACATAGGGAACCCCTCTCTCACAGTGCTAAAACATGGATTCAAGGTGAAGTGGTGGCTCTAAATTGCCCCATCTTAATTGCCCCATATAGAGTGTGTCTGTGTGAGTGAGTGTGTGCCCAGCGATAGATTGCCCCCCCTGTCCTGGGTGTATCTGCCTAGCGCCCCAAACGTTCTCCCCTGGATGGGAATGGGGAACCCCCTCCTTGACCCTGGGGGCGCTGGGCAGATACAGCCAGGACAGGGGGAAGCAATCCATCGCTGAGCACATTCACGCACACTATATAGGTGCAATTTGGAGCATTCAATTCACCTTGAATCCACGTTTTGGCACTGAGAGGGAGGGGTTCCCCAATGCCCATCCAAGGGGGAACGTTTCGGGTGCTGTGCAGATACACCCAGGACAGGGGGGCAATCTATCACTGAGCACACTCACTCACTCAGACACACAGACACACTCTATATGGGGCAATTTGGAGTATCCAATTCCCCTTTAATCCACGTTTTGGCACTGTGAGGGAGGGGTTCTCCATGCTCATCCACGGGGGAACGTTTCGGTGCTGGGCAGATATAGCCAGGACAAGGGGGGCAATCTATCCCTGGGCACACACTCACTCACTCACTCACACAGACACACTCTATATGGGGCAATTTGGAGCATCCAATTCCCCTTTAATCCACGTTTTGTCACTGTGAGGGAGGGGTTCCCCATGCCCATCCAGGGGAGAACGTTTCGGGCGCTGGGACAGAGGGGCAATCTATCACTAGGCACACATTCATTCACACACACTATATAGGGGCAATTTGGCACATTCACTTGACCTTGAATCCATGTTTTTTGGACTGTGGGTGCAACCCGGAGAACCCGGCGTAAACCCCCGTGGACACGGGGAGACCATGGAAACTCCGTCCAGATTGGGCGGAGAGGAGAACATGCTAAACCCCAAGCCAAGAAAGTCTCTGGCAAAAACCCCGAATCTCCCGTCCAGTCCAGGGGATCAGAGGGATGAACCGTGGGATCGGCCGTCCCGCGGGACCCGAGTTCCCCGACAGGTTCCGCCAGCCGAGGAGGCCGACGGCGGAGAACCGAAAAAAGGACGGCGCCCCTCCCTGGAAACTCCGGCCAAGTCAAACAGGCATTTAGAGCTAAAAACAACAGCGGCTCCCACCCACTCTGGGAACACGTGCAGGTTCTAGAGCAGCCGGACTCGGGTCCCCGCCCCGCCCCCCCCCCCTCTTGCCCCCCTGCCACCCCCCCCCACAGATACACTCCCATAATTATAGAGTGTCTTGTAGGGTGTGTGTGGAGGACAGCAGCAGGATGTGACACATGCTCAGGGAGGGAACCGGGGCACTGGAACGGCCTACGGGGCAAACCGCCGACACAGGCACACGCCCAGAACAGCCAGCGCCTGAGCGGTTCCCCCGCTCGGACCCCGCGGGGGACAGGGGACCGCTCTTCTGGAGACCTGTCGTGGACGTGGTGGAATAATAGGGACATAAACACTTTGGGGAAGGCCGGAACAATACCCCCCCCCCCACCGGGTCATGTGACCGGTCCATTCGGGTTGCCAGGTACTTTTGCCCCACACTGTCCAATTGTATACGCATTGCGAGTATGGTGGCTTGGGGGTTGGCATGTTCTCCTCTCAGCGCTAGGGATTCCCGGTTCCAATCGCTATCCGGGTGGAGTCTCCATGTCCTCCCCGTGTCCGCGTGGGTTTACGCCGGGTTCTCCGGTTTCCTCCCACAGTCCAAAAACTTGGGGTCAAAGTCAATTAAATGCGCCAAATTGCCCCATATAGTGTGTTTGTGTGTGTGAGTGTGTGCCCAGCGATAGATTGCCCCCTTGTCCTGGGTGTTTTTCTCAGGGCTCTCAAATTCCCCTGAAAACATGGATTCGAGGTGAAGTGGCGGGCCTAAATTGCCCCATCTTAATTGCCTTATATAGTTTGTGTGTGGTGAGGGAGTGTGTGCCCAGTGATAGATTGCCCCCCTGCCCTAGGTGTATCTACCCAGTGCCCGAAACGTGTTTTTTTTCAAGGCTCTCAAATTCCCCCCAGAGTCTGCAAACATGGATTCAAGGTGAAGTGGCGGCCCTAAATTGCCCCATATAGTATGTGTGTTAGTGTGAATGAGTGTGTGCCCAGCGACAGATTGCCCCCTTGTCCTGGATGTATCTGCCCAGCGCCTGAAACTTTCTCCCCTGGATGGGCATGAGGAACCCCTCGCTCACAGTGCCAAAAGATGGATTCAAGGTAAATTGAATGCTCTAATTTGCCCCTATATATAGTGTATGTGAGTGTGCCCAGTAATAGATTGCCCCCCTGTGCTGGGTGTATCTACCTAGCGCCTGAAACATGTTTTTTTTAAAGTCTCTCAAATTCCCCCCAGAGTCTGCAAACGTGGATTCAAGGTGAAGTGTTGGCCCTAAATTGCCCCATCTTAATTGCCCCATAGAATATCTGTGTTTGTGTGAGTAAGTGTGTGCCCAGTGATAGATTGCCCCCCGTCCTGGGTGTATCTACCTCACGCCCGAAACATGTTTTTTTAAAGTCTCTCAAATTCCCCCCCGAGTCTTGAATCAAACATGGATTCAAGGTGAAGTGGTGGCTCTAAATTGCCCCATCTTAATTGCCCCATAGAATATGTGTGTTTCTGTGAGTGAGTGTGTGTCTTGAATCAAACATGGATTGAAGGTGAAGTGGTGGCCCTAAATTGCCCCATCTTAATTGCCCCATAGAATATATGTGTTTGTGTGAGTGAGTGTGTGCCCAGCGATAGATTGCCCCCTGTCCTGGGTGTATCTACCCATCGCCCGAAACGTTCTGCCCTGGATGGGCATATTTAGGCCATTCAAGGAGATAAGACAGTACGGTGCCCCTTTATAACGTCCCCCCTCCCCCTGAGCCTCAAACGGAACCCTGGAATCTCGGAACACGGTTACGAACGCCAAGGTCGGCCCGATCATGTGACCTGGTGGGCCTGGGGTGAGTTTGACACTATATACGTTCTCGATAAGGCGCGCGCGGTACCGAAAGCTGAAAACCGCCACTCCGGAGGTTACCTCAGAAACCTAAATGTCACTCAGTTGAGTCAGAGCGGAAGTAGCGGAACGTCTGACGGCCGCCTGCTTTGATCTTCGCAATGTTTCGCTTATCGAGCAGAACTCGCTCCAATGGGGCAAAGAGCCCGGGGGGGGGCCCTAAAATTCGGGTTGGAATCCCGATTTTCCATGTCTTCCCCATGTCCGCGTGGGTTCTCTCCTGGTTCTCCGGCTTCCTCCCACTGTCCAAAGACATGTTCTAAATCGCCCCTATATAGTGTGTCCGCCCAGTGCCTTAAACGTTCCCCACTGGATGCGCATGGGAACCCCCACCCCCCAACCCCGTGCCCCTAGATGACAACATTCCCTACCGATATTTCTAGCTATTGGAAATTTGGATGGGGGGGGCATTGTGGCTTAGTGGTTGGCATGTTCTCCTCTCAGTGCTAGGGATTCCCGGTTCGAATCCCAATCTGGGTGGAGTTTCCATGTTTTCCCTGTGTCCGCGTGGGTTCTCTCCGGGTTCTCCGGTTTCCTCCCACAGTCCAAAAAACATGGATCAAGGTGAGTTGAATGCTCCAAAATGCCCCATATAGAGTGCGTATGTGTGAGTTAGCTACTCCCCTGGATGGGCATGGGGAGTAGCTACGCTTAGTAGCTACAGAGAAAGTTAGGACAAAACTTTAGGACAAAAAAAGTTGGAAGGCCCACCCCGGGACCCTAACGACATCAATCCCTACCGATTTTTCTAGCTATAAGCGGTCGCAATGTACCGTTGAAATGGCAAACTGCCAAAGTCAGACAGCACCAGGCTTTTAAAGGGAACGGCAAGTGACACGCCAAAACGTCTGACGGCCGCCTCGAAAGGGGCAAACATCCAAGCCAGCTATGGATAAAGTTACGACAAAACTTGACGAAAATTGGAGGGACGGTTCGTAAGACCGTAGACCCACACAAATCCATGGAGGACATCAATTACGACCCAATGTTTGGCTTATTGAGCAGACACTGCTCTGACCAGGAGGGCGCGCCCTAACCACCTCTTGCCTTAACGGGCCGAAATGCGGTGGCTTGCTTAGCAGCTACGGATAAAGTTGCGGCAAAACTTGCCCTAAATGACATCAATCCCTACCGATTTTTCTAACTATTGGAAATTTTCTCAACGTACCATTAAAATGGCAAATCGCCAAAGTCAGACAGCACCGGGAGGGCGCTCCCTAACCACCTCACGCCTTAACGGGCCGAAATGCGGAGGCTCGCTTAGCAGCTACGGATAAAGTTGCGACAAAACTTGCCGAAAGTTGGAAGGCCCACCCCGTTACCCTAGATGACATCAATCCCTACCGATTTTTTCACTAAATTTCACCTATCGCCAAATGACGGCCACCTCGAATGGGGTAAACAGCCCGGCCAGGAGGGTGCGCCCTAACCACCTCGCGCCTTAACGGGCCAAAATGTGGAGGCTTGCTTAGCAGCTACGGATAAAGTTGCGGCAAAACTTACCGAAAGTTGGACGGCCCACCCCGTTACCCTAGATGACATCAATCCCTACCGATTTTTCTAGCTATTGGAAATTTTCTCAACGTACCGTTAAAATGGCAAACCGCCAAAGTCAGACAGCACCGAGAGGGCGCGCCCTAACCACCTCACGCCTTAATGGCCCGAAACGCGGAGGCTTGCTTAACAGCTACGGATAAAGTTGCGGCAAAACTTGCCGAAAGTTGGATGGCCCACCCCGTTGCCCTAGATGACATCAATCCCTACCGATTTTTCTAGCTATTGGAAATTTTCTCAACGTACCATTAAAATGGCAAACCGCCAAAGTCAGACAGCACCGGGATGGCGCGCCCTAACCACCTCACGCCTTAATGGGCCGAAACGCAGCGGCTGGCTTAGCAGCTACGGATAAAGTTGCGGCAAAACTTGCCGAAAGTTGGACGGCCCACCCCGTTGCCCTAGATGACATCAATCCCTACCGATTTTTCTAGCTATTGGAAATTTTCTCAAATGGCGAATCTCTTGCCAAATGACGGCCACCTCGAATGGGGTAAACAGCACGGCCAGGAGGGCGCGCCCTAACCACCTCGCGCCTTAACGGGCCGAAACGCCGCGGCTGGCTTAGCAGCTACGGACAAAGTTGCGGCAAAACTTGCCGAAAGTTGGAAGGAGTTAGCACAAAAAAAAGAAAAAAAAAAGAAAGCCTGTTCTCATCTCTCAGACATATTTCATCATACCTCTCGGTGCCAGAGACGCAGAGATGTCGACAGAGAAGGGCAGGCGCGAGCCGGCGGTACAGACAGACAGACAGACAGACAGACCGACAGAGCCGGCGGAGAGGGAGCGAGCGCGTGGAATAGGTGGCGGTAAATTGGCTCAATCCGGCGCTAGCGTGGCGGGTCCTCGGGGAGATCATTTGAGGGCCTTTCCAAAGGCTGAGCTGGAGGGCGACCTGTAGGTCTGGCCGGTTAGCCGTTAGCGGCGCCGCTCATTTAGCCTGTTTACACATCCGGCCTGATGCCAGCGTCGTAGCAATGGCCCTGCAATAATTGAACACGTGCCGTCACTTCGGGAGCCGGAGCCGCCGTTTTCGGGGCGACGTGTCTCTCAGGCGGCCGAGACGCGAGGCGGGCTGGTAATGACAGCTGCGACGCGGGTAATGAGCCGGGTTCAGTTCCGCCGGATGGTTTTAAACTGGCTTTGTTTAGGGGAAGTTGGGCCGGAGTGACGCGAGGTGAGACGCGAGGTGAGACACGAGGTGAGACACGAGGTGAGACGCGAGGTGAGACGCGAGGTGAGACGCGAGGCGATTGAACGGTGTAAGGGTATAGATTGAGCGCCGCAGAGCAGACTGCGGCTCGCCGGTCGGTTCGGTGCTGGAGACGTCGTTAAACACCGTGGTGTTATGTGTATATACATTTCCCAAAGTTGATAACACGAGGCTTTTGAACTTTCTGTATAAGTTCGAAGGCCTAGTGTATATATGTATACAGTTTTATCATATATATATATATATATATATATATATATATATATATATGTGTGTGTGTGGGTGTGTGTGTGTGTGTGTTGTGTGTGTAGAGCGGTAGAGAGAGAGAGAGAAAGAGAGGTAGAGAGAGAACTGTATACAAGAACTGTGGTTCTGTATTACAAAAAACATATAACACTAATTGTGATATGTATGTATATATATATATTATATATATGGTATATATATATATATAATATATATATATATATTAGGATATATACAAGTATATGTCTGTATATGTGTGTGTGTGTGTGTATATATATATATATATATATATATATCTATATATATATATATATATATATATATATATACCCACACACACACACACACATACATTTATAATTTTTTTCTACATCATGAAAACACTAGGTGTGTGTAGTGGTATGTTTAGTGTGTGTATATATATATGTATAATGTATATATATTATATATATATATAATATATTATATATATATATATAGATATATATATAATATTATATAACGATATACATATATAACACAAAACGATATGACATATATACTCACTAGCCTTCGAAGGTATATTGAAAGTTCAAAAGCCTTGTGTTATTAACTTTAGCAGTTATATATAATATAGATATATAGTTGGAACTTTAATTATAGATTCTGTAACTTAAAAATATAAGTAACTAATAGGTATATATATATAATATATATAAATATATAACTATTTATACTACATATATACAAGGTACACATTCTCTACTAAAGTCAAAGCTGAAAGATACATTATATATATACACCACACCAGTATATAAGGATTCATAAGGCCTTATATATATATATATATATTTTTATCTCATACCCTAAGAAAAAGGAACCCACTCCTCTACAGAACTCAAACCCGAGTCCGTTTCGTCCCGTCCGTACAACAAACCCTGATCGCGCTCCATCTTACACGTTTTCAAAACGCACGGCCCGCAAACACTCCACGTTTCACTCGGCGGGAAACAAACTGAGAACCACGTTCTCCCTGGAGGACACAGAGGACAATGACGACGGACACGTAGTGCTGAAAAAGGACGTATATACATCAAGTGCTGTATATACTGTGGGTTTTGTAACATAGAACCTCGAAAGCCCCTACAGAATTGCCTTTAAACGCAACACGTTCGGACCTGCCACGTTCTATTTGCCTTTACGGGAGAACTAATTAATACATGGCGTTAATTAACTATTAAAATGAATATTTCAAGCGTTATACGCTAACAATGGGAATGTATAACCTACATATATATATGTAAATAATTACATTTATTTATTAAATACATGTTTAATGTATATATTATTATATTATATATTATTAGTATTATATACAATGTTAGGATGTCGCCTAAAAAAATTGCCCCGGGATTCAAACCCGGCTGCTGCGTCGCCGCTAATCCCCGTGTTCTGTAAGTACACGGTGCGCGGTGCGGGAGGGTCCGCTCTAGAACCCGGCGGCGCAGACCTGGCGCAAACAATAATTTCCACCCGTTATCTGTCTACTCAGCAGCGCGCGCTTTGCGCTTTGCACTTCGCCCTTCGCCCTTCGCCCTTCTCCCTTGTTCGGGTTCTCCGGGCTCCTCGGATGCATTCCAAAGTTCCGAAGTAGGGCGTGGGTGGCGGGAAAGCACCTGCCGACCGCCATCCGAGGTCTGGCGAGGTTCTCCGAGGTTTTCGCCGAGGTTCTCGCCAAGGTTCCCCTACCCGCCAACCTACACCTGGCGGGCTCTGCGAGCGAGTAAATGGTGCGCGACACTCACCCGGAGTCGGAGGCGGCCGCGAGGCGCCTGGACGTCCGACACGCCAGGGACGGTGGTTGGGGTTCTCCGCGTTCCTCCCACAGTCCAAAAAAACGCCAGAAAGAAAAGATCCAGATTGCCCCATAAGGAGTGTGTGGAAGTGTGAGAGATTGCCCCCCTGTTCTGGCAAGCACCCAAAAGGTTCTCCCCTGGATGAGCATGGAGAACCCCTCGCTTACACTGCCAAAACATGGATTCAAGGTTAGTTGAAGGCTCCAAATTGCCCCATATAGAGGGTGTGAGTGTGTGATAGATTGCCCCCCTGTCCTGGGTGTATCTGACCAGTTCCCGAAAATGTTCTCCCCTGGATGGGCATAGGTAACCCTTCCCTCACAGTGCCAAAACATGGATTCAAGGTCAATGGAAGGCTCCAAATTGCCCCATATAGGCTTAGTGTTTGGCATGTTCTCCTCTCAGCACTAGGGATTCCCAGTTCGAATCCCAATCTGGGTGGAGTTTCCATGTTCTGTGTAATAAGGCCGCGGCGCAGACACCCTCTGATTTGGGGTCGGCCTAAATGAATTTTTAGGTTCCGCGCGACGGCCGACGGAACCAGCGCCGGCACGGGGAGGTCGCGACAGCCGCGCGCCGTGCCAGCGCTATTTGCGCCTGGCTTCCACAAGCACAAACGCTCCTGGAGGAGGGAGGGAGGACGTCCGACACGCCAGGGACGGTGGTTGGGGTTCTCCGCGTTCCTCCCACGGTCCAAAAAAACGCCAGAAAGAAAAGATCCAGATTGCCCCATAAGGCGTGTGTGGAAGTGTGAGAGATTGCCCCCCTGTTCTGGCCAGCACCCAAAAGGTTCTCCCCTGGATGAGCATAGGGAACCCCTCGCTTACACTGCCAAAACATGGATTTAAGGTCAATTGAAGGCTCCAAATTGCCCCATATAGAGGGTGTGAGTGTGTGATAGATTGCCCCCCTGTCCTGGGTGTATCTAACCAGTTCCCGAAAATGTTCTCCCCTGGATGGGCATAGGGAACCCTTCCCTCACAGTGCCAAAACATGGATTCAAGGTCAATGGAAGGCTCCAAATTGCCCCATATAGGCTTAGTGTTTGGCATGTTCTCCTCTCAGCACTAGGGATTCCCAGTTTGAATCCCAATCTGGGTGGAGTTTCCATGTTCTGTGTAATAAGGCCGCGGCGCAGACACCCTCTGATTCGGGGTCGGCCTAAATGAATTTTTAGGTTCCGCGCGACGGCCGACGGAACCAGCGCCGGCACGGGGAGGTCGCGACAGCTGCGCGCCGTGCCAGCGCTATTTGCGCCTGGCTTCCACAAGCAGAAACGCTCCTGGAGGAGGGAGGGAGGACGTCCGACACGCCAGGGACGGTGGTTGGGGTTCTCCGCGTTCCTCCCACAGTCCAAAAAAACGCCAGAAAGAAAAGATCCAGATTGCCCCATAAGGCGTGTGTGGAAGTGTGAGAGATTGCCCCCCTGTTCTGGCCAGCACCCAAAAGGTTCTCCCCTGAATGAGCATAGGGAACCCCTCGCTTACACTGCCAAAACATGGATTCAAGGTTAGTTGAAGGCTCCAAATTGCCCCATATAGAGGGTGTGAGTGTGGGTGAGTGTGTGATAGATTGCCCCCCTGTCCTGGGTGTATCTGCCCAGTGCCCGAAATGTTCTTCCCTGGATGAGCATGGAGAACCCTTCCCTCACAGTGCCAAAACATGGATTCAAGGTCAATTGAAGGCTCCAAATTGCCCCATATAGACTTAGTATTTGGCATGTTCTCCTCTCAGCACTAGGGATTCCCAGTTCGAATCCCAATCTGGGTGGAGTTTCCATGTTCTGTGTAATAAGGCAAAAAAACACCAAAAAAAAAAGATCCAGATTGCCCCATAAGGCGTGTGTGGAAGTGTGAGAGATTGCCCCCCTGTTCTGGGTGTATCTACGCGGTATCTACCCAGCGCCCAAAAGGTTCTCCCCTGGATGAGCATAGGGAACCCCTCGCTTACACTGCCAAAACATGGATTTAAGGTTAGTTGAAGGCTCCAAATTGCCCCATATAGAGGGTGTGAGTGTGGGTGAGTGTGTGATAGATTGCCTCCCTGTCCTGGGTGTGTGTGCCCAGAACCCGAAAACGTTCTCACCTGGATGAGCATGGGGAACCCTTCCCCCACAATGCCAAAACATGGATTTAAGGTCAATTGAAGGCTCCAAATTGCCCCATATAGAGTCTGTGAGTGTGGGTGAGTGAGTGATAGATCCTGGGTGTATCTGCCCTGTGCCCGAAACGTTCTCCCCTGGATGAGCATAGGTAACCCCTCGTTTATACTGCCAAAACATGTATTCAAGGTCAATTGAAGGCTCCAAATTGCCCCATATAGAGTCTGTGAGTGTGGGTGAGTGTGTGATAGATTGCCCTCCTGTCCTGGGTGTATCTGCCCAGTTCCCGAAACGTTCTCCCCTGGATGAGCATAGGGAACCCTTCACTTACACTGCCAAAACATGGATTCAAGGTCAATTGAAGGCTCCAAATTGCCCCATATAGAGGGTGTGAGAGTGGGTAAGTGTGTGATAGATTGCCCCCCTGTCCTGGGTATATCTACCCAGCACCCGAAACGTTCTCCCCTGGATGGGCATGGGGAACCCCTACCTCAGAGTGCCAAAAGATGGATTCAAGGCCAATTGAAGGCTCCAATATTTCCAAATTGCCCCATATAGGCTTAGTGGTTGGCATGTTCTCCTCTCAGCACTAGGGATTCCCAGTTCGAATCCCAATCTGGGTGGAGTTTCCGTGTTCTCCCCGTGTCCGCATGGGTTCCCTCCGGGTTCTCCGGTTTCCTCCCACAGTCCAAAAAACCATAGATCAAGGTGAATTGAAGGCTCCAAATTGCCCCATATAGAGTATGTGTGTGTGAGTGATAAATTGCCCCCCTGTCCTGGGTGTATCTACCCAGCACCCGAAATGTCCTCCCCTGGATGGGCATGGGGAACCCCTCCCTCACAGTGCCACAAGATGGATTCAAGGTCAATTGAAGGCTCCAAATTGCCCCATATAGAGTGTGTGCCCAGTGATAGATTGCCCCCTGTCCTGGGTGTATCTACCCAGCACCCCAAACCTTCTGCCCTGGATGGGCATGGGGAACCCCTCCCTCACAGTGCCAAAAGATGGATTCAAGGTCAACTGAAGGCTCCAAATTGCCCCATATAGAGTGTGTGCCCAGTGATAGATTGCTCCCCTGTCCTGGGTGTATCTGCCCAGCGGCCGAAACGTTCTCCACTCATCTGGAGAACGTCCCCCCCCCCCCATAGCTACGGCGCGATGTTAGAATAAGAATGAGAACGCCGAAGCTGAGCAAAAACTGCAATCATGGTGCTCTTTCTCTCTCTCTCTCTCTCTCTCTCTCTCTCTCTCGCTCGCTCGCTCTCTCATGGCCCTTTACTCCTTTAAGAGTGGGAGAGTAATTACTCAGATTCACTGTATGACTGGACTAATTATTTTTCCACTCGCTCCGGGCTATTTACAGCTGCGGCGTAATTGCCCCTACAGAGTGATTATATTATTTCCCGCGTGAATTCTCACAGCTCTATATTTAAGGCGGAGTTCGGCGGGCCGCCCAAATCCTTCCTAAGTGATCGCTTCGGACGGGATGATTGACGTGCCCAGGACAGGGGGGCAATCTATCACTGGGCAAATTCACACACACACACGCCATATGGGGCAATTTGGAGCATTCGATTCACCTTGAATCCATGTTTTGGCACTGTGAGGGTGGGGTTCCCCATGCCCATCCAGATGAGGGGAGAACATTTCAGGCGCCGGGCAGATATACCCAGGACAGGGTGCCAATCTATCACTGGGCACACATTCACTCACATTCACTCACACACTATAGGGGCAATTTAGCGCATTCGATTCACCTTGAATCCATGTTTTGGCACTGTGAGGGAGGAGTTCCCCATGCCCATCCAGATGAGGGGAGAACATTTCAGGCGCCGGGCAGATACACCCAGGACAGGAGGGCAATTTATCACTGGACACACACTCACACACACTATATAGGGGCAATTTAGAGCATTCAATTCACCTTGAATCCATGTTTTGGCACTGTGAGGGTGGGGTTCCCCATGCCCATCCAGATGAGGGGAGAACGTTTCGGGCGCCGGGCAGATATACCCAGGACAGGGCGGTAATCTATCGCTGGGCATACACTCACTCACACACACTCCCTATGGGGCAATTTGGAGCATTCGATTCACCTTGAATCCATGTTTTGACACTGTGAGAGAGGGGTTCCCCATGCCCATCCAGATGAGGGGAGAACGTTTCGGGTGCTGGGCAGAAACACCCAGGACAGGGGGGCAATTTATCACTGGACACACACTCTCACACACGATATAGGGGCAATTTAGAGCATTCGATTCACCTTGAATCCATGTTTTGGCACTGTGAGGGTGGGGTTCCCCATGCCCATCCAGATGAGGGGAGAACATTTCGGGCGCCGGGCAGATACACCCAGGACAGGGGGGCAATCTATCACTGGACACACACTCATACACACTATAAAGGGGCAATTTAGAGCATTCGATTCACCTTGAATCCATGTTTTGGCACTGTGAGGGTGGGGTTTCCCATGCACATCCAGATGAGCGGAGAATGTTTCGGGTGCTTGGCAGAAACACCCAGGACAGGAGGGCAATCTATTACTGGACACACACTCACACACACTATATAGGGGCAATTTAGAGCATTCGATTCACCTTGAATCCATGTTTTGGCACTGTGAGGGTGGGGTTTCCCATTCCCATCCAGGGAGAACGTTCATTCTTGTCTTGTTCTCCGGTTTCCAAAGTAAAAAAAAAAATGGATTCAAGGTAAAGCGAATGCTCCCAATTGCCCCATACAGTGTGTGTTTGTGTGTCTTTGAGTGAGTGAGTGGGCTCAGTGTACTCTCTGTAAACGTTCTCCAATGGATGGACATGGGGAACCCGAGATGGGGAACAGGCGTGGGTTTCCTCCGGGTTCTACGGTTTCAGTCCAAAAAGATGGATTCAAGGTGAATTGGCTGCTCTAAATTGCCCCATATAGAGTGTGTGAGTGAGTTCCAGCATTGGATTCGCGCCCTGGCCAGCAACCGAAACATTCTCTCCTGGATGGCCATGGGGAACCCACTATTGGGTGGGTTCAAAGTCCGGTAAGTGGAACCCATCCAATGGACAATACGTGGAAAAAAAGGGGGCGTGGCCTAACATCTGGAACGGTCCCAACGTCCACCTACTGCCTTGATAAGCCGTCATGAGTAATCTAGAACCCACCGCTGTGTGTTCTCAGTCATCGGTTCTATAGAGCATTGCTAACGACGTAAATTGGCCCATCGTCTTACGCAACGCCGTTGTCAACGCGAAAGTGCAGCGCTAGGTAGCGGAGTTGACTCCTCACCTGAATGATGACATGCCAGAAAATAGAACACGGTGACAACAGGATGTTGTGCGCGAAGGTTCTAGAGCAGTGTA
>JAFMOC010000222.1:185000-195000 GCA_019802505.1 Corydoras sp. C115 | reverse complement strand
GGGCAATTTAGAGCTGGCGATACACCTTGAATCCATGTTTTTGGACTGTGGGAGGACACCGGACCGGAGAACGTGTCGGGATCCGAACCTGGGCTGAGAGGTGGACTGTGCCAACCGCTACACCACATATTCACTCATACATACTATATAGGGGCAATTAAGAGCCGCCACCTTGATCCCTTTTTGTAGTGGGTTGAAACCGGAGAACCCAGAACATGAAAACACCCAGATCGTGATCCGAAACTGAAAGGTGGACGCTACATGACATATTCACTCATACATACTATATAGGGGCAATTTAGAGCCGGCGATACACCTTGAATCCACGTTTTTGGACTGTGGGAGGAAACCGGAGAACGTGAAAACACCCAGATCGGGATCCGAACCTAGGCCGAGAGGTGGACGTGCCAAACGCTACACCACACATTCACTCACACATACTGTATAGGGGCAATTTAGAGCCGCCAAGTCACCTTGAATCCAGGTTTTTGGACTGTAGAAGGAAACCGGAGAACCCGGAGAACTTAAAAACACCCAGATCGGGATCCGAACCTGGGCCGAGAGGTTGACGTTCTAACCAATATGCTACAAATTCACTCACACACACTATATAGGGGCAATTTAGAGCTGCCAGTTCACCTTAAATCCACGTTTTTTTGCACTGTGGGTAGAAACCTGAGAAACCAGAGAACATGAAAACACCCAGATCGGGATCCGAACCTGGGCCGAGAGGTGGACGTGCCAACCGCTACACCACACATTCACTTATACATACTATATAGGGGCAATTTAGAGCTGCCAGTTCACCTTAAATCCACGTTTTTTTGTACTGTGGGTTGAAACCGGAGAATCCCGGAGAACATGAAAACACCCAGATCGGAATCCGAACCTGGGCCGAGAGGTGGACATGCCAACCGCTACACCCCACATTCACTCCTACATACTATATAGGGGCAATTTAGAGCTGCCAGTTCACCTTAAATCCACGTTTTTTTGTACTGTGGGTTGAAACCTGAGAACCCAGAGAACATGAAAACACCCAGATCGGGATCTGAAACTGTGGCGAAAGGTGGACGTGCCAACCGCTCCACCACATTCACTCCTACATACTATATAGGGGCAATTTAGAGCTGCCAGTTCACCTTAAATCCACGTTTTTTTGTACTGTGGGTTGAAACCGGAGAACCCGGAGAACACGAAAACCTGGGCCGAGAGGTGGACGTGCCAACCGCTACACCACTCACACACATTCACTCACACACACTATATGGGGCAATTTAGAGCTGCCAGTTCACCTTAAATCCACGATTTTTTGTACTGTGGGTTGAAACCGTAGAACCCGGAGAACACGAAAACCTGGGCCGAGAGGTGGACATGCCAACTGCTACACCCCACATTCACTCCTACATACTATATAGGTGCAATTTAGAGCTGCGAGTTCACCTTAAATCCACTTTTTTTTGTACTGTGGGTTGAAACCGGAGAACCCGGAGAACACGAAAACCTGGGACGAGAGGTGGACGTGCCAACCGCTACACCACACATTCACTCACACACACTATATAGGGGCAATTTAGAGCTGCCAGTTCACCTTAAATCCATGTTTTTTTGTACTGTGGGTTGAAACCGGAGAACCCGGAGAACACGAAAACCTGGGCCGAGAGGTGGACGTGCAAACCGCTACACCACACATTCACTCACACACACTATATAGGGGCAATTTAGAGCCACCAATTCACCTTGAATCCACATTTTTGGACTGTGGAAGGAAACCAGAGAACTTAAAAACACCCAGATTGGGATCCGAACCTGGACCAAACGTTCTAACCACTATGCTACAAATTCATCGGATCCCGATCTGGGTTGAAACCGGAGAACCCGGAGAACACGAAAACCTGGGCCGAGAGGTGGACGTGCAAACCGCTACACCACACATTCACTCACACACACTATATAGGGGCAATTTGGAACAGCCAATGGAAAACATGGAAACTCCGGATCTGGATCCCGCTACCCTTGTTCCTAAAGGCTCCCGGTTCTAAAAGATGTCAGACATGACGCTTGCGTAAAAACTATGTTAGAACCGCTCGTAAAACCAATTTTAAACGCCGTTTGAACGTCTTCGTCCTAAAAATAGCTGCGAAAACACGCGTTACGTAAAGCCTTTGATCTCCATGTGGCTTAACCAACAAAGGGTATTTCGTAGCGCTCGAGAACGCGAGTGGGCTCCGTACTACAAAGCGGCGACCTTTATTACGTTTGAGTCACGGCTCACGGTTTTTTTGGTTCCAGTTAGCGAGCGGGAGAACCCTGAACCCTTGCGCCGTTAACGAGTTGGAGTCATTTATTAATATAGCGCTTTTTACAATCGTATATTGTCACGGAGCAGCCAATAGCTAGCTGGAGTCGGTAAACAAATGCGAAATATGTGCGTTAAAAAATGTGGTTAGCCAGCCAATAGCTAGCTTTAGTTCGTAAACAAAATGTGAAACAAATGCGGTTAGCTAGCCAATAGCTAGCTGGAGTCGGTAAATAGATGCGTGAAAAAAATGCGGTTAGCTAGCCAATAGCTAGCTGGAGTCGGTAAATAGATGCGTGAAACAAATGCGGTTAGCTAGCCAATAGCTAGCTTTAGTTCGTAAACAAAATGTGAAACAAATGCGGTTAGCTAGCCAATAGCTAGCTGGAGTCGGTAAATAGATGCGTGAAACAAATGCGGTTAGCTAGCCAATAGCTAGCTTTAGTTCGTAAACAAAATGTGAAACAAATGCGGTTAGCTAGCCAATAGCTAGCTGGAGTCGGTAAATAGATGCGTGAAAAAAAATGCGGTTAGCTAGGCAATAGCTAGCTCGAGTTTGTAAACAAATGTGAAACAAATGCGGTTAGCTAGCCAATAGCTAGATCGAGTCGGTAAACAAATGCAAAATAAGTGCATAAAAAATGCGGTTAGCTAGGAAATAGCTAGCTGGAGTCGTTAAATAAATGCGAGAAGCAAATGTGGTTAGCTAGCCAATAGCTAGCTGGAGTTGGTAAATAGATGCGTGAAAAAAAATGCGGTTAGCTAGCCAATAGCTAGATCGAGTCAGTAAACAAATGCAAAATATGTGCGTTAAAAAATGTGGTTAGCCAGCCAATAGCTAGCTTTAGTTCGTAAACAAAATGTGAAACAAATGCGGTTAGCTAGCTAATAGCTAGCTGGTGTCAGTAAATAAATGCGAGAAACAAATGTGGTTAGCTAGCCAATAGGTAGATCGAGTCGGTAAACAAATGCAAAATAAGTGCGTAAAAAATGCGGTTAGCTAGCCAATACCTAGTTGGAGTCGATAAACAAATGCGAAACAAATGCGGTTAGCTAGCCAATAGCTAGCTGGAGTCAGTAAATAAATGCGTGAAAAAATGCGGTTAGCTAGCCAATAGCTAGTCCGCGTCAGTAAACGAAAGTGCCCCTCGCAGTGCCAAAACATGGATTCAAGGTCAATCGAATGCTCCAAATTGCCCCTATATAGCGTGTGTGAGTGAATTTGTGCCCAGCGATACATTGCCCCCCTGTCCTGGGTGTATCTGCCCAGCGCCCGAAACGTTCTCCCCTGGATGGGCATGGAGACCCCCCCCCCACAGTACCAAAACATGGATTCATGGTGAATTGAATGCTCCAAATTGCCCCTATATAGCGTGTGTGAGTGAGATTGTGCCCAGCAATAGATTGTCCCCCTGTCCTGGGTGTATTTGCCCAGCGCCCGAAACGTTCTCCCCTGGATGGGCATGGAGAACCCCCCTCCCCTCCCCTCACAATGCCAAAACATGGATTCAAGGTCAATCGAATACTCCAAATTGCCCCTATATAGCATGTGTGAGTGAATTTGTGCCCAGAGATAGATTGCCCCCCTGTCCTGGGTGTATCTGCCCAGCGCCCGAAACGTTCTCCCCTGGATTTGGCATGGGGAACCAAAACATGGATTCAAGGTCAATCGAATGCTCCAAATTGCCCCTATATAGCGTGTGTGAGAGAATTTGTGCCCAGCGATAGATTGATAGATAAACGTAAGATAACAGATGGATGCTTAACGTTCCGACCCGTTTCGCAGCGTCGCAGCGTCACCTGCACGGAACTCGCGGCGCTCTGAGGCGTTTCCCGCGATACGAGGCCCGTTTAGAACCGTGTGGGATGATTCGGACCTGTCTCGGTCCAGCGTGTGCGAGCGAGCGAGAGAGCGAGAGAGAGAGAGAGAGAGAGATGGAGGGGTGGTGGGTGGATCAATGTGTCCTTATTTTGAACTGAGAGAGTGAGTGATAACCCACACACTCGGTTCTCTCCTCTCGGTTCTCGCGGCAGTGGGTGGACCCAGTTTCCAAACCCGAAAAAAAAAAATAATAATAAAAAAAAAAAATCTCGGAGGCTTTACAAAACCATTTGTGAGAACAGAAGACGCCACCATCAACCTGCGAGTCCACCATGGGGGAGAACATACCAAACCCCGGGACATCCAGGCAGGTCTTAAAATGGTTCGACAAATGAAGGAAACACACACGTTCATTTTTAGTTAGTAGGGTCCATGGGGGGGGGGGAAGGGGGGGTATTTTTATTGTTGGGGGGGGGGTATTGTGAGGGTGGTTCCCTATGACCATCCAGGGGAGAACGTTACAAGCGCTGGGCGGATACACCCGCAACAAGGCTCCACCGATCCATCACTGGGCGCACACTTACTCACCATATAGGGGCAATTTGCCGCAGCTTTACACCTTGAATCCATAGTTTTGGACTGTGGGAGAACATGCAAACCGGAGAACTTATGGGGACATGGGGAGGACATGCAAAGCACCCTGATCAGAATTCGAACCGGGATCCCCAGCAAGACGAAAGTCAGCTGGCAACGTGTAAGTTTTTGATTAGCTAGCCTGTAGCTAGTCCGCATCTGTAAGCAAATGCGAAACACATGCGGAAACGAATGCGGCTAGCTAGCCAATAGCTAGGTCGGTGCACAAAACCGTGCAAAAAAGTATATTAACGTAATCATAAAAAAGTTAGCCTAGTTAAAAAGTTAGCGGGCAATGCAGAACGTTTTGAAAAGTAGCTAGTGTTCGTGCAAAAGAGTATATTAACGTAATCATAAAAAAGTTAGCCTAGTTAAAAAAAGTTAGCGGGCAATGCGGAACGTTTTGATTAGCGAGTCAGTAGCTAGTTTGTGTCGGTACACAAAACGAAAATGTGTTCGTGCAAACGAGTAAATTAACGTAATCATAAAAATGTTAGCCTAGTTCATAAAAAAGTGAGCTGGCAACGCGAAACGTTTTGATTAGCTAGCCAGTAGCTAGTTTGTGTCGGTAAACAAAACGAAAATGTGTTCGTGCAAACAAGCTAATTAACGTAGTCATTAAAACATTAGCTTAGTTAAAAAAATGACAATGCGGAACGTTTTGATTACCTAGCTAGTAGCTAGTTCGCATCAGCAAACAAACGAAAAGATTTTCGTGCAAACGAGAAAATGAACGTAATCATAAAAACATTAGGCTAGTTAAAAAAAAAAGGTAGCTGACAATGCGTTACATTTTGGTTAGCGTAAAATTTTGATTAGCGATGTCAACCAATTAGCATTCTACATCATTTCTACATCGTAACGAGAACTACCGTCGTTCCATTTGGTTCTAAAGGCGTTCGGAAATTAACGTTCTGATGATCGGAACGCTGAAACGTCAAACGTCGGTTTTGTTCGTAAACGAGGGCGGGTACGCTTTAACAATTATAACAATCAATCTAGCTAGCTAGCTAGCCAACAATCCATTGTTCTATCACTGCGGCCTTTGAAACGTGGAACGTTTCGGAGGCGAATGTTGGGAACCGATCGTCTCCGAGTATTAGAACATCGGCGGGATGGGTCAGCCCCCGTCACGAGCTACTGCGTGGAACGTTCCGTCGTTCGCACTCGCTCTCTGTAGAGCGGTCAGTCCTCCTACGTGGTTTTCGGGAGGTGGGAGGCAGCACACGCAGCGTTCCGGTGTGTTCCACCACGCTGGTATGAATGGTTCTGGGATGGAGCTCTGATTTGCTACACCGGGGGGGGGGGGGTGGGAGGAACAGGGGGAGGAGGGCTGTTACTCAGAACGAGCCGGCTGATCGTGACAGTGGGTTCTCTTTGGGCGCTCGCGCAAAAATCCCCCTCAACGTTCTCGCCGGCCGCTTTCGCAACCGCAACGTTCTACTCGGCATCGTTTGATCTGACACACTTACTTACCCCCACCCAACCCCACCCACCCCACCCCCCCCACCAGAGACACCAGCGGTGCGTCTCGACATAATGACACAGCGAATTAAAGAACGTAGAACCCTTTGTGTAACTAATATATATATATATATATATATATATGTATATATATAGGGCTTAGTGGTTGGCATGTTCTCCTCCCAGCACTGGTTTGAATCCCCATCTGGGTGGAGTCTCCATGTTCTCCCAATGTCCCCGTGGGTTTCCTCCGGGTTCTCCGCTTTCCTCCCACAGTCCAAAACCATGGATCAAGAACAATTGAATTCTCCAAATTGCCCCATATAGAGTGTGTCTGTGTGAGGGATAGATTGCCCCCCTGTCCTGGGTGTATCCGCTCAGTGTCTGAAATGTTCTCCCCTGGATGGGAATAGGGAACCCCTCCCTCAGTGTCAAAACATGGATTCAAGGTCGATTGAATGCTCTAAATTGCCCCATATAGAGTGTGTTTGTGAGGGATAGATTGCCCCCCTGTCCTGGGTGTATCCGCCCAGCGTCTGAAATGTTCTCCCCTGGATGGGGAACCCTCCCCCATGTGACACTAATAGAGGATAAAGCGGAAGATTTCCTCCCACAGTGCCAAAACATGGATTCAAGTTCAACTGAATGCTCCAAATTGCCCCATATAGAGTGTGTCTGTGTGAGGGATAGATTGCCCCCCTGTCCTGGATGTATCTGCCCAGCACCCGAAACATTCTCCCCTGGATGGAAAAGGGAACCCTTCCCTCAGAGTGCCAAAACATGGATTCAAGAACAATCAAATGCTCCAAATTGCCCCATATAGAGTGTGTCTGTGTGAGGGATAGATTGCCTCCCTGTCCTGGATGTATCTGCCCAGCACCCGAAACATTCTCCCCTGGATGAGAAAAGGGAACCCCTCGCTCACAGTGCCAAAACATGGATTGAAGGTGAAATGAATGCTCCAAATTGCCCCATATAGAGTGTGTCTGTGTGAGGAATAGATTGCCCCCCTGTCCTGGGTGTATCCGCCCAGTGTCTGAAACGTTCTCCCCTGGATGTGAAAACGGAACCCCTCCCTCAGAGTGCCAAAACATGGATTCAAGAACAATTGAATGCTCCAAATTGCCCCATATAGAGTGTGTCTGTGTGAGGGATAGATTGCCCCCCTGTCCTGGGTGTATCCGCCCAGTGTCTGAAACGTTCTCCCCTGGATGGGAATAGGGAACCCCCTCCCTCAGTGTCAAAACATGGATTCAAGGTTGACTGAATGCTCCAAATTGCCCCATATAGAGTGTGTTTGTGTGAGTGAGTGTGTGTCCAGTGATAGATTGCCCCCCTGTCCTGGGTGTATCTGCCCAGCGTCTGAAACGTTCTCCCCTGGATGGGCATGGGGAACCCCACCACCAGCACCCCGCCACCCGATAACCTGATAGCTCACAATACGTGATGTCATCATCAGAATGTGACGTGTATCATAAATTGTATCGTAAAATGTATCGTAAAATGTATCGTAAAACCCAACTTATATTATATATATATATACATTCTGCAAAGAATATTAACACATATTTTTTAAAATAAATTAATACATTTTGCACGTAAAAAGTTGCATGTTTCCACGTAACAAAAAGCGTTTTTTACGCTATGACGACAAACTAGTCATGTTGGTGTTCGTGCGTTCGACTATTAAGAAAAATTTTAAGAAAAATTAAGAAAAAAAATCGCTCGGAGCCTATGCTGACAGCACTGTAAAAAATTTGTAGGTATATAGCGGCGAAATTGTGGGTTTGGCGAAAAATAGCTACAATAAAAATATATATTAAATTAAGTTTTAAATTCAGTTTTAAAATTTGGATTTTTAACTTTTTCAGTAAATATATATATATAATGTAATTAATTAAATTTTCGCGTAAAAAGTTGTGTTTTTTACGTTGGTGATCGGAAAAATTTTGAAACCCTTAGTAGCTAAAACGCTCGTAACTACAGCTTATACCACCATAAAAAATTCATAGCTATATAGTGGCAAAATTGTGGGTTTGGTGAAAAATCGCTACAATAAAATATATATAAAAAATAAAATACATACATTCTGTAACGTATACATAACGTAACATTTTTATTAGAATTTTTTAACTTTTTGGGTACATATATATTTTTAAAAAATTAATTTTGTGCAAGTTGCGTTTTTTTACCGTTTGATGACAAACGAGTGATGTCGGTGTTAATGTTCGATCTGAACACTAAGAAAAATGTCGAAACCCTCAGTGGCTGAAACGTTTGGATCCACCGCCAAAAATTCGTAGCTACATAGCGGCGAAATTGTGGGTTTGTCGCGAAAAAAATCGCTAAAATAAATCGATACAATGAAAATATATATAAATATAAAATACAGACATTCTGTAACGTATAGTGATTGAAATACGTAAGAAATCTAGTTTGAAAATGTAAAAATTGAAAATTTGTAACTTTTTGGGTAAACATTTTTTTTTTATATTATTAATTCGTTAAATTTGCGTGTGAAAAGTTTCGTTTTTTACGTTGGTGACCTGAATACTAAGAAAAATGGCGAAACCCTCAGTAGCTGAAACGCTCGGATCCACTGCGACCACCAACGTCAAAAATTCGTAGCTACATAGCGGCGAAATCGTGGGTTTGTCGTGAAAAAAAATCACAAAAATAAATCGATACAATGAAAATATATATAAATATAAAATACAGACATTCTGTAACGTATAGTGATTGAAATACGTCCGAAATCTAGTTTTAAAATTTTAAAATTGAAAATTTGTAACTTTTTGGGTAAACATTTTTTTTATATTATTAATTCGTTAAATTTGCGTGTGAAAAGTTTCGTTGTTTACGTTGGTGATCTGAATACTAAGAAAAATGGCGAAACCCTCAGTAGCTGCAACGCTCGGATCCACTGCGACCACCAACGTCAAAAATTCGTAGCTACATAGCGGCGAAATCGTGGGTTTGTCACGAAAAAAATTGCTAAAATAAATCGATACAATGAAAATATATATAAATATAAAATACAGACATTCTGTAACGTATAGTGATTGAAATACGTCCGAAATCTAGTTTTAAAATTTAAAAATTGTAAATACGAAAAAATTAGTAGCTACATAGCGGCGAAATTGGTGGTTTGTCGCAAAAATCGCAAAACTAAAAACCCTAAAGTTGCCGTTTTTTTTCTCGAATCTCAGCCTCTCGCATCAAGGCTAAGTGTTCCGCCACCATCGGTGAGTAACAAATTGGCCGGGTCTTAGTCGGCGAGATAGCATCTCCCCGCCGTATTGTTCGCGGGCGGCCCTCCGCGAGCCGAGTCGTGTCGGTCTTGTGTGTCGGTGTCCGAGCGGGATTTTTTTTCTTAGCTAGCTAGCGCCGGTGGGATTGTGTGGCCCGAGTATTGTGAAGCCTGCCTGGTTCCCATACCCCCTCCTTATCCCCCCCTCCCCGAGCGTAAGGAAGGCAAACAGAAGGAGGCTACTCCTGCGATGTTTGTGAACACGCCAATGTAAAAGTATCCCGGCGCTAACAAAAGCGGCTTCGATTACGATAAACCTTGTCCCAGTGACTGCGAAGACAAAGGTGTGGTGCCTATCCCCGCATAACCTTCTCCTTCTCCTCGTTCTCCCACTCTCACTCGCGCCCTATCGCCCTGTATCGCAAGGGAGGGTCCGTAACTTTAACGCCGCGATAGCTACTCGCAAACAATCGCCTATCGCAGGCCGGCCAATCAGTGCAAACACAGACGGGCCGATCGGAAAGCGATTCGT
>JAFMOC010000222.1:160000-177500 GCA_019802505.1 Corydoras sp. C115 | reverse complement strand
ATTTCGGGACGCGGCTACACTGAGGATACATTAGGGGGCGCCTTTGTCCTCCCTAGCTATATGCAAGCGACAAATAATGCTATTAAGTATATTAAAATAGACATAGTAAAACAATATTAATTCATTTCGGGACGCGGCTACACAGCGGATACATTAGGGGGCGCCTTTGTCCTCCCTAGCTATACGCAAGCGACAAATAATGCTATTAAGTATATTAAAATAGACATAGTAAAACAATATTAATTCATTTCGGGACGCGGCTACACAGCGGATACACTAGGGGGTGCCCTGGTCTCCCCTAGCTATACGTAAGCGACAGATAATGCTATTAAGTATATTAAAATAAACATAAAATAACAATAATAATTAATTTGGGACACGGATATACCGCGGATACACTAGGGGGCACCCTGGTCTCCCCTAGCTATACGTAAGCGACAGATAATGCTATTAAGTATATTAAAATAAACATAAAATAACAATAATAATTAATTTGGGACACGGATATACCGCGGATACACTAGGGGGCACCCTTGTCCTCCCTAGCTATACCTATGTGTAAGTGACAAATAATACTAGTAAGGTTTATTAAAATATACATAATAAAAACAATATGAATTAATTCGGGGCATGGATACACTAGGGGGCACCCTCGTCCTCCCTAGCTAGGTGTTCGAGTTGACGCCCCGTACAGCTACTATTACGTCTAAGCATCTACACATCTAGATATAAAGATATAAAAAAGCTGGAGACACTAGAGGGCGCCATTGTCCTCTCTAGCTACCCCTCTCTAGCAAACGTATATTGCTTAGAAATGTATGCACCCCCGCACGAAAGTATGAAGTATAGCAACTGCGAAAACACAAGAGGGCGCCACCTCTAGCTACCCCCCTAAAGAGCCAGAGGCCAAAGTACGGGGCCGTACAACTTTGAATTGCACTGCGTATTTTAATTTTATAACTGTATGATATATGTGATGGTTCTGACCAACAGAGATCCAACGGAGAACCAACGGAGAACCAACAGAGAACCAACGGAGAACCAACAGAGAACCAACAGAGAACCAACGGGGACTAACCAAGAACCAAGAAATCAATGGTGAAACGGCAACGTCGAACTATATGGTGAGTGGAGAAGCACTAAACCCCTCTCACTCTAGAACTGAAAACAATCCACCACCCGATTTCCACCTGGGTCATAATCCTGATGGTCTTGACTACTGGAGAACCAATGGAGAAGCAACGGAGAACCAACAGAGAACCAACAGGGAACCAACAGAGAACCATGGAAACAATTGTGAAATGAAAGATTCCATTGAGTGAAGAGGTGGTGACGCATTAAACCCCCCTCACTCTAGAACGGAGAACAATCCACCACCCAATTTCCATCTGTATAATAATCCTGATGGTCCTGACCAATTGAGAACTAATAGAGAACCAACAGAGAACCAACAGAGAACCATGGAATCAATCCACCTTGGTAATAATCCTGATGGTCCTGACTACTAGAGAACCATCGGAGAACCAACAGAGAACCAACAGAGAACCAAGGAATCAATAGTGAAATGAAAGATTCCATCGAATGGAGAGGTGGTGGCGCACTAAACCGCCCTCAATCTAGAACGGAGAACAATCCTCCACCCGATTTCCACCTGGGTAATAATACTGAAGGTCCCGACTACTAGAAAACCAACAGAGAACCAACACAGAACCAACAGAGAACCATGGAATCAATTGTGAAATGATAGATTCCATCGAGTGGAGAGGTGGTGGCGCACTAAATCACCCTCAATCTAAAACGGAGAACATTCCTCCACCCGATTTCCAACTGTATAATAATCCTGATGGTCCCGACCAGTAGAGAACCAACGGAGAACCAACAGAAAACCAACAGGGAACCATGGAATCAATTGTGAAATGATAGGTTCCATCATGTGGAGAAGCACTAAATCGCTCTCACTCTAGAACGGAGAACAATCCACCACCCAATTTACACCTGTATAATAATCCTGATGGTCCTGACCAATAGATAACCAATAGAGAACCAACAGAGAACCAACAGAGAACCATGGAAACAATTGTGAAACGATAAATAACATTGAGTGGAGAGGTGGTGGCGCACTAAATCACCCTCAATCTAGAACGGAGAACAATCCTCCACCCAAATGATACCTGTATAATAATCCTGATGGTCCCGACCAATAGAGAATCAACGGAGAACCAACAGAGAACCATGGAATCAATTGTGAAATTGTGTGGTGGCGCACTAAACCGACCTCACTCTAGAACTGAGAACAATCCACCACCCGATTTCCACCTGGGTAATAATCCTGATGGTCCTGCTTAATAGAGAACCATTGGAGAACCAACAGAGAACCAACAGAGAACCATGGGATCAATTGTGAAACGATAAATTCCATCGAGGGTTCCCTCCCTGCAGAACGGAGAACAATCCTCCACCCGATTTCCACCTGAGTAATAATCCTGATGGTCCTGAGAACCATTGAAGAACCAACAGAGAACCATCGGAGAACCAACAGAGAACCTTTGGATAACCAACAGGAAACAGATGGACTACAGAGCAAATCCCGAAATTGTGACGTCACAATGGAACCTAACGCCATGACGACGTAAGATGATCAATCGGGTTCCGTAGACACGGTGGAGGACCAGCGTTCTAGAGCCGGGGTATTAGACGGGGGAGTGGAAAGCCCCTGTAAAAATAGTACCGCACGACAGGATGAGCGCCGCTGAGCTCGAGGAAGTGGTTGGTTCTGTCAGATCAGCTGAAAAAACAAAGAGGAACCGTGACGTGGCCCAACCTCGTTCTCCGACGTGGATAACCTCCGTCGCCGATTTGGGACCTTCTTATCTCAGGGTGGGTTCCTTAACCTCAATCCCACAATTGGGATTGGGGTTGAGAACATGTGCCTGGAGTGGTGGGTACCCGGGGGGCAATTGGGGTTGGGTGCCTCGCCCAAGGGTACTTCAAACAGGGACGTTCTGTGGATTGGGGACCTTTAGGAACTTCAGGGTGGGTTCCTTAACCACAAGTCCATGATTGCCCCAATGTGAGCACATGTGCCTGGAGTGGTGGGTACCCAGGGGGCAATTGGGGTTGGGTGCCTCGCCCAGGGGTACTTCAACCAGGAACGTTCTGTGGATTGGGGACCTTCAGGACCTTCAGGGATGGTTCTTTAACCACAAATCCATGATTGCCCCCAAGTGAGCACATGTGCCTGGAGAGGTGGGTACCCGTGGGGCAATTGGGGACCTTCAGGACCTTCAGGGTGGGTTCCTTAACCCCAATCCGACAATTGCCCCAAAGTGAGAACATGTGCCTGGAGTGGTGGGTAGCCGGGAGGCAATTGGGGTCGGGTGCCTTGCCCAAGGATACTTCAACCAGGGACGTTCTGTGGATTAGGGACATTTAGGACCTTCAGGGTAGGTTCCTTAACCTTCTAGTCGCAGGGTGGGGTAACCACAAGCCTACGATTGCCCCCAAGTGAGCACATGTGCCTGGAGTGGTGGGTACCCGGGGGGGCAATTGGGGATTGGGGACCTTCAGGACCTTCAGTGTGGGTTCCTTAACCCCAATCCCAAAATTGCCCCAAAGTGAGAACATGTGCCTGGAGTGGTGGGTACCCGGGGGCAATATGGGACTTTACGATTGCACCAAAGTAAGAACATGTGCCTGGAGTGGAGGGTACCAGGGGGCAATTGGGGTTGGGTGCCTTGCCCAAGGGTACTTCAACCAGGGACGTTCTGTGGATTGGGGACCTTCAGGTACCTTCAGGACCTTCCTTATCCCCAATCCCACAATTGCCCCAAAGTGAGCACCAGGGGAACAATTGGGGATTGGGGACCTTCTGGTCGCAGAGTGGGTTCCTTATCCCCAATCCCACAATTGCCCCAAAGTGAGCACCAGGGGGCAATTGGGGATTGGGGACCTTCTGGTCGCAGGGTGGGTTCCTTATCCCCAATCCCACAATTGCCCCAAAGTGAGCACCAGGGGGAAATTGGGGATTGGGGACCTTCTGGTCGCAGGGTGGGTTCCTTATCCCCAATCCCCTAATTGCCCCAAAGTGAGCACTGGGGGCAATTGGGGATTGGGGACCTTCTGGTCGCAGGGTGGGTTCCTTATCCCCAATCCCACAATTGCCCCAAAGTGAGCACCAGGGGAACAATTGGGGATTGGGGACCTTCTGGTCGCAGGGTGGGTTCCTTATCCCCAATCCCACAATTGCCCCAAAGTGAGCACCAGGGGGCAATTGGGGATTGGGGACCTTCTGGTCGCAGGGTGGGTTCCTTATCCCCAATCCCACAATTGCCCCAAAGTGAGAACCAGGGGAGCAATTGGGGATTGGGGACCTTCTGATCGCAGGGTGGGTTCCTTATCCCCAATCCCACAATTGCCCCAAAGTGAGCACCAGGGGAACAATTGGGGATTGGGGACCTTCTGGTCGCAGGGTGGGTTCTTGTACCCCAAGGCTACGTCCAAGACCTCAGGTTATACCCGTGTGTCACCTGTTGGATGAAGGAAAGGGGAAATATGGAACCTCATGGGTGGAGAACCTTCCGGGTACCGAGGAACCTTCTGGCGGTTCCACACCTGGAACCGTCGGCCCGGTTGCCAGCACTCCTCCTCCCTCCACCTCCTGCGAGAGGCTGCACCGAAAGGAATGCCATCGAGCGGCCTGCCTCCCCCTCCTCTCGCACCTCTCTCTCTCTTGCCCCCGTCTCTCTCTCTCACCCCCCTTTCTCTCTCTTGCCCCCCTCTCTCACTCTCTCGCCCCCTCTCTCTCTCTTGCCCCCCTCTCTCTCTCTTGCCCCCCTCTCTCTCTCTCGCACGCAAATGTTTTCCCTAGCTGCTCCTACACATTCTCCCATCGCTCTTCTCTCCACTCGCCCCCCCCCCGTGCTCTCGCGCTATCGCTCTCGCGTTCCCCCTCGCTGACCGGTTCTACCCCCCCCCACCCGCTTTCTCATTTACCCCCCCCACAGAGCCTTCGCACCGTGTACAGATGTCTACAGTACGCATCTGAGGGAACCTCAGGTTTGACGCTATGGGGCAAGCATTCTCATTTGGGGTCGGGGATGGGGCAACTTCGAAGATATTGGGGTAATATCCTTGGGGGGGGTTCTTAGGAGGGGGGGTTCCTCATGTCCATCCAGAGGGGAATGTTTCGGGCGCTTCGGATGTTTCGGATGCCCGTTCATGGCCCAGATATCACTATTTGGATAGGGGCAATTTGGAACAACCAATTCACCTTGAATCCATTTATTCTTTCATTCATTATCTGTGTGTGTGTGAGTGTGTGGGGGGGGTTCCCCATGCCCATCCAGGGTCCAGGGGAGAACGTTTTAGGTGCTGGCTAATCCATCACTTGGCAAAAACTCAAAAACACACTATAGAGGGGCAATCTGGGGCAGCCAATTCACCTTGAATCCATTTGTTTTTTCATTATCTTTCGGTACTTGGGTTGAAAGAGGGTGTACTTGGGTTGTAGGAGGGGTGTTTTCCAGGCCTATGCAGGAGAGAACGTTTGGGGCACACACTCACTCACACACACTATATAGGGGCAAGCTGGGGCAGCTCATTCACCTTAAATCCATTTGTTGTTTCAATATATTTCTGTACTAATGTTGTGGGAGGGGGTTTACCATTCCTATAGAGGGGAGAACGTTTTGGGGCACAAACTCACTCACACACACCATATAGGGGCAATCTGGGGCAGCCAATTCACCTTGAATCCATTTGTTCTTTCACTATCTTTCTGTACTGGGGTTGAAAGAGGGTGTACTTGGGTTGTAGGAGGGGTGTTTTCCAGGCCTATACAGGGGAGAACGTTTGGGGGCACAAACTCACTCACACACACACTACATAGGGGCAATCTGGGGCAGCCCATTAACCTTGAATCCATTTGTTCTTTTATTATCTTTCTATTGTATGGTTGTAGGAGGGTGTTCGCCATGCCTATACAGGGGAGAACATTTCGGGGCACAAACTCACTCACGCACACTGTATAGGGGCAATCTAGGGCAGCCAATTCACCTTGAATCCATTTGTTCTTTCATTATCTTTCAGTACTTGGGTTGTAGGAGGGGTGTTTGCTATGTCTATACAGGGGAGAACATTTCGGGGCACAAACTCACTCACACACACTATATAGGGGCAATCTGGGGCAGCCAATTCACCTTGAATCCATTTTTTAAAAATATCATTCTTTACTAGGGGTGTGGGAGGTGATTCGCCATGCCTATACAGGGGAGAACATTTCGGGGCACAAACTCACTCACGCACACTATATAGGGGCAATCTGGGGCATCCAATTCACCTTGAATCCATTTGTGTTTTATAATATCATTCTGAACTAGAATTGTGGCAGGGGTGTTCGCCATGCCTATACAGGGGAGAACATTCCGGGACACAAACTCACTCACGCACTCTATATAGGGGCAATTAGGGTGGGGCAATTGGGCCCATCGATTCACCTTGAATCCATTTTTTTGGGAAAATGATGCCGATTGTTTTTTCTCATAGTTCTCTTTTCAAATAGACCCTTACATTCAAGCAGGGAACCTCCTAAGCTGCAAAAGGACGAGCAAAAAAAAAAAAAGAGAGAAGGGAACCACAGGTCGTGCATGATATAACGCTATATCCGGAACAAACTCACTCACGCACACTGTATAGGGGCAATCTGGGGCAGCCAATTCACCTTGAATCCATTTGTTCTTTCACTATCTTTCTGCACTAGGGTTGAAAGAGGGTGTACTTGGGTTGTAGGAGGGGTGTTTTCCAGGCCTATACAGGGGAGAACGTTTGGGGGCACAAACTCACTCACACACACACACACACACACACACACACACACACACACACACTATATATAGGGGCAATCTGAGGCAGCCAATTCACCTTGAATCCATTTGTTCTTTCATTATCTTTCAGTACTTGGGTTGTAGGAGGGGTGTTTGCTATGTCTATACAGGGGAGAACGTTTCGGGATACAAACTCACTCACGCACACTATATAGGGGCAATCTGGGGCAGCCAATTCACCTTGAATCCATTTTTTAAAAATATCATTCTTTACTAGGGGTGTGGGAGGTGATTCGCCATGCCTATACAGAGGAGAACATTTCGGGGCACAAACTCACTCACGCACACTATATAGGGGCAATCTGGGGCATCCAATTCACCTTGAATCCCATAATATCATTCTGTACTAGAATTGTGGCAGGGGTGTTCGCCATGCCTATACAGGGGAGAACATTCCGGGACACAAACTCACTCACGCACTCTATATAGGGGCAATTAGGGTGGGGCAATTGGGCCCATCGATTCACCTTGAATCCATTTTTTTGGGAAAATGATGCCGATTGTTTTTTCTCATAGTTCTCTTTTCAAATAGACCCTTACATTCAAGCAGGGAACCTCCTAAGCTGCAAAAGGACGAGCAAAAAAAAAAAAAAAGAGAAGGGAACCACAGGTCGTGCATGATATAACGCTATATCCGGAACATAATCACCCCCGGCGGCTGCCAGTGGGCCGTGGTAGAACCGAGAGGTCAGTGGTAGAGGCAGCCATGGGTGCCGTGGTGGTGTCGCCTTAAATAGACGCATGTGTCTGGGCCCCGCCCGCCGGGCACGGCCGGGTGTGGCACCTTGGACCCTCGCTGAGCTCGGAAGGGCAGCTCTTTGCGCTCGGCCGAGTCTTTCATCGGCGGGTTCTCCGGCGCGGAACGTGCGAGGTACCGGCGTGCCTCCATTCGGACGCCTTCCAGCGCTTTGACTGCTTGCGCGCTCATAGTAGGAGTTGGGGCAATTGGGATGTTAGTAGGTGGGGCAACTGTCCTATATATGAGGGATTATAGGAGTTGGGGCATCTGGTATGTTAGTAGTTGTGGCGACTGTCCTATATATGAGGGATTATAGGAGTTGGGGCAACTGGGATGTTAGTAGTTGTGGCAACTGGGATGTTAGTCGTTGTGGCAACTGGGATGTTAGTAGTTGTGGCAACTGTCCTATATATGAGGGATTATAGGAGTTGGGGCAACTGGGATGTTAGTCGTTGGGGAGATTGTACTATATATGAGGGATTATAGGAGTTGAGGCATCTGGGATGTTAGTCGTTGTGGCAACTGGGATGTTAGTAGTTGTGGCAACTGTCCAATATATGAGGGATTATAGGAGTTGGGGCAATTGGGATGTTAGTAGGTGGGGCGACTGTCCTATATATGAGGGATTATAGGAGTTGGGGCATGTTAGTAGTTGTGGCGACTGTCCTATATATGAGGGATTATAGGAGTTGGGGCATCTGGAGTTGTGGCAACTGGGATAGTTTGTGGCAACTGGGATGTTAGTCGTTGGGGCGACTGTCCTATATATGAGGGATTATAGGAGTTGGGGCAACTGGGATGTTAGTAGTTGTGGCAACTGGGATGTTAGTCGTTGGGGCAACTGTCCTATATATGAGGGATTATAGGAGTTGGGGCATCTGGGATGTTAGTAGTTGTGGCAACTGTCCTATATATGAGGGATTATAGGAGTTGGGGCATCTGGGATGTTAGTAGTTGTGGCAACTGTCCTATATATGAGGGATTATAGTAGTTGGGGCATCTGGGATGTTAGTAGTTGTGGCAACTGTCCTATATATGAGGGATTATAGGAGTTGGGGCATCTGGGATGTTAGTAGTTGTGGCAACTGTCCTATATATGAGGGATTATAGGAGTTGGGGCAATCTGGGATGTTAGTCGTTGGGGCAACTGTCCTATATATGAGGGATTATAGGAGTTGGGGCAACTGGGATGTTAGTAGTTGTGGCAACTGTCCTATATATGAGGGACTATAGGAGTTGGGGCATCTGAGATGTTAGTCGTTGGGGCGATTGTACTATATATGAGGGATTATAGTAGTTGGGGCAATTGGGATGTTAGTCGTTGGGGCGACTGTCCTATATATGAGGGATTATAGGAGTTGGGGTAACTGGGATGTTAGTCGTTGGGGCAACTGTCCTATATATGAGGGATTATAGTAGTTGGGGCAACTGGGATGTTAGTAGTTGTGGTGACTGTCCTATATATGAGGGATTATAGGAGTTGTGGCAACTGGGATGTTAGTCGTTGGGGCGATTGTACTATATATGAGGGATTATAGGAGTTGGGGCAATTGGGATGTTAGTCGTTGGGGCGATTGTACTATATATGAGGGATTATAGGAGTTGGGGCAATTGGGATGTTAGTCGTTGGGGCGATTGTACTATATATGAGGGATTATAGGAGTTGGGGCATCTGGGATGTTAGTAGTTGTGGCAACTGTCCTATATATGAGGGATTATAGGAGTTGGGGCATCTGGGATGTTAGTAGTTGTGGCAACTGTCCTATATATGAGGGACTATAGGAGTTGGGGCAATTGGGATGTTAGTAGGTAGGCAATTGTACTCTATATGAGGAATTATAGTAGTTAGGGTAATTGGGATGTTAGTCGTTGGGGCAACTGCTGTGTATATACAAACTAGTATATAACTAGTAGATAATACTAATCGTGGCAACCATTTTATATACAAGGGTTTTTTTGAAGTTGGGGCAACCTTACTATATATGAGGGATTATAGTAGTTATGACAACTGTTATATGTATAAGGGATTACAGCAGATGGGGCAACTGTTGAATATTTGAGGAATTATAGTAGTGGCGTGGCAACCATTGTATAGACAAGGGGTTAATGTAGGGGCAACCTTACTGTATATATATGAGGGATTATAGTAGATATGGCAACTGTTGTATATAAGAGGGATTATTGTAGTTGGGGCAAGCTTACTATAATTGGGGATAATAGTAGTTATGTCAACCGTTGTATATACAAGGGGTTAATGTAGTTGGGGCAACCTTACTATATATGAGGGGTTATAGTAGTTATGGCAACTGTTATATGTATAAGGGATTACAGCAGATGGGGCAACTGTTGAATATTTGAGGCATTATAGTAGTTGTGGCAACCATTGTATAGACAAGGGGTTAATGGAGGGGCAACCTTACTGTGTATATATATGAGTGCACGCTGCACTCTGCACACCACCTCTGACCCGCCGAGCAGCCAGACTCGTAATGAAAGGCTTCCTCTAACCCAAAGACAGCGTCTTGTTTTCCCCCCCGGCTGCCTGGGTCGCCCTCGCCGAGCGCCTGTCCTCACACAGCCCCCGCGGGGCGCCGCCCACGTTCTAAAACGGAACGCGCCGGCCCGGGTTCCAGCTTCTCACAAGAGCGTACTACAGCTGTGTGTGGACATTGTATATATCTAGAGGGATATGTATATATGAGGGATTATAGTAGTTGGGGCAACCGTTTTTTTATATAAAAAAAAAATGTAGTAGTTGGGGCAACCGTACTATATATATGACAGATTTGAGTAGTTGGGGCAGTAATTGTATATATGTTTTAGTAGAATTGTAATAGTTGGGGCAACCGTACTATGTATATATGAGGGATTATAGTAGTTGGGGCAACCGTTTTTTTATATAAAAAAAAAATGTAGTAGTTGGGGCAACCGTACTATATATATGAGGGATTATGCTAGTTGGGGCAACCGTTACATATATGACAGATTTGAGTAGTTGGGGCAGTAATTGTATATATGTTTTAGTAGAATTGTAATAGTTGGGGCAACCGTACTATGTATATATGAGGGATTATAGTAGTTGGGGCAACCATTTTTTTATATAAAAAAATTGTAGTAGTTGGGGCAACCGTACTATATATATATGAGGGATTATGCTAGTTGGGGCAACCGTTACATATATGACAGATTTGAGTAGTTGGGGCAGTAATTGTATATATGTTTTAGTAGAATTGTAATAGTTGGGGCAACCGTACTATGTATATATGAGGGATTATAGTAGTTGGGGCAACTGTTTTTTTATATTAAAAAAAATTGTAGTAGTTGGGGCAACCGTACTATATATATGAGGGATTATGCTAGTTGGGGCAACCGTTACATATATGACAGATTTGAGTAGTTGGGGCAGTAATTGTATATATATATTTGAGTAGAATTGTAATAGTTGGGGCAACCGTACTATGTATATATGAGGGATTATAGTAGTTGGGGCAACCATTTTTTTATATAAAAAAATTGTAGTAGTTGGGGCAACCGTACTATATATATATGAGGGATTATGCTAGTTGGGGCAACCGTTACATATATGACAGATTTGAGTAGTTGGGGCAGTAATTGTATATATGTTTTAGTAGAATTGTAATAGTTGGGGCAACCGTACTATGTATATATGAGGGATTATAGTAGTTGGGGCAACCGTTTTTTTATATAAAAAAAATTGTAGTAGTTGGGGCAACCGTACTATATATATGAGGAATTATGCTAGTTGGGGCAACCGTTACATATATGACAGATTTGAGTAGTTGGGGCAGTAATTGTATATATGTTTTAGTAGAATTGTAATAGTTGGGGCAACCGTACTATGTATATATGAGGGATTATAGTAGTTGGGGCAACCGTTTTTTTTATATTAAAAAAAATTGTAGTAGTTGGGGCAACCGTACTATATATATGAGGGATTATGCTAGTTGGGGCAACCGTTACATATATGACAGATTTGAGTAGTTGGGGCAGAAATTGTATATATGTTTTAGTAGAATTGTAATAGTTGGGGCAACCGTACTATGTATATATGAGGGATTATAGTAGTTGGGGCAACCATTTTTTTATATAAAAAAATTGTAGTAGTTGGGGCAACCGTACTATATATATATATATATATGAGGGATTATGCTAGTTGGGGCAACCGTTACATATATGACAGATTTGAGTAGTTGGGGCAGTAATTGTATATATACTTTAGTAGAATTGTAATAGTTGGGGCAACCGTACTATGTATATATGAGGGATTATAGTAGTTGGGGCAACCGTTTTTTTATATTAAAAAAAAATGTAGTAGTTGGGGCAACCGTACTATATATATGAGGGATTATGCTAGTTGGGGAAACCGTTACATATATGACAGATATGAGTAGTTGGGGCAGTAATTGTATATATGTTTTAGTAAAATTGTAATAGTTGGGGTAACCGTACTATGTATATATGAGGGATAATAGTCGTTGGGGACATCGTTGTGTATATATAAGGAATTGTAGTATATGGGGCAACCGAACTATATTTAAGATTTATAGTAGTTGGGGAAACCGTTGTATATATGAGGGATAATAGGAGTTGGGGCAACCATTGTATATATATGAGGGATAATAGGAGTTGGGGCAACAGTTGTATATATGAGGGACTCTAGTATTTGGGGCAACCGTTGTATATATGAGGGATAATAGGAGTTGGGGCAACCGTTGTATACAGTATATGAGGGATTATAGTAGTTGGGTAAACCGTACTATATATATATATGAGGGATTATGCTAGTTGGGGCAACCGTTACATATGTGACAGATTTGAGTAGTTGGGGCAATCATTGTATATATGAAGGATTATAGTAGTTGGGGCAACCACTGTATATATAAGGAATTGTATAATTGGGGAAACCGTACTATATAAAAGGGATTATAGTGGTTGGGGCAACCGTTGTATATATGAGGGATTGTAGTAGTTGGGGCACCCATTATATGTATAAGAGTTCATAGCAGTTATGGCAACTGTTGTATATAGAAGGGGTTATTGTAGTTGGGGCAACCGTTGTATATACAAGAGGTTCTTGCCGTTGGGGCAACCTTACTATATATGAGGGATTGTAATAGTTGTGGCAACTGTTACATATATGAGAGTATTTGAGTAATTGTGGCAACTGTGGTATATATAAGGAATTATGCTAGTTAGGGCAACCGTGCTATATATGAGGGATTATAGTAAGTAGTAGATGTATATATATATATATATATATATATATATATATATATATATATATATATATATATATATATATATATATATATATATATATATATATATATGTACTGTATATTGGGGATTATGCTAGTTGGGGCAACTGTTACATATATGAGAGTAGTTGAGTTTGAGTAGTTGGGGCAACCTTTATTTATATATATATATATATATATATAGTATATATATATATATATATATATATATATATATATATAGGGGGGATTATGCTAGTTGGGGCAACTGTTACATATATGAGAGTAGTTGAGTTTGAGCAGTTGGGGCAACCTTTATATATATATATATATATATATATATATATATATATATATATATATATATATATATATATATATATATATATATATATATAAGGAATTGTAATAGTTTGGGCAACCATACTGTATAAGAGGGATCATAGTAGTTGGGGCAACTGTTTTATATATAAAGGATTCCTTTCTAAAAGAGGGTTCCAGCTTCTATATATATCTCGAACGACGCTCGTGGTCACATGGCCTTATCGCCGGGGCAATCTGGCCTCCCTCTGATTCGCAACGCGAATGCTTCCCGGGTCTCTGCTAACAGGTCACCCGTGAGAACCCCCGATCAAACCGCGGCGCGAGACGTGACGTGGGCCCGGCTCCGCCCGGGCCTCCGTCGCCTCACGCTGCCCGTGCATAATACGGCGGTTGCGTTTGCGACTCTTCATCCTGCGCACTGTACCCGCAACGTCTCAGAATGCAACTGGCTTTCAGTTCTGCTTTCGTTCCCGCCGCGCAATTGCACTGTGTGAAAGGTTACAACGCGCCGAAGGGTTACGCCAAATTCAGCTAGTGTTTATTAGAGCTGTGCGATACCACGAATTTTGGTATCGATCCGATACCGAGTAAATACAGGGCCAATATCGCGATATTCGATACCGATACCGATACTTTTTAATATTTAGGCTTCATTGATCCAAAAGACCTAGTATAGGATTTCGCCAAACATTGTAGGTGACAACAAAATAATGTATCCCAATCAACATCTTTGTTTAGAAACAATGGAACAGTAATAAAACAGAGTTTGCTTTAACGTGAGGAAAATATATATTTATTGAGGTACAAAAGGAGAAACGACAATACGAATATAAAGTCAAAATGCTCCCCTCACTAGACAGTTTTTTCTTTCTTTGTTACTTTTTTTCAAATAGAATTGTTCTTAGGCAAAACAATAAAAAAGGAATATTCACACACAAAAAACTTGAGTATCGATCTTTTTACGCAAGTATTGTTCAATACCAATACCAGCGTTGGTATCGATATTATCGATATTTGTATCGATCCGCACAGCTCTAGTGTTTATCGATGGGGTTGATTACTATTACGAGGTTACCGAAAGACAACATATACTTAGAAGGGATTATAGTAGTTGTGGCAACTGTTGTTTACATTACATTTGGTCATTTATTGGAGGCTTTTATCCAAAGAGATTTACAAGGTTAATTGCAGGGTTCATCACAACATCCCTGCAGCAATGAGGGGTCAAGGATCCACACTGGTCACTTCAGTGGACCTGGGATTTGAGGGATTATAGTAGTTGGGGCAACAGTTGTACATATAAAGGATTCAGTGGTCAGGGTGATTGGGCCAACCTTCAGATTGACAGCCCAATCACCCTGACCACTGAGCTACCACGCCCCCATTTTCTTTATGAGGGATTTTACTAGATGGGGCAATTTGTACTTAGAAGGGGTTACAGTAGTTGTTACCACTGTTAGTAATAAGGGATTATAGTAGTTGTGGCAACCATTAGTAATGTATATGTGGTATATATGTCGTATATATGTGGTGTGTGTGTGTGTGTGTGTGTGTGTGTGTGTGTGTGTGTGTGATATATATATGGTATGTAGAGTATGTGGTATATATATGGTATATATGTGGTGTGTATATATATATATACACACCACATATATACCACATGGGTTCCCCATGCCCATCCAGGAGAGAACGTCTTGGGCGCTGGGCAGATAGACCCAGAACAGGGCACCAATCCATCGCTGGGCACACACTCACTCACACAGACACACTCTATATGGGGCAATTTTGAGAATTCAATTGACTTGATCCATGTTTTTGAACTGTGGGAGGAAACCGGAGAACCCGGAGGAAACCCACGCGGACACGGGGAGGACATGGAAACTCCACCCAGATGGGGATTCGAACCGGGAATCCCTAGCGCTGAGAGGAGAACGTGCTAACCACTAAGACACCGTGCCGCTTGTATATATATATATATATATATATATATATATATATATATATATATGTATGTGGTATATATTGTATATATATGGTATGTACATATGGTATGTGTGGTATATAGGTTTATATATATATGTACAGTATGTATGTATATAGGTTTTTTATATATATATATATATATATATATATATATATATATATATATATATATATATATGTGTGTGTGTGTATGTGTATATGTGTGTGTGTGTGTGTTGTGTTATATGTGGTATATATGATGTATATATGGTATATATATGGTATGTATGTGGTATATAGGTGTATATATGGTGTATATATGGTATGTATGTGGTATATAGGTGTATATATGGTATGTATGTGGTATATAGGTGTATATATGGTGTATATATGGTATGTATGTGGTATATAGGTGTATATATGGTGTATATATGGTATGTATGTGGTATATAGGTGTATATATGGTGTATATATGGTATGTATGTGGTATATAGGTGTATATATGGTATGTATGTGGTATATAGGTGTATATATGGTGTATATATGGTATGTATGTGGTATATATGTGGTATACATGGTACATATATGGTATATAGGTGGTATATAGGTGGTAGCTGTGACGCTCGGCGTACATTAATGAAGGTGCCGCACACGTTAACTGTGTGTGGAATGTTCTCTGTTGCTAAACTTCGGAGCGTACGGCAGCGTGTGAACGTAGCTGCGTGGTCTCGTGTTATATAACGTATGATTCAGGGTGTAGAGTGTGGAGGAGGGGGCTGGTGTGCAGTGAGGTGATGCTGGTGGTGCCAGGATTGAGGGAAGAGCTGAGGTCGTCTCACTCACAGGGGTTTTTATAGCAACCGCCAGCCTCGTGCTTTCTGACCCACTCAGTTGCCCCACTCACCCCCCCCCCACACCCCCCACCCCCCAACACACACACACCATTACGGGACCAGAGAGATAGCAGGGACCCCGTCGAACGATAAACTCCTCCACGCACGCGTCTTTCCCGCGGGCAACGAGAGAACATGCCAAAGCGCCCAGTCGAGCCAATGGATCCAAAAGAGACAAGCACATCGTTTGATATTGACCCACTAGCGTGGTGTCGGATTAGGAGAACATGCTAATTTCCCACCGAAAAGCCCTCGCCAATGAATTATTTATGAATGATGAATTACTTTATTATAGTGGGGATTGTAGTGGTTGTGGCAACCGTTATAAATAAGGGATTATACAGTAATACTTGGGGCATCTACTAGTCAAAAGGGATTTTAGTGGTTGTGGCAACCACAAATACTAAGGGATTATAGTAGCTGTTGCAACTGCATGTAATAATGGATTCTAGTATTTGTGGCAACCCTATTAATAAGGGATTTTAGTGGTTGTGGCAACCACAAGTAATAAGGGGATTAAACTTGTTGTGGCAACCACTATTAATACGGGATTACACTGGTTGTAGCAACTTCTGGTAAAAAAGGGATTTTAGTGGTTGTGGCAACCATTATTAATAAGGGATCCACTGTAATAATTGTGGCAGTGTTAATAATGATGGATTATACTAGTTGTGGCAACCACAAATAATAAGGAATTATAGTAGCTGTGGCAACCATTAGTAATAAGGGATTATAGTAGTTGTGGCAGCCATTAGTAATAAGGGATTTTAGTAGCTGTGGCAACCACAAGTAATAAGGAGTTATAGTAGCTGTGGCAACCATTAGTAATAAGGAATTATAATAGTTGTGGCAACCACTATTAATAAGGGATTATACTAGTTGTGGCAACCATTAGTAATAAGGAATTTTAATAGCTGTGGCAACAGTCGTTTATGAGGGATTACCCTAGTTGTGGCAACCGCTATTAATAAGGGATTATAGTAGTTGTGGCACCTGTTGCTTATGAGGGATTACACTAGCTGTGGCAACCGCAATTAATAAGCGATTATAGTAGTTGTGGCACCTGTTGTTTATGAGGGATTACACTAGTTGTGGTAACCATTAGTAACAAGGAATTTTAATAGCTGTGGCAACAGTCGTTTATGAGGGATTACCCTAGTTGTGGCAACCGCTATTCATAAGGGATTATAGTAGTTGTGTCACCTGTTGTTTATGAGGGATTATAGTGGTTGTGACAACCACAAGTAATAAGGAAATGTAGTAGTTGTGGCAACCACAAGTAATAGGGAATTATAGTAGTTGTGGCAACCATTAGTAATAAGGGATTTTAGTAGCAACAGTCGTTTATGAGGGATTCCTGTAGTTCTGGCAACTTCTGTTCATAAGGGATTATAGTAGTTGTGGCAACCGCTATCAATAAGGGATTATACTGGCTGTTGCGAT
>JAFMOC010000222.1:145000-152500 GCA_019802505.1 Corydoras sp. C115 | reverse complement strand
GAAAAAAACGCCAAAAATATGCGATTAATTACCAAATTATTTCGTTCTGGTATTTTTTCCAGATATATTTTGCTCCGTGCGATGCCCAGAACGACAAAACGTAACCGTAGAAGTGCGTAGACGATTTCCTAAACGCCCCCTAGTGGTAGCAGTGTGTGGAGAAAGGAAAAAAATGCCAATAATTAGCGATTAATTTGAGTTTTGGTATTTTTCCGAGATATATTTTGCTCCGTGAGATGCCCAGAACGACAAAACGTAACCGTAGAAGTGCGTAGACGATTTCCTAAACGCCCCCTAGTGGTAGCAGCGTGTGGAGAAAGGAAAAAAATGCCAATAATCAGCGATTAATTTGAGTTTTGGTATTTTTCCGAGATATATTTTGCTCCGTAACGCCGAAACGTAACCGTAGAAGTGTGTAGACATTTTCCTAAGCGCCCCCTAGTGGTAAGAGCGGGCAGAGCAATGACAAAAATGCCACTAATTGTTGATAATTGCGCCTTAATTATGTTAGTATTTTGCATTGTTGGATTTTTCCAGCAATGGGAATGCACTCGGTACAACCCCGCCCCCTTGTTGGCTCATATAGTACCCCCCCCCACACACACAGGGGTGTTATTCCTATCCCAGCAGTGTCACTGCAGAACGACAGTAAAGAATCCACCACCCAAATTCCACCTGCGACGGTCCTGCCTACCAGAGAACAGAGAACCCAGAGAACCTGCAGAGCGCCCGACTTCCGGCAGCTCTGACGTTCTGTCAGCCGTCTCACAATGAGAGGAAACCGCAGACCATATCGGCGCGCAAAAATCCGAGCGCTGCGATTTCTCTGCGCTATCTGATCCATTCTGGCCCTTTTCGTCTCCCAGGCCTGCGCTCGGGTTCGAGGGAGGGGGAGGGGGGTGGCATGTGCGTGTGAAGCTGCCCCGGCTGTCACGCCGGAGCCAAACGGACGATGATTTAGGGCTCGATACGGACAGACTAAACCAACCCCACCTCCCCTCAACCGCCGTGTTTAGGTCAGGGTGTCGGTAATGACAGGGTTCGGCGGGGGAGAGGGATAGGCCCGAGCCGGCGCCGCGCTCAAAACAGCATTTAAGTCAAACACACCGGGATAACCCGCAAATTTGTCACTCCGCTCGCCTTTTATTGCCCCGACGTTCCTTTAATGTCGGGCGCTCGCTTCCGCTGTTTTGTGTACGCGAATGAAATGTGTTTACGAAAACGTCTACGCACTTCTACGGTTACGCTCGGGGCGTTCTGGGCATCTCACGGAGCAAAACATATCTCGGAAAAATACCGAAACTCGAAATAATTCGAATTATTCGCTAATTATTGGCGTTTTTTTCATTCCTCCGCTCGTTGTTACCTCTAGGGGGCGCTTAGGAAAACATCTACGCACTTTTACGGTTACGTTTCGCCGTTCTGGGCATCTCACGGAGCAAAATATATCTTGGAAAAATACCAAAACCTTAAATAATTCGAATAAATCGCTAATTATTGAGTTTTTTTCCGTTCCTCCGCTTGCTGTTACCACCAGGGGGAGCTTAGGAAAACATCTACGCACTTTTACGGTTACGCTCGGGGCGTTCTGGGCATCTCACAAAACATATCTCGGAAAAATACCGAAACTCAAAATAATTCGAATTAATCGCTAATTATTGGCATTTTTTTCGTTCCTCCGCTCGTTCTTACCACTAGGGGGCGCTTAGGAAAACGTCTACACACTTCTATGGTTACTTTTCGCAGTTCTGGGCATACCAAAACTCGAAATAAATCAAATTAATCGCGTTTTTTTCGTTCCTCTGCTCGTTGTTACCTCTAGGGGGCGCTTAGGAAAACATCTACGCACTTTTACGGTTACGTTTCGCCGTTCTGGGTATCTCACAGAGCAAAATGTATCTCGGAAAAAATACCAAAACTCGAAATAATTTAAATTAATCACAAATTATTGCCGTTTTTTTCCGTTCCTCCGCTCGCTGTTACCACCAGGGGGAGCTTAGGAAAACATCTACGCACTTCTACGGTTACGCTCGGGGCGTTCTGGGCATCCCACAGAGCAAAACATATCTCGGAAAAATACCGAAACTCGAAATAATTCGAATTAATCGCTAATTATTGGCGTTTTTTTCGTTCCTCCGCTCGTTGTTACCTCTAGGGGGCGCTTAGGAAAACATCTACGCACTTTTACGGTTATGTTTCGCCGTTCTGGGTATCTCACAGAGCAAAATATATCTCGGAAAAAATTCCAAAACCTGAAATAATTCGAATAAATCGCTAATTATTGGCGGTTTTTTCGTTCCTCCGCTCATTGTTACCGCTAGGGGGCGCTTAGGAAAACGTCTACACACTTCAACGGTTACGTTTCGCAGTTCTGGGAATACCAAAACTCGAAATAATTCGAATTAATCGCATTTTTTCCTTTCCTCTGCTCGCTGTTACCACCAGGGGGAGCTTAGGAAAACGTCTACGCATTTCTACGGTTACGCTCGGACGTTCTGGGCATCTCACGGAGCAAAATATATCTCGGAAAAATACCAAAACCTGAAATAATTTGAATAAATCGCTAATTATTGGGTTTTATTCCTTTCCTCTGCTTGCTGTTACCACCAGGGGGAGCTTAGGAAAATGTCTACGCACTGCTACGGTTACGCTCAGACATTCTGGGCAAAACATATCTCGGAAAAATACCGAAACTCGAAATAATTTGAATTAATCGCTAATTATTGCCGTTTTTTTCGTTCCTCCGCTCGTTGTTACCACTAGGGGGCGCTTAGAATAACGTCTACACACTTCTATGGTTACGTTTCGCAGTTCTGGGAATACCAAAACTCGAAATAAATCGAATTAATCGTGTTTTTTCCGTTCCTCTGCTCGCTGTTACCACCAGGGGGAGCTTAGGAAAACATCTACGCACTTTTACGGTTACGCTCGGGGCGTTCTGGGCATCTCACGGAGCAAAATATATCTCGGAAAAATACCAAAACTCGAAATAATTCGAATTAATCGCTAATTATTGCCGTTTTTTTCCGTTCCTCCGCTCGTTGTTACCACTAGGGGGTGCTTAGGAAAACGTCTACACACTTCAACGGTTACGTTTCGCCGTTCTGGGAATACCAAAACTCGAAATAATTCGAATTAATCACATTTTTTCCTTTCCTCTGCTCGCTGTTACCACCAGGGGGAGCTTAGGAAAATGTCTACGCACTTCTACGGTTACGCTCGGACGTTCTGGGCATCTCACGGAGCAAAATATATCTCGTAAAAAATTCAAAAACCTGAAATAATTCGAATAAATCGCTAATTATTGGGGTTTTTTCCGTTCCTCCGCTCGTTGTTACCACTAGGGGGCGCTTAGGAAAACGTCTACGCACTTCTACGGTTACGCTCGGGGCGTTCTGGGCATCTCACGGAGCAAAATATATCTCGGAAAAATACCAAAACTCGAAATAATTCGAATTAATCGCTAATTATTGGCGTTTTTTTTCATTCCTCCGCTCGTTGTTACCACTAGGGGGCGCTTAGGAAAACGTCTACACACTTCTACGGTTACGTTTCGCCGTTCTGGGCATACCAAAACTCGAAATAATTCGAATTAATCACATTTTTTCCGTTCCTCCGCTCGCTGTTACCACCAGGGGGAGCTTAGGAAAATGTCTACGCACTTCTACGGTTACGCTCGGACGTTCTGGACATCTCACGGAGCAAAATCTATCTCGTAAAAAATTCCAAAACCTGAAATAATTTGAATAAGTCGCTAATTATTGTTTTTTTTTTAGTTCCTCCACTTGCTGTTACCACCAGGGGGAGCTTAGGAAAATGTCTACGTACTTCTACGGTTTCGCTCGGGACGTTCTGGGCATCTTACGGAGCAAAATATATCTCGGAAAAATACCAAAACCTGAAATAATTCGAATTAATCGCTAATTATTGGCGTTTTTTTCATTACTCTGCTCGTTGTTACCACTAGGGGGCGCTTAGGAAAACATCTACGCACTTTTACGGTTACGCTCGGACATTCTGGGCATCTTACGGAGCAAAATATATCTGAGAAAATATACCAAAACCTGAAATAATTCGAATAAATTGCTAATTATTGGGGTTTTTTCCATTCCTCCGCTTGCTGTTACCACCAGGGGGAGCTTAGGAAAACATCTACGCACTTCTACGGTTACGCTCAGACTTTCTGGGCATCTCACGGAGCAAAATATATCTCGGAAAAATACCAAAAACTTAAATAATTCGAATTAATCGCTAATTATTGCCGTTTTTTTCGTTCCTCCACTCGTTGTTACCTCTAGGGGGCACTTAGGAAAACATCTACGCACTTTTACAGTTACGTTTCGCCGTTCTGGGTATCTCACAGAGCAAAATGTATCTCGGAAAAAATACCAAAACTCGAAATAATTTAAATTAATCACTAATTATTGCCGTTTTTTTCCATTCCTCCGCTCGCTGTTACCACCAGGGGGTGCTTAGGAAAATGTCTACACACTTCTACGGTTACGCTTGGGGCGTTCTGGGCATCTCACGGTGCAAAATATATCTCGAAAAAGTACAAAAAGTAAAAATGAGGACTTCCCACTACAAGGATTTGCACTGGTCGGGGTACGTTTATCGTAAGTATAGTGCTCGGCTATTTTTTGGTAGCTTTGGTGGCAATGTTGTGCTGATTGGCGAAAAAATCCATCAACGCAAAATACTTACATAATTAAGGCGCAATTATCGACAGTTATTGGCATTTTTTTCGTTCCTCCGCCCGTTGATACCGCCAGGGGGCGCCATAGAGGGATGGTTTCGCACCGTATGCTACTCATAGCTTTGGTCCAGCACTACGAGTCGCCATAACAGCGCCGCCATGAGGAAACCATACAAACTTCACCCAACAAGGACCTTTACACGAGAAAGTCGTAAGCGGGATAGTAACGCGACGACAGGAGAAGGTAGCTAGGTAAATTTCACGGTCCACGGGCGCCTCGTGTGTAAGGGTCCGAGGTCCGAAAGACACGAGAGCACCTTTAGAACAAGCGGGAAGCGATGCCTCATCGCTAACCAAAGATTGTTAGTCACATGACTGGTAAAAATTGGCGGGAATTCCCTTTTCCCAGCGGTTCGAGGGCGTCCGCAGTTTCGGTTCTCGTGTGCAGGCTTCCATCGGAACCGATAGCCGTCGTCCCTCGCCGTCCACCCTTCCACCGGCCCCTAGAACGCGGATGGTCTTATCAACAATGCAGGAAATAGATGACCTGTTTAGATTAATGCGACGTTCTTTTGCCGTGTGCGTGAGCGGTGTGTGTGTGGAACCCAATACGACGATCCAAGATAGGGTCTTAACCAATAGATGGACATGTGATTTTTCCATTGTGTCTGAAAGGGTTGGCGAGGTTCCGAGAACACGGGTGCTGATAAGACGTTCTACGACTTCGGAGTTCCCAGCGCGGGAAATGCGCTAACAAAAATATAATAACAATAAAAAAATAGTAAATTAATAAAAATTGTTTTAGGTAAAATGTTAACAATTGACAACTTTACAGCGTAGGTAACAGTACAGGGATCTAGAAATATGGCAAAAACGTGGTATTGGGTATACCGTGGTACCGAGTGAACTCTAGCATGGGTACTAACGCGTCGTTGGAACTTTTTTCGAATTCGGGGTTCCCAATGTGGGCAAGGGGAATGTGCTTGACATGCCGTTTGGGAAATATAAGCGTTTGGCTGGCGGTCAACTTACGGCAAGGACACGTTAATAACAATAACAAAAGTAATAATAATAAAAAATAGTAAATTAATAAAAATTGTTTTAGGTAAAATGTCAACAATTGACAACTTTACAGCGTAGGTAACAGTACGGGGATCTAGAAATACGCCAAAAATATGGTATTAGATATACCGTGGTACTTGAGTGAACTCTAGCACGCCTGCGAAACCAATAAAAAGCATGGGTACTAACGCGTCGTTGGAACTTTTTTTGAATTCATGGTTCCCAACGCGGGCGAGTGAAATGCACTTGACGTGCCGTTTGGGAAATATAAACATTTGGCTGGCGGTCAACTTACGGCAAGGACACGTTAAAAACAATAACAAACATAATAATAATTAAAAAAATAGTAAATTAATAAAAATTGTTTTAGGTAAAATGTCAACAATTGACAACTTTACAGCGTAGGTAACAGTACGGGGATCTAGAAATACGCCAAAAATATGGTATTAGATATACCGTGGTACTTAAGTGAACTCTAGCACGCCTGCGAAACCAATAAAACGCATGGGTACTAACGCGTCGTTGGAACTTTTTTCGAATTCAGGGTTCCCAACGCGGGCGAGTGAAATGCACTTGACGTGCCGTTTGGGAAATATAAACGTTTGGCTGGCGGTTAACTTACGGCAAGGACACGTTAAAAACAATAACAAACATAATAATAATAAAAAAATAGTAAATTAATAAAAATTGTTTTAGGTAAAATGTCAACAATTGACAACTTTACCACGTAGGTAACAGTACGGGGATCTGGAATAATGCCAAAAACGTGATATTGGGTATAATATAAACGTTGGGCGGTCAACTTACAGCAAGGACACGTTAATAACAAAAACAATAATAATAAAAAAAAAATAGTAAATTAATAAAAATTGTTTTAGGTAAAATGTCAACAATTGACAACTTTACAGCGTAGGTAACACGTTGGAATAACAAAAAAAACATATATAATATAAACGTTGGGCGGTCAACTTACAGCACGGACACCTTAATAACAAATAATAATAATAAAAATAGTAAATTAATAAAAATTGTTTAAGGCAAAAATGTCAACAATCGACGAACAAATGCAAACATTACAGCGTAGGTAACAGTACGGGGATCTGTAAATAAGCCAAAAACGTCGTATTGGGTATACGGCGCTACTTAAGTGAACTCTAGCACGCCTGCGAAACCAATAAAACGCAAGTGTTGGCGTGAAAATACCAAAATAAGCCTTCATGTCAATGGTACGTTGATATAAACGTAGACGCGCCATGTTATGGGTGCTAACGCGTCGTTGGAACTTTGTTAGAATTCGCGGTTCCCAACGCGGGCGAGGGAAATGCGCTTGACGTGCCGTTTGGGAAATATAAACGTTGGCTGGTCAACTTACCGCAAGGACATGATAATAACAATAAAAAAAAAAATTAATAATAATAATAAAAAAAATAGTAAATTAATAAAAATTGTTTTGGCAAAAATGTCAACATCGACGAACTAATGCAAACTTTTTGGTGTTTGGTATACCGTAGTATTTGAGCGAACCCTAGCACGCCTGCGAAACCAATAAAACGCAACTGCAACGCTACGCTAAGGCTACCAGTGGTAGCTAGAATAGCGGAACGGCATTTCCCAAGTGGAGAAAACTTCTAGAACCCTCGTCCAGTGGTAGTGCCGTTGGACGGATGCGTTTTGCAACGACCTGGCAACCCGTCCGAGGCATTTTTCGTATATTTCCAAGTCCAGAATCAGCATACCGATGC
>JAFMOC010000222.1:137500-140000 GCA_019802505.1 Corydoras sp. C115 | reverse complement strand
GGCGTTCCGTATTGTTGAGCACAGAAGCGACCGTGTCAGAGCGTCTTTGTCTCTCCCGTCGCGTGCGGTCGGACGGGACCAGCCGGCGGAACAGCCGGCGGAACAATGGACGGCGTTCCGGCGTTCCGCCGAAAGACAAAGCCAGTCACACCTCGCGCCCGGCTCCCGCCCCACCCCGGAACGTGTTGGCTGACAACCCCGAGCTCTCGGCGGCTCTTTGTCCCTCTTTGTCCCCGCCGCCGTCCGTCCTCCCGTTCTCCCGTTCTCCCGTTCTCCCGTCCTCCCTCCCTCCCTCCGCCGCTCGCCGTGGGTTCCCCGGGCCCCTGAGACGCCTGTCGTCTGTTTCTTCGGCCCTCGCGGGACGGCGCGAGGTGCGGCGCGAGACGCCTCCTGCCATCTTTAATTTGCACCTCCGCCTCCGTGCGGGCGCCATGGCGACTGGAGGGGGGCAACCTCGTCACGGCTACCCTCTGCCGGCAAAGGAGACGGCACGGCGAAGACCGAGACGAACCGCTTTTCTCTTCGCCTAACGGAACGTTCTACGTCCGTCCATGTGGGGTACGGGACAGGGACACAGCAACAGGGACATCGCGGAACGTTGGGAGCACCGTCTGACCCGTAACCGTGATGTCACCGTCCGGCAGACGTGACGTCGCGAGCCTTTCGACGTTCCTTCCTCGTCGTCTCCTTGGGTGGAGCCGGGTTCTCCGCCGAGCTCCGGGGTTGCCAGGGCGCCGCCCTTTAGCGCGCTGTCGTGCGGTGACACACACACTCGGCCCGACCCGGCGTTCTCGGCCTACGGCGCAATTGCAGGTTCCGCACGGGAAGAAATAGAACAAGCGCGCCGGGAACTCTGGGCACGTTCTTGGGCGTGCCGGCGTGTACCGTGCCATTCCCTTCAGGGACCGGGAGCAATTGGACTAGCGGATAGCTATTTCGACGGTGCAGCTAGCTGGACTTGCGCTGGTCCTTTAAGAGCGTAGCTATTAAAGTAGTAGCTATGTTTTTCGTAGGTGAAAATATAGTTAAACGTAGCTAGCTTAGTTTGGTAGGTATTAAAACGACGTAGGAGGAGGGCGGGAAAAATCGCCGGTGGGCGGGGTGAAAGGTAGCTACGGATACGTAGCTACTTAAGATATATACTGTATAAGATAGGTAGCTACTTAAGCTATATTTTTCATAGTTAAAAATCTAGGTAAACGTAGCTATCTTACACCCCGCGTCATTTTAATAGCTCACAAACGTAAACATAAAGATAAACAAGCGACAGATGTCAACAGTCAGCCATTTGTTCGCTATTAAAATGACGTAGGCGGAATGCGAAAAAATTCGCCTGTGGGCGGGGTGAAAGGTAGCTACGGATAGGTAGCTACTTAAGATAGCTATATTTTTCACAGGTAAAAATATAGTTAAAACGTAGCTATCTTAGTTTGTTAGCTATTACAACGACGTAGGAGAAGGGTGGCAAAAATCGCCTGTGGATGGGGTGAAAGGGAGCTACGTATACGTAGCTACTTAAGATAGCTATATTTTTCATAGTTAAACGTATCTATCTTACAGCCCGCGTCGTTTTAATAGCTAACAAATGTAAATGTAAACAAAACAACCTACAGATGTCAACAGTCAGACGTTTGTTAGCTATTAAAACGACGCCGATGGAAAGTGGGAAAAATTCGCAAAAATAAGTAATAGCGTATGTTAGCTACATAAGATAGCAACATGTAGCTATATTTTTCGTAGTCAAAAATCTAGTTAAACGTAGCTATCTTACACCCTGCGTCCTTTTAAAGCTAAAAAAACGCCAAAAAACACAACAAACACAAAAATAAGTAATAGCGTAAGTTAGCTACATAAGATAGCTACGTGTAGCTATATTTTTGGGAGTTAAAAATCTAGTTAAACGTAGCTATCTTATACCCTGTGTCATTTTAAATTTAACTAACGCAAAAAAACACAACAAACACAAAAATAAGTAATAGCGTAAGTTAGCTACATAAGATAGCTGCATGTAGCTATATTTTTCGTAGTTAAAAATATGGTTAACCGTGTAATCGATAGCAGCCGATCTGGTCATGGGGGTGCCGTGGCGCCGGGTTCTTTATGTTTTTAGTGTATTTACGAAGGTTCCATGACAACGGAACGCCGCCTCACGTGTCGGTACGTTCGCATTGAAATCTAACCGATCCAGTTGTCCTCGTAACGATTGGAGGGAACAATAAGGGAACCTCCCGGTGACCGGCTCCGGCGGCTGAGTCATGCGTTCTGCGCGGGCCCCCACCCCGGCGCGTTCCCACACCCTCGGCGGCTTTGCAACGGAACGTCTCACACACACACACCCCTCCCATGATCCCACCGCAGCCCACATGGTCTACGACGGCTGGTGAAAGTCTGGGGTTTGGTTCTCAGACTAAACTCGGCTCTAGAACGTGAGCGGGGTTGCAGTAACAAACAGCGACCACCGCGACGTCAACGCATCCTACGTCCTATCCCGGCATGTCTA
>JAFMOC010000222.1:127500-132500 GCA_019802505.1 Corydoras sp. C115 | reverse complement strand
CTCCACAAAAGAAATGCATTCAAGGTGAAATGGCTGCTCTAAATTGCCCCTATATAGTGTATGTGTATATGCCTTGTCCTGGGTGTATCTGCCCAGTGCCTGAAACGTTCTTCCCTGGATGGGCATTGGGATCCACCCCACAAAAACATGGATTCAAGGTGAATTGGCTGCTTCAAATTGCCCCTATATATATATATTTATATATATATATATATATATATATATATATATATATATATATATATATATATATATATATATATTGAGTAAGTGAGTGTGTGTGTCCAGTGATGGATCAGCACCCTGTCCAGCGTGTATCTGTATCTGCACACATTCTAAAAAGTTTGAACCTCTCCACAAAAGCATGCATTCAAGGTGAAATGGCTGCTCTAAATTGCCCCTATATAGTGTATGTGTATATGCCTTGTCCTGGGTGTATCTGCCCAGTGCCCGAAACGTTCTTCCCTGGATGGGCATTGGGAAACATCCCCCAAAAACATGGATTCAAGGTGCAATGGCTGCTCCAAATTGCCCCTATATATATATATATATAGTGTGTGAGAAGTTGTAAGCATTGCAGGGTTTTGCTTCAGGAGTACAGCGAGCGAAAAAGAGAGTCTACAAAGATAGTAAAGCCCACATGTGTGTGTCATCAGCAGGCCGTCAGCGCGCTGCAGACGCGCCGCCGTCTCCTCCGCTTCGGAACATTACGGCGGCCGACTCCTCACGCAACGTTCCCCGTCAACCGGTCCATAAATGTCACGGCGCGCCGTAAAACATGTTTATTCTGTTATTCGGCGCTCCCCGGGTGTCGCTTTGGGTAAAAACAGCGCGAGGAGGAGCCGCCGCTCTTACCCCGTGCCATACGGCTGCTTGTTTGTACACTGCAGTGAGAGGCATGCTCGCCGGCTGCTCGGTAGGGGCAATTTAGAGCAGCCAATTCACCTTGAATTCATGTTTTTGGATTGGGGAGAAGGGGGGGTTCCCCATGACCATTCAGAGGAGAACGTTTCAAGGAGCTTGGAAGATACACTCAGGACAGGGTGCCTCATTCACTATATATAGGGGCAATTTGGAGCAGCCAATGTACCTTGAATTCACCATGGTTTTGGACTGTGGGGGTATGGGGGGGTTCCCCATGCCCATCCAGGGGAGAACGTTTTGGGCGCTGGGCAGATACACCCAGGACAGGGTGCTGATCCATCACTGGACATACACTCACTCACTATATATATAGGGGCAATTTAGAGCAGCTAAAGTACCTTGAAATCACCATGGTTTTGGACTGGGGGGGCAGGGAGGGTTCCCCATGCCCATCCAGGGGAGAACATTTCGAGCGCTGGGCAGATACACCCAGGACAGGGTGCTGATCCATCACTGGACATACACTCACTCACTATATATATAGGGGCAATTTAGAGCAGCTAAAGTACCTTGAAATCACCATGGTTTTCGACTGGGGGGTGGGGGGTGGGGGGGTTCCCCATGCCATCCAGGGGAGAACATTTCGGGCGCTGGGAAGATACACCCAGGAGAGGGCGCCTCACTCACTATATATAGGGGCAATTTGGAGCAGCCAAAGTACCTTGAATTTACCATGGTTTTGGACTGTGGGGGTGGGGAGGGTTCCCCATGCCCATCCAGGGTAGAACATTTCAGGCGCTGGACAGATACATCCAGGACAGGGCGCCAATATATTGCTGGGCACACATTCACTCACTATATATATATAGGGGCAATTTAGAGCAGCCAAATTCACCTTGAATCCATGTTTTTGGGGGGTGGCTCCCATATGCCCATCCAGGGGAGAACGTTTCGGAGAACGTACACTCAACAGGGCGCCGATCCATCCCACCCACTCATACACACATACACTATATAGGGGCAATTGAGCACAACTTATTCACCTTGAATTCATATTTTTTCGGTATTCCCCATGCCTAGAACATTTCATGGATGGGGCAAACACACCCAGGGCAGGGCGTCCAATCCAACGCTGGACACACACTCACTTAGACAGACACACACTACATAGGGGCAATTTAGATGGGGCAATTTACAGCCAGAAATTCACCTTGAATCCATGTTTTCGGACTGAGGAAGGAATGTAAGCTGGTTGTCAAGCTGGTGTTTAGCATGTTCTCCTTCCAGCGCTGGGGCTCCAGGTTCGGATCCGGATCTGGGTGGAGTTTCCATGTCCCCCCGTGTCCTCCCCATGGGCTTTCTTTGGTTCTCCGGTTTCCTCCCCCAGTCCGAAACCATGGATTCAAGGTGAATTGGCTGGCGAAATTGCCCCTATGTGATGTGTATACATTGTACCCATTGAAATCAAGTATATAACTCGAGATGAATGTGGGGCAACTGTTCGTCTGGTGGACGGGGCCTTGGGTAAATGGCAGGGTCACGTGGTCGTCAGACGGAACCGAGGACCAGACGGCAGAACCCGACGGCAGTAAAAAGCAGAGCGCGGAACAACACGAGACCCCAGGGCTCTGGTGGGGCAATTAAAGAGGAATTAAAAGAGCTTAACGAGAAAAGAACCGAGCGCTGAGTCACAGGCGTCCGGCGGACGGGCGGAACCGGCGGAACCGGCGCTAGGCCCGTTCTCCGTCGTCGGCGTTCCTTCCTGAGCACCTGCCACCTTCTCGCGCCGTCCCGAACTTCTCTCCTCGCTCCATCTGCCCCCTTCCCACCTCTCCCACGCCCTTCCAGCTCACCCACCTACTCAACGGGTGCTCGCACACTCACACAGCCAGCGAGCGGAACCGGCAGCGCACAGCGGGGGGTCGGCCGCGGCGCGTCGGGAGGGGGTGGGGGGGCGATAAGGAGCGGGACCGGTGGCACGGCACCTGGCACGGCGGAACTTCAAAAGCCTTGGGTTGTTTTTTTTTTTTTTTTTTTTTTTTTTTTAAAGATGCACCTAGCTACCTTAATAGCTAGCTTTTAATAGCTAGCTAGTAAGCTACGGAAGGCAAAAATAGTTGGCGTCAAAAAATCAATAATTGGCGCTAATTGACGCCCAGGATACCGGGTTTGGTTGTCCCGAGGGGACGTTCCGTCGGGGAACCATCGGCCGTCGGTTTTGACGTCCGTCGCTACGTGATATTTTCGTAAATTTAATTAACCTAGTATGTGGTTTCAATTGTAGCGATGAGCACGAGTCGTCGCCCGCTTCCAGGTCATGTTCTCTTCAAACTTGGGTGGGTGCGATGTGTACGACGTCTTGGAACCGTCGTCCGTCGTTTTTTTTTTTACGTTGGACTCTGTTTCGTCGCCACGCGTAAATTTAATTAACCTAGTACGTGGGTTCCATCGTATCGGTGAGTGCGGGTCGTCGTCCACTTCCAGGTCATTTCTTTTCCAAACTTGGGTGGATCCGACCAAGTGCGACATTGTCCATCGGTTTTTACGTCCGTCGCTACGTGATATTTTCGTAAATTTAATTAACCTAGTATGTGGATTCAATTGTAGCGGTGAGCACGGGTCGTCGCCCACTTCCAGGTCATGATCTCTTCAAACTTGGGTGGGTGCGATGTGTACGACGTCTTGGAACCGTGGTCCGTCGTTTTTTACGTTGGAATCTATATCGTCGCCATGGGTAAATTTAATTAACCTAGTAAGTGGATTCAATTGTATCGGCAAACACAAGTCGTCGCCCGCTTCCAGGTCATCTCCTTCCCAATCTTGGATGGATCCAACCAAGTGCGACGTGTTCCACGTCTTGGAACCATCGTACGTCGCTTGTTACGTCATCACGCGTTTTGCAAATTTAATTAACCTAGTAAGAGGATTTAATTGTATCAGCAAATTACAAGTGGATTCACTTGTATCGACACAAAAATTTTTAAATTTAATTAACCTAGTTTAAATTAAATGTCGTCGCCCGCTTCCAGGTCATCTCCTTCCCAATCTTAGATGGATCCGACAAAGTGTGACGTCTTGGAACCATCGTCTGTCGCTTGTTACGTCGTCACGCGTTTTGTAAATTTAATTAACCTAGTAAGTGGATTCAATTGTATCGGCAAACACAAGTCTCAAAAATTAAAAAATTTTAAAATTAAATGCTCAAAATTGCCCCTTTATAATGTCTGTGTGTATGAGTCAGTGTGTGTGCAGTGATAGATTGTCGCTTGTTACGTCGTCACGCGTTTAGCAAATTTAATTAACCTAGTAAGTGGATTCAATTGTATCGGCAAACACAAGTCATCGCCCGCTTCCAGGTCATCTCCTTCCCATTCGTGGATGGATCCGACAAAGTGCGATGTGTTCCACGTCTTGGAACCATCGTCCGTCGCTTGTTACGTCGTCACGCGTTTTGCAAAAATTTAATTAACCTAGTAAGTGGATTCAATTGTATCTGCAAACACAAGTCATCGCCCGCTTCCAGGTCATCTCCTTCCCAATCTTGGATGGATCCGACAAAGTGCGACGTCTTGGAACCATCGTACGTCGCTTGTTACGTCGCCACGCGTTTTGTAAATTTAATTAACCTAGTAAGTGGATTCAATTGTATCGGCAAACACAAGTCTCAAAAATTTAAATTTAAAAATTAAAAAATTAAATGCTCAAAATTGCCCCTTTATAATGTCTGTGTGTATGAGTCAGTGTGTGTGCAGTGATAGATTGTTGCTTGTTACGTCATCACACGTTTTGCAAATTTAATTAACCTAGTAAGTGGATTCAACCGTATCGACGAGCGCGGGTCGTCGCCTTCCCAAAGGATCCGACCAAGTGTGACGAGTACGACATCTTGGAACCATCGTCCGTCGCTTGTTACGTTGGAGTCTGTATCATCGCCACACGTAAATTTAATTAACCTAGTAAGTGGATTCAATTGTATCGGCAAACACAAGTCGGCGCCCGCTTCCAGGTCATCTCCTTCCCAATCTTGGATGGATCCGACAAAGTGCGACGTGTTCCACGTCTTGGAACCATCGTCCGTCGCTTGTTACGTCGCAAATTTAATTAACCTAGTATGTGGATTCAATCATATCGGCGAG
>JAFMOC010000222.1:117500-120000 GCA_019802505.1 Corydoras sp. C115 | reverse complement strand
GGAGGCGGGCGATACGCCGAAGACGGGTGGGAAGCGGTGTTTAGCGTATTAACGATCAACTGGCAGCTCGCGACGATCGCTATTAACATGTTATTAATTCAAACGTAAATAAATGGTTGTTCTTCGTTAAAAGCCCCTTTAAGGTGGCCGTTTGCCCCTGTCATGGCTGCTGGCGGTGTTATTGGGCGGCTGTTGGTGGGGCTGCTATCGGCTAAGCTAATTCTCTGGGCTGGTAAACAATAATATAGTTATTTTATTTGTTTATTAATTCATTAATTAACTTATTATTTATGACCTACAAACCTCTGCCCCCTGCGTTCCACACTCTCACCCTCCACTTGATTAAGTTCGCATCCCTTTTTTTTTTTTTTTTTTTTTTGGACGTCGCACCACGTGACCAGCCCCATCACTTATCAGAGATGGACTTTGTAGTTCTTTGGGGATTTTTTGTAGTCCGTCTGCACAGAAGGTTGTGGACGATGCGCAACACTGTAGGGACATCCTACAGGGAGAGCATGGTGGTGTGGGTGTAGTTGATACCCCCTGTCTTAACCCCCATGCCCCCCCCCCCACTCACTGCCCCCTCCTTTAAACGCATCCACCTGATTGCCCCACCTCACAGCACATCTTCTAATCCATCGTCAGTGCTCACAGGATGGTGGTGCCCTATTTGGGTTTTGGGTGGAGGAGCGGTTCCCAGCATGCCGAGGGGTTGTCCGGCACCACCACCCGTTCTTGTTTCGGTGCGACGGAGAACAACAGACCTTTTGTTGTCCGCTGTGTGTGTGTGTGTGTGTGGTGGGGGGAGGGGGGGGGTTAGTGCCCTGCACCCATCCCTTCATCTATTCACCATACTGTGGTGGTGTTGGGGTGGTGAGGGGTGGGGGGTGGGGGGGTGTTTGAGTGATGAATTCATCAATCAGTAAAAAAAAAAAAAGTATTCGTATTAAATCTAAATGACTCTTTTGAACCTAGTGATTCATCTGTTCGTAAATGTAAATGGCTCTTTACCCCAAGTGATTCACCCATTCACCCAAGTGATTCAGCCATTAATAATGTAAATGACATTTAGTAATAAGTGTAAATGACTCTTTTTAATGAAGTGAGTTATCTCTTAAGAAATGTAAATGACTCTCCTCTTATTGAGTCAGTGGTTATATGAGTGAATCATACAGTAATAAGTGTAAGTGACTCTTATAATTTATTATTTCATCTATTATTAAATGTTAACGACTCTTTTGGATGTAGTGATTCTTCGATTAATTAATGTAAATGACTCTTAATTTAGTGAGTCAATATCTATTTGAGTGGATCATTTAGTAATGAGTGTAAGCAACTTTTTAATGTAGTGATTCGTCTGATAATTAGTGTAAATGACTCTTTAGTTAATGAGTCAGCGTTTATATGAGTGAATCATTTAGTAAGAATTATGACCCATTTTTTTATTAAGTGATTCATCCATTAATAATGTAAATGACTCTTTTAATTTAGTGAGTCAATATCTATTTGAGTGGATCATTTAGTAATGAGTGTAAGCAACTTTTTAATGTAGTGATTCTTCTAATAATTAATGTAAATGACTCTTTTAATTTAGTGAGTCAATATCTATTTCAGTGGATCATTTAGTAATGAGTGTAAGCAACTTTTTAATGTAGTGATTTGTCTGATAATTAGTGTAAATGACTCTTTAGTTAATGAGTCAGCGTTTATATGAGTGAATCATTTAGTAAGAATTATGACCCATTTTTTTTACTTAGCGATTCACCCATTAATAATGTAAATGACTCTTTTAATTTAGTGAGTCATTTTTTTGAGTGAATCATTTAGTAATAAGTGTAAATGACTCTTATAATTTATTATTTCATCTATTATTAAATGTTAACGACTCTTTTGGATGTAGTGATTCTTCGATTAATTAATGTAAATGACACTTTTAATTTAGTGAGTCAATACCTATTTGAGTGGATCATTTAGTAATGAGTGTAAGCAACTTTTTAATGTAGTGATTCTTCTAATAATTAATGTAAATGATTCTTTAGTTAATGAGTCAGTGTTTATATGAGTGAATCATTTAGTAAGAATTATGACCCATTTTTTTATTAAGTGATTCATCCATTAATAATGTAAATGACTCTTTTAATTTAGTGAGTCAATATCTATTTGAGTGGATCATTTAGTAATGAGTGTAAGCAACTTTTTAATGTAGTGATTCTTCTAATAATTAGTGTAAATGACTCTTTAGTTAATGAGTCATTGTTTATATGAGTGAATCATTTAGTAAGAATTATGACCCATTTTTTTATTAAGTGATTCATCTATTAATAATGTAAATGACTCTATTAATTTAATGAGCCAGTGTTTATATGAGTGAATCATTTAGTAATTAGTATAATTGACTCATGTTTTTTTATTTCATCTATTATTAAATGTAAATGACTTTTTAGTTAGTGAGTCAGTGTTTATATGAGTGAATCATACAGTAATAAGTGTAAATGACTCT
>JAFMOC010000222.1:105000-110000 GCA_019802505.1 Corydoras sp. C115 | reverse complement strand
GCATGAGGCGGCCATGTTGGTCAGGGGTAGTGAATTAAATACATTGGGTGCAGGGGTTTGATTCCTGGGTGGAGTGGACCCCAGGCCGCCTTATTGGTCAGGGGAAAGTGGTATTAAGTGCCCGGCAGGTAGCTCCTGGGTTCGATTCCTGAGTAGAGTAAACCCAGGTCGGCCATCTTGGTCAGGGAAAGTGATGATTCCAATTACTAATGGCGACCATTTTGCGTTTCCTGTACAGAACGGAAACCGAGAGGGTTCCTTCGACATCCTGGGCACCGACATATGGGCGGCCAACACGATGGACTCCCATGGGTAAGAGCGCCACCTCTGTGTGGTAAGTAAGGGTGATGCGATGGCTCCTGAGGTGTCTCTAATAAAGTGGCCGCTATGTTGAAGGGGTGCGACGTGGGACCTGCAGCCCGAGAAGCTGGATTTCTCGCAGTTCCACAGGAAGCCGTACAGAGAGACCCCCAAACACCTCCCCCACATCAACCGTGAAGGGTGAGTGCAGAGTGGGTGGAGCCAGGTCGGCCATATTGGTCAGGGGAAGTAAGGGAACATGCTTCCACATCACAGAAAGTAGGTCTTGGGTTCGATTCTTGGGTCGGGTGGACTCTGGTCGGCCATATTGGTCAGGGGAAGTGGTATTACGTTGGTTACAGTCGGTCACATGGGGTATGGGCTGCCACTTCAAAGAATGTAGGTCCTGGGTTCGATTTTTGGGTGGGGGTGGACCCGTATCCGCCATATTGGTAAGGGGAAGTGCCTCCACGCCACAGAAAGTAGGTCCTGGGTTCGATTCTTGGGTGGGAGTGGACTCTGGGCCGCCATATTGGTCAGGGGAAGTGGTATTTGGTTGGTTACAGTCGGTCACATGAGGTAAGGCCTGCCACGTCAAAGAAAAAAAGGGTCCTGGGTTCGATTCTTGGGTGGGGTGGACTCTGGTCGGCCATTTTGGTCAGGGGAAGTAAGGGGATGTGCTTCCACATCACAGAAAGTTGGTCCTGGGTTCGATTCTTGGGTGGGGGGTGGACCCATATTCGCCATATTGGTCAGGGGAAGTGGTACCTGGTTGGTTACACTCGGTCACATGGGGTAAGGACTTCCACATCACAGAAAGTAGGTCCTGTGTTCGAATCTTGGTTGGGGGGGCCGACCCTGGTCCGCCATATTGGTCAGGGGAAGTGGTATTTGGTTGGTTACAGTCGGTCATATGGGGTAAGGGCTGCCACTTCAGAGAAAGTAGGTCCTGGGTTCGAATCTTTGGTTGGGGGGGGGCAACCCTGATCCGCCATATTGGTCAGGGGAAGTGCTTCCACTTATATAAAGTACATCCTGGGTTCGATTCTTGGGTGGAGGACCGACCCTGGTCCGCCATATTGGTCAGGGGAAGTAAGGGGATGTGCTTCCACGTCACAGAAAGTAGTTCCTGGGTTTGATTCTTGGGTGGGGTGGACTCTGGTCGGCCATATTGGTAAGAGGAAGTGCTTCCAAGTCACAGAAAGTATGTCCTGGGTTTGATTCTTGGGTGGGGGTAGAGTCTGGTCGGCCTTATTGGTCAGGGGAAGTGGTATTTGGTTGGTTACAGGTGGTGGTACAGGGGTAAGGGCTTCCACTTCAAAGAAAAAAAGGGTCCTGGGTTCGATTCTTGGGTGAGGGTGGACTCTGGTCGGCCATATTGGTCAGGGGAAGTAAGGGGACGTGCTTCCACATCACAAAAAGTAGGTCCTGGGTTCGATTCTTGCGTGGGGGTGGACTCTGGTCAGCCATATTGGTCAGGGGAAGTAAGGGGACGTGCTTCCACATCACAAAAAGTAGGTCCTGGGTTTGATTCTTGGGTGGGGGTAGAGTCTGGTCGGCCTTATTGGTCAGGGGAAGTGGTATTTGGTTGGTTACAGGTGGTGGTACAGGGGTAAGGGCTTCCACTTCAAAGAAAAAAAGGGTCCTGGGTTCGATTCTTGGGTGAGGGTGGACTCTGGTCGGCCATATTGGTCAGGGGAAGTAAGGGGACGTGCTTCCACATCACAAAAAGTAGGTCCTGGGTTCGATTCTTGCGTGGGGGTGGACTCTGGTCAGCCATATTGGTCAGGGGAAGTAAGGGGACGTGCTTCCACATCACAAAAAGTAGGTCCTGGGTTTGATTCTTGGGTGGGGGTGGATTCTGGTCCGGCATATTGGTCAGGGGAAGTGGTATTTGGTTGTTTACAGTTGGTGGTACAGGGGTAAGGGCTTCCAATTAAAAGAAAAAAGGGTCCTGGGTTCGATTCTTGGGTGGGGTGGACTCTGGTTGGCCATATTGGTCAGGGGAAGTAAGGGGACGTGCTTCCACATCACAAAAAGTAGGTCCTGGGTTTGATTCTTGGGTGGGGGTGGATTCTGGTCCGGCATATTGGTCAGGGGAAGTGGTATTTGGTTGTTTACAGTTGGTGGTACAGGGGTAAGGGCTTCCAATTAAAAGAAAAAAGGGTCCTGGGTTCCATTCTTGGGTGAGGGTGGACTCTGGTCGGCCATATTTGTAAGGGGAAGTGCTTCCACTTTATAGAAAGTACATCCTGGGTTCGATTCTTGGGTGGGGGACCGACCCTGGTCCGCCAAATTGGTCAGGGGAAGTAAGGGGACGTGCTTCCACGTCACAGAAGGACGGTCCTGGGTTCGATTCTTGGGTGGGGTGGACTCTGGTTGGCCATATTGGTAAGAGGAAGTGCTTCCACGTCACAGAAGGTAGGTCCTGGGTTCGATTCTTGGGTGGGGTGGACTCTGGTTGACCATATTGGTCAGGGGAAGTGCTTCCAAGTCACAGAAAGTAGGTCCTGGGTTGATTCTCGGGTGGGGGTAGAGTCTGGTCAGCCATATTGGTCAGGGGAAGTGGTATTTGGTTGGTAATAGTTGGTGGTACAGGCGTAAGGGCTTCCACTTCAAAGACAAAAAGGTTCCTGGGTTCGATTCTTGGGTGGGGTGGACTCTGGTCGGCCATATTGGTAAGGGGAAGTGCTTCCACGTCATAGAAAGTAGGTCCTGGGTTCGATTCTTGGGTGGGGTGGACTCTGGTCCGCCATATTGGTAAGGGGACGTGCTTCCACATCACAAAAAGTAGGTCCTGGGTTCGAATCTTGGGTGAGGTGGACCCAGGTTCGCCATATTGGTCAGGGCAAGTAAGGGGACGTGCTTCCACATCAGAGAAAGTAGGTCCTGGGTTCGATTCTTGGGTGGGTTGGGCCCAGGTCCTCCATATTGGTAAGGGGACGTGCTTCCACATCACAAAAGGTAGGTCCTGGGTTCGATTCTTGGGTGGAGGTGGATTCTGGTCCGCCATATTGGTCAGGGGAAGTGGTATTTGGTTGGTTCCAGTTGGTGGTACAGGGGTAAGGGCTTCCACTTCAAAGAAAAAAAGGTTCCTGGGTTCGATTCTTGGGTGGGGTGGACTCTGGTCCGCCATATTGGTCAGGGGAAGTAAGGGGACGTGCTTCCACATCACAGAAAGTAGGTCCTTGGTTCGATTCTTGGGTGGGATCGACCCAGGTCCTCCATATTGGTAAGGGGACGTGCTTCCACATCACAAAAGGTAGGTCCTGGGTTCGATTCTTGGGTGGGGTGGACTCTGGTCAGCCAGATTGGTCAGGGGAAGTAAGGGGATGTGCTTCCACGTCACAGAAAGTAGGTCCTGGGTTTGATTCTTGGGTGGGATCGACCCAGGTCCTCCATATTGGTAAGGGGAAGTGGTTCCACTTCACAGAAAATTGGTCCTGGGTTTGATCTTTGGGACCCAGGTCTGCCATATTGGTCAGGGGGAGTGGTATTTGGTCAGTTACAGTTGGTGGCACACGGGGGAAGTGCTTCCGCTTCACAGAAAGTAGGTCCTGGGTTCGATTCTTGGGTGGGGTGGTCCCAGGTCCGCCATATTGGTCAGGGGAAGTAAGGGGAAGAGCTTCCACGTCACAAAAAGTAGGTCCTGGGTTCGATTCTTGGGTGGGGGTGGACTCTGGTCAGCCATATTGGTAAGGGGAAGTGGTATTTGGTTGGTTACAGTCGGTCACATGAGGTAAGGCCTGCCACGTCAAAGAAAGTAGGTCCTGGGTTCGATTCTTGGGTGGGGGCGGACCCAGGTCCGACCCCCGCGAGGTGATTGGTGCTCCTGATCCGTCCTCGTTGTTTCCGCAGGATGATGAAGAGCAAGTTGGACGAGGAGGGGGTCGATCTGAACGACATGGAGAAGTTCCTTCCCTGCCTCCCGGTGAGTTCCACAGGCTCCGCCTTCGGGTTTTCCAGGTTTCACGGACCCCTGTATACCGTGTGTGTCCACCCCCCCACCCATTCATATTATATATAGTGGCTTAGTGGTTGGCATGTTCTCCTCTCAGCGCTAGGGATTCCCGGTTCGAATCCCCATCTGAGTGGAGCTTGCATGTTCTCCCCGTGTCTGCGTGGGTTTCCTCCGGGTTCTCCGGTTTCCTCCCACAGTCCAAAAAACATGGACGTTAACACAACGTTAACTGAAGGCTCCAAATTGCCCCATATAGAGTGTGTCTGTGTGAGCGAGTGTGTGCCCAGTGATAGATTGCCCCCCCCCCCCCCCCCCCCCCCCCCCTGGTATATCTGCCAGCCCCTGAAACGTTCTCCCCTGGATGGACATGGGGAACCCCCCCCCCCCCCCATACACATATATGAAGTGTTCTTTATAAGTTTAAGTATTTATATGTGATGATGCAGTAAAACCAGCAGCCAATCAGAATCCTTCTTCAGTAGATGCTCCCTGTGTGTGTGTGTGTGTGTGTGTGTGTGTGTGTGTGTGTGTGTGTGTGTCTGTGTGTGTGTGTGTGTGTGTGTGTGTGTGTGTATTATACCTCAGCGCTTTATCGGTATAATTCTCCAGCGGTCCCTTGCTGCCATCTGGCGGCCTCATGCGGAATCGCGCTCTATATTTCGCTCTATATAGGTTTTATTCTGTCCAACACTGCCATCTAGCGTCTGTCAGCCTGCTACTACAAGGCGCCTGCGATCCC
>JAFMOC010000222.1:77500-97500 GCA_019802505.1 Corydoras sp. C115 | reverse complement strand
TGAACAACTCGGCCGCTCGAATAAAGTACATCCCGGCTTTTACTGACTGGAGGTCGATTGGCTGCGACCCCGTCGGCGGCTAACTAATAATCCAGCTGTCCGCTCTCCACTACGGCCCTCACGGTTTCCAAAATAAGTGGCTAAGCCGTTGACCCGTCGACACCCACTTCAGACCATCTGTCTGAGCTCGCAGCCCCAGGCTCGGCGAGCAGACGCACTCCCACTCATTTGCACTCATTAGCACATTTGGGCTTTAGCGCAGGCTAAACGGAGCACTCGCGCCAAGACCCACCTCCCCCTCGTCCCCTCGTTACTCCACTGTTTGCTGGTGCGGAGTAACGAGGGGACGAGGGGGAGGTGGGTCTTGGCTGAGGTGGTGGCTCGTGAGCTTGAGTTTGAGGCTACAGGTTTGGCTCGGCCAAGAAGCTAGCTTGGGAAATTTTGTGGCAGGGCTACGGTGGTTGGTTGGGACACCCGCTATGGCGACTTGCCAACAAGTGATCCCACCATAGGGTTAGTTTAGTATCTCAGGCCTTTATTGGCCCCAACCTGGATCCAAACCCGAGAACCAAGGGCCTCGCCATCATGCCACTCCCAAGCTACAAGGCTATTTCTCGGGGACAAGCAATATGACGATGGTGGTATTCCAATATCGCCAAATTCTCAATCGCCAAAAAATTTAGGAGGACGTTTATTGGCTCCAACCTGAACCGCTAGGTTTCTAGCTAGGGCTCGATGAATATGTAGCTGAAATAAAAACATATTTGTGAGGCTACAGGGTTGGCCTGGCCAAGAAACTAGCCTGGGAAATTTTGCGGCAGGGCTACAGTGTTTAGTTGGGACACCCGCAACGGTGACTTGCCAACAAGTGATCCCACCATAGGATTAGTTTAGTATCTCAGGCCTTAATCGGCCCCAACCTGGAGCCGAACCCAGGAACCTTCCTGCTGTAAGGCGACCGAAGGGCCTCGCCATCATGCCACCCCCCAAGCTACAAGGCTATTTCTCGGGGACAAGCAATATGACAAGGACAGTATTCCAATATCGACAACTTCTTAATCGTCAGAGCGCTAGAATTTAGGAGGAGCCCACCTAGGCACAGGGGCGGGGCATGCAGACCCCAACCTGGACCGCTAGATGGCAGCCCCAATAGCGGTCCCCAGTCGCCTCAGTAACCTGTTTTTACGTATCTAATCGAATGCAATTTTCTTCGCAGGTTTTCCCGCCGCCGGCGAACGAAGCAGAGCTTGCGAATACCAAAAAGCTGTTCCGCCGTCGGCGCAACGATCGCCGGTAAGTGACCCCCCCCCCCTTTCACATTACACCTGGGATGTCTGGTCTGAACGGGGAGTGAGGAGGTGAGGTGGGGGTTAAGTGAGGAGGTAGAGGGGGTAAGTGAGGGGGTCATTGAGGAGGTAAAGAGGGAGAGCGTGAGTTGGGGTGGTTAAATGAGGAATTGGGGAGAAGGCATGAGTGAGTGAGGAGGCAGAGGGGGGTAAGTGATTAGGCAGGGGGGTGAGTGAGTATGTGGGGGTTAAGTAAGGGTGCAGAGTTGGGGTAAGTGAGGAGGACGCGGAGGGTGGTAAGTGAGATGTTGGGGTAAGTTAGGAGATAGGGGTGAATGAGGAGGAGAAGGAGGGTGAGGGAGGATGCGGGTGGAGGTGAGTATGAAGGCGGGGAGGTGAGTGAGGAGGCAAAGGGGGTGAATGAGGGGAAGAGAGTAAGGAGGTGACGGAGGATGAGTGTGGGGGGGATCAGTGAGGAGGCAAAGTGGGTGACTGAGGTGGCAAGGGGGTGGTGAGTTAAGTGAGGATACAGAGTTGGGGTAAGTGAGGAGGTAGGGATGAATAAGGAGGCAAAGGAGGGTGAGTAAGGAGTTGGGGGTTAATTGAGATGGTGGGGTAAGTAAGGATGCGGGGGGGGGTATCAATTGAGGAGGTGGGATTTAAGTATGGAGGCAAAGGGAGGTAGGTAGCTTAGGAGGCAGAGGGGGTGAGTGAGGAGGTCGGGGGTGGTTCCAACAGATTAAGTGTCCTCTTTCTGGTTCCTCCTCGGCACCGTGTTCCGCTCGGCCGTTCCGCCCCTCAGACGTTTCCACTCACGACGGGGGGAACGTTGCCGGCACGTTGTTGGCGGGACGCTGACAAAACGTTGCTTGTTCTCCCCCTGCTTCCTCTGCCCCCCCCCCCCGACCGCAGCGTTTAAAGCAGGAATGTCGGGCCCGGCCGAGGACCGACATCAGACGCTCTCGCAGAACCGCAGAGCCTCCGCTGGAAATGTTGTGCTTGGACCCCGGTGCTCGGCAGATCAAAGGCCGCGAGCGAACTGCGAAAGCGCCGGCGAAAGTAGTCCCCCCCCCCCCCCCCACTGTTCTCATTTGAAAGTTCTCGGGTGCAGTCCACCGTTGCTAAGGAACAGCCCGGCAAAGAAGATGTTTGAGAACCCGGGCGAGAAGTCAAGCGCCTTCGTCTCTCGCCATTCCGGCGGAGTGCGGGGTCACGCGCGCGAGGGAGACGGCCGTGTCGGGGGGGGGGGGGGGGGATTCAGGTGGGCGAGTGGGGCGCGGCGCCGGCGCAGAGAGGATGTTTGAGTTTAAGGGTCTGACCGCGTGCGAGAGAGAGAGAGAGAGTGTGTGTGTGTGTGTGAGAGAGAGAGTGTGTGTGTGTGTGTGTGAGAGAGAGAGAGCGTGTAAGTGAGAGAGCGAGAGTTTAAGAGAGAGAGCGAGAGAATGCGAGTGTGTGAGGGAGAGAGAGCGAGAGAGTGTGTGTGTGAGAGAGAGAGCGAGAGTTTAAGAGAGAGAGTGAGAGAATGCGAGTGTGTGAGGGGAGACGGTTTTGGTGAGTGTGTGTTATGTTTGAGTGAGAGCGAGAGTTTAAGAGTGTGAGCGAGAGAATGCGAGTGTGTGAGGGAGAGAGTTTGTATGTGAGTGTGTGTTTTTTGAGAGTGTGTGGTTTGAAAGAGCGAGAGGGTGTGAGAGACTGTTTTGTGTGTGTGTTATTGTTTGTGTGTTTTTGTTTCTTTGTGTGTGTGTTTTTTTGTTTGTGTGTGTGTGTGTGTGTGTGTGTTTGTGTGTGTGTTTTTGTGTGTGTGTGTGTTGTGTGTGTGTGTGTTTGTGTGTTTGTGTTTTTTGTTTGTGTGTGGTGTTTGTTGTTTTTGTGTTGTGTTGTGTGTTTTTTGTGTGTGTGTGTTTTGTTTGTGTGTGTGTTTGTTTGTTGTGTGTGTGTTTGTTTGGTTTTGTGTTGTTTGTGTTTTGTTTGTGTGTGTGTGTGTTTTGTGTGTGTTTTTTGTTTGTGTTGTTTGTTGTTTGGTTTTTGTTTGTGTGTGTGTGTGTGTGCTTTTTGTGTGTGTGTGTGTTTGTTTGTGTGTGCTTTTGTGTGTGTGTGTGTGTGTGTCTGTTTGTGTATTTACACTGTGTGTATTTGTGTGTGTGTGTGTTTGTATTTACACTGTGTGTTTTTTGTGTGTGTTTTTTTTTGTGTGTGTGTTGTTTGTGTGTGTTTTTGTGTGTCTGTGTGTTTTTGTTGTTGGTGTGTGTTTTTGTTGTTTGTGTGTGTTTTTGTGTGTTGTGTATTTTGTTGTTTGTGTGTGTGTTTTTGTTTGTGTGTTTTGTTGTGTGTGTGTTTGTGTATGTTTTTGTGTGTGTTTTTGTTTTGTGTGTGTTTTTTGTTTGTGTTTTTGTGTTTTGTTTGTGTGTGTGTGTGTGTTTGTTTGTGTGTGTGTGTGTGTTTGTGTGTGTTGTTTGTATATTTACACTGTGTGTATTTGTGTGTGTGTATTTTGTGTGTGTGGGTTTGTGGGTTTTGTGTGTGTGTGTTGTGTTTTTGGTGTGTTGTGTGTGTGTGTGTGTGTTTTGTGTGTGTGTGTTTTGTGTGTTGTGTGTGTGTGTGTGTGTATTTGTTATGTGTGTGTGTGTGTTTGTGTTTTTTTGCGTGTGTGTATTTATACTGTGTGTTTTTGTGTGTGTGTGGTGTGTTGTGTGTGTGTTTTTGTGGTGTGTGTTGTGTGTTTTTTGTGTGTGTGTGTGTGTGTTTTTTGTGTGTTTTTGTTTGTTGTGTGTGTTTTTACGTTGTGTGTGTGTTTTTGTGTGTGTGTGTGTTTGTGTGTTTTTGTGTGTTTTTTGTTTTGTGTGTGTGTGTGTTGTTTTTTGTGTGTGTGTGTGTGTATTATATGAGGTGTCTGTATGTGTGTGTGTGTTTTTGTGGTGTGTGTGTTTTTGTGTGTGTATACTGTGTGTGTTTTTTTGTGTGTTTGTGTGTGTGTTTATACTGTGTGTGTGTGTATTTTTTGTGTGTGTGTGTGTGTGTGTGTGTTTTTTTTGTGTGTGTATTTACACTGTATGTGTGTGTGTTTGTGTTTGTGTATTTACACTGTGTGTGTGTGTGTGTGTGTGTGTGTGTGTGTGTGTGTGTGACGCATGAACATAGCAATCTATATAAAACTAATCACACATGAATCATATGAAAGTCGATTCAGAATCGAGTTCAGTGACTCGGTCTCGGTCATGAATGAGCTGAATGGGTCTGCGCTTAATGAATCGTTAAGATGAGACGGCGCTGAAGCACACTGTCGTCGTGTGTGTGTGTGTGTGTGTGTGTGTGTGTGTGTGTGTGTGTAAGCCTGCACTCCGCTAAATTGCTTATGCGTAAATGACCCAAAGACCTAATTACCCCGGTGTAAGTGCCAACGCGACGGCGGGGACGGAGCACGACGTACGGAGAACGAAGGGAGGGCTGATGGGAACCGACAGGGGAAAAGTGAGTCGCGGCTTAATGGACCGGAAGGGGGGGGACGGGGCGCGACGGCGAGACAGGGGGGCAAGTAGGGCGCGTGGCGTCCGGGCCGCGTTCTAATCCCGCTGGCGTCATCCTGACAGAAGGCCGTCCAGCCGGTTATTGCCGTGTCGCGGCCACCCACAATGCCTTTCTTCTGGCGAGGAGGACACTGCGGTCTTGTTGTTCCGCTGGCGTCCTCCCTCTGTTGGCAGCGCTCGCTCGTTACCCCCCCCCCCCCCCCCCCCCCGGCTTTTTGCCTCCTCAGCACAACGCTGCGCTCGCGAAACCCGGCAGACCGCTGCATCGAATTCGGCACAGGGAAATGCACAGAGATGGACATCGGCTGTGTCCTGGATGACCCACTGCTTGATGCCTACTGTGTATTTAGACACACTAGACTTTCTGCCCTACAGTTTTTTCCTTCTAAGTAGCAGGTAGTAGGCGTTTTTGGGTAAAGGCACAGAGAAATGCACAGAGATGGACAGCGGCTGTGTCCTAAATCACCTACTGTGGGGCATTCAGGTAGCTGGGACATACTGCTCGATGCATACTGCATATTTGGACACACTACCTATTCCCTATGTAGAGGGTAGTTGTCGATTTTGGACAAGGACACAGAGAAATGCACAGATATATGCCAAGGCTGTGTTCTAAATTACCTACTGTAGGGCATTCGTGCGAACTGGACCTACTGCTTGATGCCTATTGTGTATTTAGACACACTAGACTTTCTACCCTACAGTTTTTGCCTACTAAGTAGCAGGTAGTAGGCGTTTTTGGGTAAAGGCACAGAGAAATGCGCAGAGATAGGCCAAGGCTGTGTCCTAAATCACTTACTGTAGGGCATTCAGCAAGCTTAGACCTACTGCTTGATGCATACTGTGTATTCGGGCACCCTAGCTGTTCCCTATGTAGAGGGTAGTTGTCGATTTTGGACAAGGACACAGAAATGCACAGAGATATGCCAAGGCTGTGTTCTAAATTACCTACTGTAGGGCATTCGTGTGACCTGGACCTACTACTTGATGCCTACTGTGTATTCAGACACACTAGACTTTCTACCCTACAGTTTTTGCCTACTAAGTAGCAGGTAGAAGGCGTTTTTGGGTAAAGGCACAGAGAAATGCACAGAGATAGGCCAAGACTGTGTCCTAAATCACTTACTGTAGGGCATTCAGCAAGCTTAGACCTACTGCTTGATGCATACTGTGTATGCATCAAGCACCCTAGCTGTTCCCTATGTAGAGGGTAGTTGTCGATTTTGGACAAGGACACAGAGAAATGCACAGAGATAGACCATGGCTGTGTCCGAAATCACCTACTCTAGTCATCCAGGGATTTTTTTACCTACTACTTGATGCCTACTGTGTATTTAGACATACTAGACATTCTCCCTAGCAACTATGTAGAGGGTAGTAGGCAATTTTGGGCAAAGACACAGAGAAATGCACAGAGATAGGCCAAGGTTGTGTCCGAAATGACCTCCTATTGGTTATTCATGAAACTTGGACCTACTGTTTGATGCCTACTGCAAATTCGGACACCCTAGCCGTTCTGGCGTACAACTTTTGGCGACTATGTAGAGGGTAGTAAGCGATTTTGGACAACAGCACAGAGAAATGCACAAAGATAGGCCAAGACTGTGTCCTAAATCACCTACTGTAGTCGTCCAGGGATTTTTTTTACCTACTACTTGATGCCTACTGTGTATTTAGACATTCTCCCTAGCAATTGTGTAGAGGGTAGTAGTGGGCAAAGACACAGAGAAATGCACAGAGATAGGCCAAGGTTGTGTCCGAAATGACCTCCTGTTGGTTATTCATGCAACTTGGACCTACTGTTTGATGCCTACTGCAAATTCGGACACCCTAGCCATTCTGGCGTACAACTTTTGGCGACTATGTAGAGAGTAGTAAGCGATTTTGGACAACGACACGGAGAAATGCACAGAGATAGGCCAAGGCTGTGTCCTAAATGACCTACTGTAGTCATCCAAGGATTTTTTTTACCTACTACTTGATGCCTACTGTGTATTTAGACATTCTCCCTAGCAACTATGTAGAGGGTAGTAGGCCATTTTGGGCAAAGACACAGAGAAATGCACAGAGATAGGCCAAGGTTGTGTCCGAAATGACCTCCTATTGGTTATTCATGAAACTTGGACCTACTGTTTGATGCCTACTGCAAATTCGGACACCCTAGCCATTCTGGCGTACAACTTTTGGCGACTATGTAGAGGGTAGTAAGCGATTTTGGACAACGACACAGAGAAATGCACAGAGATAGGCCAAGGCTGTGTCCTAAATGACCTACTGTAGTCATCCAAGGATTTTTTTTTACCTACTTTTTGATGCCTACTGTGTATTTAGACATACTAGACATTCTCCCTAGCAACTATGTAGAGGGTAGTAGGCCATTTTGGGCAAAGACACAGAGAAATGCACAGAGATAGGCCAAGGTTGTGTCCGAAATGACCTCCTGTTGGTTATTCATGAAAATTAGACCTACTGTTTGATGCCTACTGCAAATTCGGACACCCTAGCCGTTCTGGCGTACAACTTTTGGCGACTATGTAGAGGTAGTAAGCGATTTTGGACAACGACACAGAGAAATGCACAGAGATAGGCCAAGGCTGTGTCCTAAAAGACCTACTCTAGTCATCCAGGGATTTTTACCTACTACTTGATGCCTACTGTGTATTTAGACATACTAGACATTCTCCCTAGCAACTATGTAGAGGGTAGTAGGCGATTTTGGGCACACAGATGCACAGAGATAGGCCACAGAGATTCAATGTTTGAGAGATACACCCATAGCCGTTCCAAGGCGCTATGTAGAGAGTCCGATTTTGGACAATGACACAGAGAAATGCAGAGATAGGCCAAGGCTGTGTCCTATAAGACCTACTCTAGTCATCCAGGGATTTTTACCTACTACTTGATGCCTACTGTGTATTTTGACATACTAGACATTCTCCCTAGCAACTATGTAGAGGGTAGTAGGCGATTTTCGGCGAATGCACAGAGATAGGCCAAGGCTGTGTCCTAAATGACCTCCTGTTGGTTATTCATGACCTACTGCTCGATGCCTACTGCGTATTCGGACACCCTAGCCGTTCTGGCGTACAACTTTTGGCGACTGTGTAGAGGGTAGTGGGCAATTTTGGGCAAAGACACAGAGAACGAAAGACAGAGTCTGCGTCCACGGCAGTCGTGACTCCCTCCGTTTCCGGCGTGCCTGCCGAATGGGGGTGGGATGCCCTTCCTGTCGTCGTGTTTGTCTCGCGCCCTCGCTTCCATACGGGCTCCTTGTTCTCCGGATTAAGGTCTGCGATATGCAAAGAACCGAATCCTGGCACGGGTTCCGTCCGAGCGCCGGCGCGGGGGAGGGCCGATGAATATTCATGCTCCGCCGTCTGAAGCGTTTTGCCTTCCAGAAGTTAGCGAGACGTCCAAGTTCGGTGAAACCCATTGGGGAGGGGGGGGGGTATTGGGGAGCAGTGGCACTCGTTTGGAGGGGGGAGGGGGGTATTGGGGAGCAGTGGCACTCATTTGGAGGGCGGGTATTGGGGAGCAGTGGCACTTGTTGGAGGGGGGGTATTGGGGAGCAGTGGCACCCATTTGAGAGGGGTGGGAGAGCTAGGGGGACCTGGATATTGTCGCCATGCGGTGTACACGCCTCTTAATTACGCCCAAGATACGTTGCCGTGGTTACAGAGTGCAGGGCGGAATGACTCGTTCGTGGTGGTGAACCGAACGACGTGGATGACTCACTAAAAAAGAGTCGTTTGACATGACTCATAATGAGAGATTGAAAATATCAATTAAACAAGTGACGTGAATGTTATTCTGAATATCAGATCTGAGTAGTGTGTGTGTGTGTGTGTGTGTGTGTGTGTGTGTGTGTGGACTGCCTGCTGTTTAAGCCACCTGTTCCAAATGTTGTCCTGCCCCTTTAACTCCCGACCAACAGAACAGAACTGTGCACACTTCCTACACACATGCTCGGTACACGCGTGGAGCAGCAGATGGGTGCGCGGTGGTGGTGGTGGTGCGGGTGGTGGTGCGGTGCATCACGGCAACTCCTAAAACTTCAAAAGCAGTTTGAACTCGTTCTGTACAATCAGCGAGGGATGTGTGTGTGTGTGTGTGTGTGTGTGTGTGTGTGTATGTATATTAATATATATATATATAATGTATGTGTGTATATATATATATATATGTATATATGTGTGTGTGTGTGTGTTTGTGTGTATGTATATAGGTGTGTGTGTGTGTGTGTATATGTGTGTGTATGAAGGTATTTTTTGTGTATGTGCAAGTTTGTGTGTGTATGTATGTATATAGGTGTGTGTGCGTGTGTGTATGAAGGTATTTGTGTGGGGGTGTGTGAGTATGTATATAGGTAGGTGTGTGTGTGTGTGTGTGTGCTGTATATATATATGTGTGTGTGTATGAAGGTATTTTTGTGTATGTGTAAGCTGGTGTGTGTATGTATGTATATAGGTGTGTGTGTGTGTGTTTGTGTGTATGTATATAGGTGTGTGTGTGTGTGTGTGTGTGTGCTGTATATATATGTGTGTGTGTATGAAGGTATTTTTGTGTATGTGTAAGCTGGTGTGTGTATGTATGTATATAGGTGTGTGTGCGTGTGTGTACGAAGGTGTGTGTGTGTGTAAGTTTGTGTGTGTGTGTGTGTAAGTAAGTTTATGTGTGTATGTATGTATATAGATGTGTGTGTGTGTGTAAGTTTGTGTGTATGTATGTGTATAGGTGTGTGTTTGTGTGTGTGTGTTTTTGTGTGTTTGTGTGTATACTGTGTGTATAGGTTTGTGTGTGTGTGTGTTTTTGTGTGTTTGTGTGTGTAAGTTTGTGTGTATGTATGTGTATAGGTGTGTGTTTGTGTGTGTGTGTTTTTGTGTGTTTGTGTGTATACTGTGTGTATAGGTTTGTGTGTGTGTATGTTTGTGTGTGTGTGTGTTTTGTGTGTGTATACTGTGTGTGTGTTTTTTGTGTGTAAGTTTTTTTTTTTGTGTGTGTGTGTATAGGTGTGTGTCTGTTTTTGTGTGTTTGTGTAAGTGCATTCTGTGTGTGTGTGTGAAGGTATTTGTGTTTGTGTGTGTGTGTGTATATATACTGTCTGTGTGTGTGTGTGTGTGAAGGTATTTGTGTTTGTGTGTGTGTGTGTGTGTGTGTGTGTGTGTATACTGTCTGTGTGTGTGTGTGTGTGAAGGTATTTGTGTGTGTGTGTGTGTGTGTGTGTGTGTGTGTGTGTGTATATATACTGTCTGTGTGTGTGTGTGTGAAGGTATTTGTGTTTGTGTGTGTGTGTATATACTGTCTGTGTGTGTGTGTGTGTGAAGGTATTTGTGTTTGTGTGTGTGTGTGTGTGTGTGTGTGTGTGTATATATATACTGTCTGTGTGTGTGTGAAGGTATTTGTGTTTGTGTATGTATGTGTGTGTGTGTGCGTATGAAGGTAAACAGTAGAACAAAGATTTGGACAGAATAATTTCACTGAATCAGAATCATTTCACCGAATCAGAATCATTTCACCGAATCAGAATCATTTAATTGAATCAGAATCAGTCCCATCCCTCCGTCCCATCGTACCTCCTCCATCCTCTGGTTCCTCCTCGACCCCCCCCCCCCCTTCACCCCCCCTCCCCTCACGGTTGTTACCCCATCAGCAGTTCAGTTCATGATGTTTACCCTTTAATCATGATGTCATGGTCTCATCCACCCCCCCCCTCTCCTCCATTGCTCACCCACCCTCCTCACTCTTGTAGACGTGCGGAACCCGTGCAGGACGAGCTGACCGTCATGCTGCCCGTCGACGGGAAACGCCAAGTGTGCAGGTCAGTTTCTTATTCTCTTACAGGCTCCTGACGACCCCGGGGCCACTCCATTAGAACCGCTCCATTAGAACCTGAAGGTGGAGCAGTGGGTTGGATCAGACTATATAATACAGTTTTAAATACTCCAGCAGCACTGCGGTGTCCGATCCACTCGCACCATCACAATGCACACTGACCCACCACCACCACCCCGTCAGGTGCCGATCATCTGCCACCTGAACTGCTCTGTGCTTTCACATTTCTAATGTGGGGTAGTGAGAACATGTGGGGACCCTGTGTGTGTGTGTGTGTGTGTGTGTGTGTGTGTGTGTGTGTGTGTGTGTGTGTATGGTGTGTGTATATGATGTGTGTATGTTTATATAATGTGTGTGTGTATGGTATGTGTATACAGTATGATGTGTGTGTGTGTATATGATGTGTGTATGTTTATATAATGTGTGTGTGTGTATGGTATGTGTATACAGTATGATGTGTGTTTATATAATGTGTATGTGTATGTAATGTGTGTGTGTGTGTGTATGGTGTATATATACATTATGATGTGTGTGTATGTGTATATATGATTTGTGTGTATATGGTGTTTGTGTATGTATGTATATATATGATGTGTGTGTGTGTGTGTGTATATGGTGTGTGTGTATGGTATGTGCTTGTATATATGTTGTGTGTATATGATGTGTGTGTGTATATATAATGTGTATGTGTATATAATGTGTGTGTGTGTGTGTGTATGGTATATATACATTATGATGTGTGTGTGTGTGTGTGTGTGTGTATGTGTATATATGATTTGTGTGTATATGGTGTTTGTGTATGTATGTATATATATGATGTGTGTGTGTGTGTGTGTGTGTATATGGTGTGTGTGTATGGTATGTGCTTGTATATATGTTGTGTGTATATGATGTGTGTGTGTATATGGTGTGTATGGTATTTGCTTGTTTATATTATGTATGTGTGTGTGTGTATATATATGGTGTGTGTGTGTGTGTATATATATGGTGTGTGTGTGTATGATGTGTGTGTGTGTGTGTATATGCTGTGTGTGTATGGTATGTGCTTGTATATATGATGTGTGTGTGTGTGTGTGTGTATGTATGGTATGTGCTTGTATATATGGTGTGTGTATGTGTATATTTATATTATGTATGTGTGTGTGTGTATACATGATGTGTGTGTGTGTATATATATGGTGTGTGTGTGTGTGTGTGTGTATGGTGTGTGTGTATGGTATGTGCTTGTATAAATGGTGTGTGTGTATATGATGTGTGTGTGTGTGTATGGTGTGTGTGTATGGTATGTGCTTGTATATATGGTGTGTGTATGTGTATATTTATATTATGTATGTGTGTGTGTGTATACATGATGTGTGTGTGTATATATGGTGTGTGTGTGTGTGTGTGTGTGTGTGTGTGTGTGTGGGTGTGTGTATGGTATGTGCTTGTATATATGGTGTGTGTGTGTGTATGATGTGTGTGTATATATGGTATGTGCTTGTATATATGGTGTGTGTGTGTGTGTGTGTATATGATGTGTGTGTATATATGGTATGTGCTTGTATATATATGGTATGTGTATTTGATGTGTGTGTGTGTGTGTGTGTGTATGGTCTCAGTGTGTATGTATATAATGTAGTAAATTAGATTGTTTATTGTAACAAATCAAACAGACCTCGCTGTCGTTTCTCAGTTGACGGTGTCGTTATGACCCCCCCCCGAGACGTTTCTGATCCCCTTTAATGGGCCGCGGCCTCGGAAACCCGTTCCAGAGCCAGCGGCGGGTTGGAACCTGACGAAGCGACTCGTCGCCAGGCCTCCGTGGGTTCACTGCGGAACAGCAGGCGGATGTCAGGCTCGCGTTCGTCAGCGCCGCGTCTGCGCCCGGGGTTGGCGGCGGGGGGTGGTCTTACATCGGGAACTTCAAAGGTTCCGCGCGGAGCTGGACGTTCTCCAGAGGAAGCGAGTCTGATTCGCCCGAAGGCCTTTCAAAATTTCATTCCATTTTATTTCGATTATTTTCATGATCCGTAACATTCAATTAAAACCTAGCTAACATCACGTAGCTGCTTCAAGCTAGCTGGGTGCTAGCTTTCGCTTCAAGGCGCCCTCTAGCGGCAACAAAGCCACGACAAGCTTGTTCGAACTAGCTGGGTCCTGGCTTCCACCCTGCGCAAGGCGCATGGCGATGCTATCTTGCACCCCGCCTACGTAAATTTTTTACGCGTCGTTTAAATAGCAACGGCGCTTGCGAATAATCTACTCTAAACATTTAGCGAAGACGTCTGGAGGGTTCTGGTGTAAAGTCAAATAGGTGGATCTTCTCCCCAATGGCGCCCTCTAGTGGGGAATAGTCGAATGACAGATTCGTAATTTAAACGTTTTAATTACAACAAATCGAGCTGAGACGTTCCGAATGTTAACGCTTAGCTACCGACACTTCCTGTCATTAAAAGAAGGCTGAGTCCCGTCCCGTCCCCCCACTGAGCCCCGGTCCTCACAAGGCTGCTTTTTGTTAATATTCCAAATTTGGTGACGTATCCAATAATGACGGCCTACGCTACCGCCGTCTGATTGGTTGCAACGATTTAGCTACCGCAAGGCTACGTGGTTAAGTTCATAGCCCCGGGGCAGTGCGACGCCCGGTGTCCACGGCGAAGGGATGTGTCTCAATACTTTTGTCCCCGCTGTGTCATCATTACAAGTGCTACGTATGTTCTCGCGTTGTTATTGTAATAGAACCGCGATAGTAATTACACCTGCCGTGTAATTAAGAAGCCATTAATATCGACCTGCTTATTACATCGCATACCTGCGTGGTTCGTAACAAGCGTCGGAGTAACGTAATTAGAACCCTCCCAGGGGAGTAAAGGTCCGCGTGTTTAAAAGTGTATTTGATCGTCTTACGGAACCCGTTTGTTTCGGTTTACCCGTCCATTTAGCCTCAAGGGGTCGCTAGGGGGCTTAATTGTCGCAAAAATATACTTCGAAAGTTAGGCCGCTTCCCCGTTATTTTAACAAATCTGGCTGATCCTGCCGCCGGGTCGGTGGAAAAGAGCCGCCGACGATACGCATGATACGGAGAACATACCCACGTGGCCGGCCTTCCTTATATGGTGAGGGGAGGAGCTACGGGAGGGCACTGTTTTTATTGTTTTAATTGGCGGCCATCACTCGGAGCCTCCATGCCACGGCCCGTGTGCCGGCGTTCCGCGAGCGTAACCCATTGTTGTTTGTTCTCCGCCTCCAGGAGACCCCAGCGCCCACCTGGTGGAGGGGGCAAAGCTCCCAATCCCCCGCCTCAGCACCAAGTGACCAATCAGAGCCACCAGGTCTTTGCCGACCCCCAGCTCGAGGGTTCGAATGCCAAGCATGGCGGGAGAAACTACCCGGGCGGGCAGCAGAACCGCGGGCATTACCACGGTTACAGAGAGAACCGGCGCTGGCAACAGCAGCCGCAGCATCGAGCGCAGATACCTTGCCAAAGGAACTCCAACGACCCGGAGGGTTCCAAAGAGGTGGAGAGAGGAGACGAGGACGGCGGGAGGGAGGTCCGGCGGGAGCCGGCGGAGGGAGGGAGGGTCCGGCTGCTCCAGTCGTCCAGGGAGCGACTGCGAAGGAGGCTCAAGGAGAAGGTACCTAAGCATCGTTTAGGGTGGGAGGTATGACGGGGGCAGGCTGACGTTTGTCTGTCCACCATTTTAGGAGGAGTTTCCCGCGGCGGCCCCGGGGCCCCAGTGGAACCGCATGGACAAGCTGATGGGCATCCTGAACAGCATGCGCAGTAACAGCGGCGGGGTGGAGGCGCAGCTCGTCACCTTCATGGAGGAGGCGCAGAGCTCGGCGCGCTCGGAGGAGATGCTGGGCGAGATCGTGCAGTCCGTCTACGGCCGGGCGCTCCAGGACCGGGGCTTCGCCGCCACCGCCGCCAGGCTCTGCGACAAGATGGCGCACTTCATGGTGGAGGGAACCAAGTTCCGCTCGCTGCTGCTCAACATGTTACAGGTGGGTTCTGTCAGGAGGGGGGGGGGGGGGGTGAGCCAGTGGGTGTCTGGTATCTGGTTGATAGTGGGCTAGTCTGGTGTGGGTTGAGCTTATTTAGTGTGGCTGAGTTAATGGGTGAGTGAGTGGGTAGTAACTTGGTTAGAGTGGAAGTGGGGGTGATTGTTCAGCGTGGGTGAGTGAGTGGGGGTGAATGAGTGAAGGGGTGTGTGAGTGGGTAAGTGGGGGGGTGAATGAGTGGGGGTGAGTGAATGAATGAGTGGGTGGGTGTGGGGTGAGTGGGTAAGCGGGGGGTGGGTCGGGGGTTGAATGAGTGGGGGTGCATGAGTGAGTGGGAGGATTGGTGAGTGGGGGTGAAGGAGTTGGGGTGAGTTAATGAATGAGTGAGTGGGTGGGTAAGCAGGGGGTGGGTCGGGGGTTGAATGAGAGGGGGTGGATGAGTGAGTGGGTGAAAGAGTGAGTGGGGGTGAATGAGTGGGTGGGGGGTGAGTGAGTGGGTAAGTGGGGGGTGAATGAGTGGGGGTGAGTGAATGAGTTAGTGGGTGAGTGGGTAAGCGGGGGGTGGGTCGGGGTTGAATGAGTGGGGGTAGGTGAGTGAGTGGGAGGATTGGTGTGTGGGGGTAAATGAGTGAGGGAGTGGGTGGGTGAGTGAGGGGGTGAGTAGGGTGAATGAGTGGGTGGGGGGTGAGTAAGTGGGTAAGTGGGGAGGTGAATGAGTGGGGGTGAGTGAATGAATGAGTGGGTGGGTGTGGGGTGAGTGGGTAAGCGGGGGGTGGGTCGGGGGTTGAATGAGTGGGGGTGGGTGAGTGAGTGGGTGAAAGAGTGAGTGGGGGGTGAAAGAGTGAGTGGGGGGTGAGAGTGAGTGGGGGTGAATGAGTGGGTGGGGGGTGAGTGAGTGGGTAAGTGGGGGGGTGAATGAGAGGGGGTGAGTAAATGAGTTAGTGGGTAAGTGGGGGGTGGGTCGGGGGTTGAATGAGTGGGGGTGGGTGAGTGAGTGGGAGGATTGGTGTGTGGGGGTGAATGAGTGGTTGAGTGAGTGGGTAAGTGGGGGGTGGGTCGGGGGTTGAATGAGTGGGGGTGGGTGAGTGAGTGGGAGGATTGGTGTGTGGGGGTGAATGAGTGAGTGGGTAAGTGGGTGGGTGAGTGAGGGGGTGATATATAAATCTATATTATAGTAAATGAAGTGAGAATCTTTTCTGCCCTGTCTGAGTCTAAACAGGGTAACCGTGAGGACGTTCCGTTCGGTTCCGTCGGAGGAGCAGGTTGTTTTTATCTCCAGGCTGCCGATGCCAGCTGGCCGAACCCTCGTCGGTTCTAACAGGCTCTCGCCGGCAGCCTGTCTCCGCGGCTCCCTCGTCCTCCCGCGGTCTTTCAGGCAGACGTCGTTCTCAGAGGGGGTTCTCGATCCGGAGCGCGCCGCTAAATGTCACGCCACCCGCTGCGCCGCCAGACTCCGCTCGGTTCTAGCTCCCTTTTTACTTTCCGCCTCAGGAGCCGAGGCCGCGTCCGCGTTCCTTTCTTTTCCCTTCCACAAGATTTAGGGGGATCGTCAGATCTCCGCCACGGAACCGGGAACAGGGCGGGAGGCGAGAACGTCTGCGACTACAAAGCCGTGTCGGAGTGGGGGGGTGGCAGGCGGGATTTAAAGTCATCCACACTGTAGGGTACACCCCAAGTAGTACCTGTTCTGTTTGAGGTGGGGGGGGGTTCTGTTAGTAACGTTCTGTTTTCGGTTCCGTTCGGCAGAGGGACTTCACCCGGCGGGAGTGGCCCCCTTCCGTCGTTCTCGTAGTTAAGCCCTACTTCAAACCTTGAGAACCCGAATGCTAACAACGTCAGGAAGTAGTACCTGTTCTGTTTGAGGGGGGTTCTGTTAGTAACGTTCTGTTTTCGGTTCCGTTCGGCAGAGGGACTTCACCCGACGGGAGCAGCTGCGGCTGACGGACGTGGAGAGCTGGCTGGGCTTCATCACCGTCCTGTGTGAGGTGTTCAGCACCATGAGGAGCAGCACAGGAGAACCGTTCCGGGTTCTCGTCCTCCCCATCTACACCTGCTTGCGAGAGGTGAATGTAACCGTGACGGTGAATTAGAACCCCGACTGTGACTTGCTTTGGAAATCGAGTGGTGGAACCGGTTTGGGTAATTACAGGTGTGTGTGTGGGGGTGGCCCCGCCGCCGCCGCCTTTGAAGAACTTAATTAAAAAGCTCTTCCTATTTGTGGTTTACACAAGGCGGAGAACGTTTCCGTCCAACAATGACAATCCCGCCAATCCCGTCCAACAATGACAACCCCTCTAACGTCTCCTTCCGTCATTCTTGTAGTTAAGCCCTACTTAAAATTGTCGGCATTGAGAACCCCAACGCTACCGATGTCAGGACGAACGTGGAACCCGACCCCTAAAACGTCGAGCGGACCTGAAGAACTCGTCCCCTAGAACGAGAGCGTTGACGTCTGACAAATATCCCGTGAAATAATATGCAAGAGACGGAACATCCTGCTGGAGAACGTTGCCGTAGTGACAGCATGGAGATCCGGTTCCTTCCTCCTCGGTTCCGTTGAGGAGAACTGAACCCTTTTTGGTCCCCTAATGTCCTTCTTCCGTCGTTCTCGTAGTTAAGCCCTACATAAAATCGTCGGTCTTGAGAACGCCAACGCTACCGATGTCAGGACGAACGTGGAACCCAATCCCGCGAAATAATACACCACAGACGGAATGTCCTGCTGGAGAATGTTGCCGTAGCGACAGCATGGGGATCCGGTTCTTTCCTCCTTGGTTCCACTGAAGAGAACCAAACCGTTTTTGACCCCTCTAACGTCTCCTTCCGTCGTTCTCGTCGTTAAGCCCTACTTAAAATCGCCGGCCTTGAGAACCCGAGCGCTAATGGCGTCAGGAGCAACGTGGAACCCGTCCCCTAGAACATCGAGCGGACCCGAGGAAAACCGATTTTGGTCAGTTTTTGGTTCCTCTAAAGTCTCCTTCCGTCATTCTCGTCGTTAAGCACTACTTAAAATCGCCGGCCTTGAGAACCCGAACGCTAACGACGTCAGGACGAACGTGGAACCCATCCCCTAGAACGTCGCGTTGAAAATCCGGAGCCTAACGAGGAAGAAATCCTGGCCTTTGTTTCGTCGGGGAGTAAAGGAACCGCCGTAACTCAACCCCGCGGGCCGTCGCGGCCGGGTTCTCTCGGGACGTCATTATGGGATGTCTCGCGGTGGACATAAAACAGCCGTCTCCCGGGAGACCGGCGTCGGAACCCGATTCAGGCACTTCACAGCCCACCGGACCTGCAGACCTTGACTGTGAAGTCGCTCGGAATGGAGCACGCCGCAGAGTTCACGCTGCATGGATTTCATGCCGCAGTGGTTCTCCGGACCCCACGTTCCGCGCGTCCTCGAGAACACGCGCTGAGATCTTCATTAGCGGCACGGCGGGCTTAGCGGTTGGCATGTTCTCCTCTCAGCGCTGGGGATTCCCGGTTCGAATCCCAATCTGGGTGGAGTTCCACGTTCTCCCCGTGTCCTCCGGGTTCTCCGGTTTCCTCCCACAGTCCAAGAACATGGATCAAGGTCAATTGAATGCTCCAAATTGCCCCATGTAGAGTGTGTTTGTATGAGTGAGTGTGTGTCCAGCTATAGATTGCCCCCCGTCCCAGTCCTGGGTGTATTTGCCCAGCACCCGGAACGTCCCCCCATGAGGATAAAGCAGAAGATAATGGATAGAGGCTGTTTACTTAGAACAATGTTTTGACTTATGGGTGCCGGGATAGGCCCCATTTGAGTGTGGTATAGAACGTTCCTATTGATTGCGGACCGAGAGCCTTCGGTTACTTGGATAACCAACCAGTACTCTCAGGAGCAGAACCCGGCCTTACCAACTCATCCGACCTTGAGGTGGATGGGCTACAACGGCGAAATTAGTCATACCGGATGGGAATAGAACCTTAAGCTATGTCCTAATGTTCCTATCGATACTCCAGCCCAGGGTTTTTTTTGGACCCACGTTTCACGTTATACTCTAGTCCAGGGTTCCACGTCCACACCGGTTCCACGTTACACTCTAGAACCGTAAACGGACCCCATTTTGGTCAGGGCAAGTTCTCCGTCATGGCTTCTTGGTGCCGCTTGAGCTGATTCTCTGCTAAGTTTTCATCCTAACGGGAGTCCCCCTAAGAGAAGGGAACATGGACAACGTTCTAGCTCGTCTCCGGTTCCACTGACGTCCGATCCGTTTCTGTGTTTCCAGCTGCTGGAGTCGCGGGAGGTGAAGGAGGATGCAGTGCTCTGCTGTTCGATGGAGGTGAGTGGGGGGGGGGGGGGTCACTACTAGAACCTTGGGGAACGGGGGCTGCAGGCGGAACACCGGCGGCGGGAGAGTCCAGGAACTAGACGTAGACTCCGGAACGGTCTGTGTAGTGGTGGTACGTTCCCGAGACGCTTGAATTGTTTGAGTGTCATCGGTGGTGGCCATATTGGTGAGGGCAGATGTTTTGTTTTGGCTTGATCCCATTGGCTGAGAAGTTATTTGCGTCACGGTTTAGTGATGGTCGCCTAGGAGATGATAGGCATGTTTACACAGTGGACGTTCTTGTACGTACAGCTGAGCATCATCGGCGGTGGCCATATTGGTGAAGGCAAATGTTTTTTTTTGTTTTGTTTTGGCTTGATCTCAATGGCTGGGGAGTTATTAGCGTCACGGTGCGATCCTGGTCGCCAAGGAGTTGTCGTCACAGAGAGCATTGAGAACTATCTACCTTATACAACGGACTACGAGTGTACCTAAAAAAAATGACCAAGGAGGGTATGTTCTCCAACGTTGATGCTCCGTTCTAACCAAGATTGGATCCCACCAGCGTTCTATCATCAAAACGGCTTCTGGCATCGCCGCTCCCAACACCCTCTCCTCTCTGACTGCAGAGCTACCATGCCCTCTAGTGGCAGTGGGTGTTCCGCTGGTAGACGTGGCTTGGACACCAATGGAACACCCCGGTAACCCCAAAGAAGCCCCGTTCCCACCAGGGTTCTATCGTCGAAATGTTGAGGCCCGCCCTAATTCCCTTAACGGAAGTAAGGGAACCTTGTCGGAAGGGTATATCCTAGGTTCCCTCACTTCCGTGTTCTATTATTGTAACGTTGAAGGCCTTCCTAATTTCCCTAACATACGGAAGTAAGGGAACCTTGTCGGAAGGGTATACCCTAGGTTCCCTCACTTCCGTGTTCTATTGTCGTAACGTTGAAGGCCTTCCTATTTCCCCTAATATACGGAAGTAAGGGAACCTTGTCGGAAGGGTATACCCCAGGTTCCCTCACTTCCGTGTTCTATTGTCGTAACGTTGAAGGCCTCCCTAATTCCTCTAACATACGGAAGTAAGG
>JAFMOC010000222.1:57500-72500 GCA_019802505.1 Corydoras sp. C115 | reverse complement strand
TAGCGCCACCTACTGTATAGTTTTACAGTTGGGCATTTTAGTTCGAATGGGTTTTTTTTTTTTCATATTTTTAAAATTCTCTTGACGTCATTGACTCTCGAGGGGTTCTGATTGATGGAGACCAAAAATGGAGAAACAAATGGACTACAGACTGGAATCCGAGAACCACAACGTCCATCTCCACGGCAACCGGAGCCAATCCAATGGAGGTCTTGACGTACATCCAATGGGATTTCCTTTGAGTCTCTCGCTGGTTGATGTTCTCGTCTCTCTTGCATCAAGAACATCGACCCGAGGGCCTTTGCACATGTGCTGCTGTTTTTTTTTTTTTTGTAAATAGTTCTAGTTCTATTTAAATTTGACACGACTGCTTTCTCGTACTTGAAGGACTCCATCCCGACCGTTCAACCATCTCGCTCCCGGAACCCTCAGAGTGTTCCCTCTGCTCTCGGTGGTTATGCAAAAGCAGCTCGCCCTCGTTTGCATTCCGCCGGCATTTGAATGTGATCCGGCGGCGCCGTCGACCCCGACACGTTCCGCTGGCAGCGTATTGCAATGATCGCTTTTCTGTTTCTCGCCGGTTGGAAATAAAAGACGGCACGGGAAGTGGATACCGGGGTCTTCCGAATCGTATTTCCTTTGCTCGGCCTTGTCGCGTACCATTGGAGAACGTCTTAAGCACTTCGGTAACTGACGGTTCGAAACGTGGAACCATCGGGCGTCAATTGTTTGGTGACCCAACCAAAATGTATATTTGTCCAATCCACTGTCCAATCAGATTTTGCGGGGAAGCACTACACTCGGAACCATCAGTCGTCAAGTGTCCGGTCACCCAACGAAAAAAAAACACCTTTGAATGTATATTCGCGTTTCCAAAGTCGTCTAAGTGACGGTGTTTTGAATATCGGCAAATAAACGGTAGGCATTTGTCTAAGCTGTCTAATCGAGTTTGCATGCGCTCGGCAAGGATTTTGCCGAAGACTCGCCAAGGAACAGGGTCAGCCCGGGACTTCGGTGTCTGCCAAACGGATCCCGGAACATTTTGAGTTTCTTATAATATTTAATTGTCTCAAAATTTGAATCCTCTCCTTGTGAGGACCATTTGAATCCCTCTTGTGCTCCTATATACCCACCAGATTGTCGTTGGATGCCAAAGGAAACCCAAGCAGCCACAGGGATGCAATGTACTCCTATGGGGCAATCTCAACATCCAGGGACCTGTCTGTAAAGACCCATTTCGTGTTGTCAGATGCTCACCTTGTACATGCACGATTGCCCATAGGATTGCATTGGTCACCGTTTGTGTGTTATGCAAAAAAAACTTAAAGAAGAATTTGTACCCGTTAAGATACAAAAATGCAATCTGGGTTTTGTTTTCATAATGTTTATAGTTTGCCTTTAAATCTGCGGGTAAGTTGATTTAGCAAAATTGTTACTTAATGTGTAATTACACGCTAAAAATGTATTAAAATTCACTTATATGTTTGAAACTAACGTAAAATAAGTTTGGGACAGCTACGATATACAACTATAAACGTTTATAATGATATAAAATAAAACGCGAAATTGGCGGAGGTTGGGCCTCGTCCCATATCGCACGCTACCTCACTACGTAGTGCGCACGTGAAAACCAGGCTTGTGCACCGAGTAGTGCGCACTACGTAGTGCTGACGAACGCGATTTGGGACGGAGCCGGCGACCGTTTAAACGCCGTCGAGATGTTTTAAAAATTCGGCTTAAATACCAGTTTAGGTTCGATATTTAATGAAAATAGCTACGTAATAACGACAAAAACAACGAAGAACGTGAAAATAAAGGACAAATTCGTAGTTTCTTTTCGGAAAGCAGACTTTTTCTCTCTCTTTTTAATCGCCTCAGGATGGCTGGCTGCCGAAGATGGTTCTCGAAGTCAAGAGAACGTTTGTTCTCTGGGTGGGGGGGGTACATGTTTCCACACTTTGTATTTATTTTATTTGCCCAATTTATCATACTTTGTAGTTCTATCCGTCCTTAGAACTAGGAGGAGGGGGTTCCCCATGCCCATCCAGGGGAGAACGTTTCGGGCGCTGGGCAGATACACCCAGGACAGGGGGGCAATCAATCACTGGGCACACACTCACTCACACAGACACACACCCACTCTATATGGGGCAATTTGGAGAATTCAATTCACCTTGATCCATGTTTTTGGAGGAAACCGGAGGAAACCCACTCAGAGACAGGGAGAACATGGGAACTGCACCCAGATTGGGATTCGAACCGGGAATCCCTATTACTAAGAGGAGAACATGCCAACCCCAAAGCCTTGATTCATGTTTTTGGAGAACCCGGAGGAAACCCACGTGGACACGGGGAGAACATGCAAACTCCACCCAGATTGGGATTGAAACCGGGAATCCCTAGCGCTGAGAGGCGAACGTTTTACTCACACAAACACACTCTATATGGGGCAATTTGGGGAATTCAATTCACCTTGATCCATGTTTTTTGGACTGTGGGAGGAAACCGGAGAACCCTGAGGAAACCCACGCGGACACGGGGAGAACATGTAAACTCCACCCAGATTGGGATTCGAACCGGGAATCCCTAGCGCTGAGAGGAGAACATACCAACCACAAAGCCTTGATTCATGTTTTTGGAGGAAACCGGAGAACCCGTAGGAAACCCACGCGGACACGGGGAGAACATGCAAACTCCACCCAGATTGGGATTCGAACCGGGAATCCCTAGCGCTGAGAGGAGAACATACCAACCACAAAGCCTTGATTCATGTTTTTGGAGGAAACCGGAGAACCCGTAGGAAACCCACGCGGACACGGGGAGAACATGCAAACTCCACCCAGATTGGGATTCGAAGTGGGAATCCCTAGCGCTGAGAGGTGAACGTTTTACTCACACAAACACACTCTATATAGGGCAATTTGGGGGATTCAATTCACCTTGATCCATGTTTTTGGACTGTGGGAGGAAACCGGAGAACCCTGAGGAAACCCACGCGGACACGGGGAGAACATGGAAACTCCACCCAGATTGGGATTCGAACCGGGAATCCCTAGCGCTGAGAGGAGAACATACCAACCACAAAGCCTTGATTCATGTTTTTGGAGGAAACCGGAGAACCCGTAGGAAACCCACGCGGACACGGGGAGAACATGCAAACTCCACCCAGATTGGGATTCGAAGTGGGAATCCCTAGCGCTGAGAGGTGAACGTTTTACTCACACAAACACACTCTATATAGGGCAATTTGGGGGATTCAATTCACCTTGATCCATGTTTTTGGACTGTGGGAGGAAACCGGAGAACCTTGAGGAAAGCCACGCGGACACGGTAAGAATATGGAAACTCCACCCAGATTGGGATTCGAACCGGGAATCCCTAGCGCTGAGAGGAGAACATGCCAATCACAAAGCTTTGATTCATGTTTTTGGAGGAAACCGGAGAACCCGTAGGAAACCCACGCGGACACGGGGAGAACATGCAAACTCCACCCAGATTGGGATTCGAACCGGGAATCCCTAGTGCTGAGAGGTGAACGTTTTACTCACGCAAACACACTCTATATAGGGCAATTTGGGGGATTCAATTCACCTTGATCCATGTTTTTGGACTGTGGGAGGAAACCGGAGAACCCGGAGGAAACCCACACGGACACGGGGAGAACATGCAAACTCCACCCAGATTGGGATTCGAAGTGGGAATCACTAGTGCTGAGAGGAGAACATGCCAACCACTCAGCCATCGTTCCCTTTGTAGTTCTATTATCATGTAATTACATTGTGTTAACATGTGGTGGCGTGGTAGGTTCTAATACTAATGTAAGTCACTAACACCCTGAAAACCCTACGAAGCCTTAGGTGGAACCCTGTGTTCTGTACTATTAAAGGAGCAGAATTAAAAGCCCCGTCCAGATCAAAAGCCCCTCTTCTGGTTCCTTTGATATATTTTTGTTCCGTGCATCTCCATCGCTCGCTCGTCCCCTTCGTGGACTGATCCGCGGGAGCCGGGCCAATCGTCTCGCTCGCTATTGTCCTCCCGTGACAAAGGCCCATTTGCCTACAGCTGCCTCCAACCGCGAGACTCCCTCCAGCTGCCACTCTCCCATCCTTCACATTGCCGGCACACGCCGAACAGCAGGGGGGGCGCCTGCGGCTCCGGAACAGCTGTACGACCACCTACCCCGGGCCCGAGTGTGCGGGGCGGCAGGTGCGGCACCCACAGGGTTTCGGTCCATCTGACTCGGTACCGTGAGCCAAGGGTCCTTTGTACCTCCACTTAATCGAAGGCCGTTGCCTCGTGTCCGGCCCCCGCGGTCAGGAAGTGATGTCATGGCCAACGACTTGGTCCTTTGGCCAAAAGAGTTCAAAGCACTCGGAACCGTAATGGTCTTCGGTGGAAGAGAGGCCGTCTCCGAAGTACTCGTAGCTAGTGGTAGAACCATCGTCTGCCGTGTAGTCGGCTCGTTTTATGTAATGTAAGGACTTAAAACAACATTCCGGAGTGGGCGGAGCCTACCCGGGCTAATTAGCTGCCCCGCCGGAGGCAATCGAGGGCCGTCGCCTTGTGTCCGGCCCCCGCGGTCAGGAAGTGATGTCATGGCCAACGACTTGGTCCTTTGGCCAAAAGAGTTCAAAGCACTCGGAACCGTAATGGTCTTCGGTGGAAGAGAGGCCGTCTCCGAAGTACTCGTAGCTAGTGGTAGAACCATCGTCTGCCGTGTAGTCGGCTCGTTTTATGTAATGTAAGGACTTAAAACAACATTCCGGAGTGGGCGGAGCCTACCCGGGCTAATTAGCTGCCCCGCCTGCGGCTCCGGAACAGCTGTACGGGTGTCGAACACCTACCCCGGGCCCGAGTGTGCGGGGCGGCAGGTGCGGCACCCACAGGGTTTCGGTCCATCTGACTCGGTGCCGTGAGCCAAGGGTCCTTTGTACCTCCACTTTCTCCCCGGGAGGCAATCGAAGGCTGTCGCCTCGTGTCCGGTCCCCGCGGTCAGGAAGTGACGTCGTGGCCAACGACTTGGTCCTTCCGGAGTGCGAGTTCAAAGCACTCGGAACTGTAATGGTCTTCGGTGGAAGAGACACCGTCTCCGAAGTCCTCGTAGCTAGCGGTAGAACCATCCTCTGCCGTGTAGTCGGCTCATTTTATGTAACGTAAGGACTTAAAACAACATTCCGGAGTGGGCGGAGCCTACCCGGGCTAATTAGCTGCCCCGCCTGCGGCTCCGGAACAGCTGTACGGGTGTCGACCACCTACCCGGCCCGAGTGTGCGGGGCGGCAGGTGCGGACCCACAGGGTTTCGGTCCATCTGACTCGGTGCCGTGAGCCAAGGGTCCTTTGTACCTCCACTTTTTCCCTGGGGGGGCAATCGAAGGCCGTCGCCTCGTGTCCGGCCCCCGCGGTCAGGAAGTGACGTCGTGGCCAACGACTTGGTCCTTCCGGAGTGCGAGTTCAAAGCACTCGGAACCGTAATGGTCTTCGGTGGAAGAGACACCGTCTCCGAAGTCCTCGTAGCTAGCGGTAGAACCATCGTCTGCCGTGTAGTCGGCTCGTGTTATGTAACGTAAGGACTTAAAACAACATTCCGGAGTGGGCGGAGCCTACCCGGGCTAATTAGCTGCCCCGCCGGAGGCAATCGAAGGCCGTCGCCTCGTGTCCGGTCCCCGCGGTCAGGAAGTGATGTAATGGCCAACGACTTGGTCCTTTTTCCAAAAGAGTTCAAAGCACTTGGAACCGTAATGGTCTTCGGTCGAAGAGACGCCGTCTCCGAAGTCCTCGTAGCTAGTGTTAGAACCATCGTCTGCCGTGTAGTCGGCTCGTGTTATGTAACGTAAGGACTTAAAACAACATTCCGGAGTGGGCGGAGCCTACCCGGGCTAATTAGCTGCCCCGCCTAAGGCAATCGAAGGCCCGCCTAGGTCCGCTAATTGCTGCCCCTTGCCTAAGGCAAAGCGAAACCGTAATGGTCCGTGGCCCGTGTCCAAAGTCCCCGTGGTCAGGAAGTGAGGTCATGGCCAACGACTTGTTCCTTTGGCCAAAAGAGTTCAAAGCACTCGGAACCGTAATGGTCTTCGGTGGAAGAGACGCCGTCTCCGAAGTCCTCGTTGCTAGTGGTAGAACAATCATCTGCCATTTAGTCGGCTCGTTTTATGTAACGTAAGGACTTAAAACAACATTCCGGAGTGGGCGGAGCCTACGCTGGCTAATTAGCTGCCCCGCCCGAGGCAATAGAAGGCCGTCGCCCAGTGTCCTGCCCCCGCGGTCAGGAAGTGACGTCATGGCCAACGACTTGTTCCTTTGGCCAAAAGAGTTCAAAGCACTCGGAACCATAATGGTCTTTGGTGGAAGAGACACCGTCTCCAAAGTCCTCGTTGGTAGTGGTAGAACCATCATCTGCCATTTAGTCGGCTCGTGTTATGTAACGTAAGACTTAAAACAACATTCCGGAGTGGGTGGAGCCTACCCGGGCTAATTAGCTGCCCCGCCGGAGGTAATCGAAGGCCGTCGCCTAGTGTCCTGCCCCCGCGGTCAGGAAGTGACGTCGTGGCCAACGACTTGGTCCTTCCGGAGTGCGAGTTCAAAGCACTCGGAACCGTAATGGTCTTCGGTGGAAGAGACGCTGTCTCCGAAGTCCTCGTAGCTAGCGGTAGAACCATCGTCTGCCGTGTAGTCGGCTCATTTTATGTAACGTAAGGACTTAAAACAACATTCCGGAGTGGGCGGAGCCTACCCGGGCTAATTAGCCGCCCCGCTTTCGGACTCCATGTGGTTCGTTTGTTTGTCCGGGGGTCGGCGCTCGTGTTTGAACAGTCTGTTTCGAAAGAAAGCAAACGAGGTGTCGGACTCCGGTGGCTGTTTACTCAGCGGCGAGCGAGCGAGAAACTCATTAACGCGCCGCTGGTTCGTTCGGTGACTCGCTATGTATGGAGCTCTGTGTGTGGCTCTAGAACAGAGTCCAGAGCCTTCTGATTGGACGGATACGCTTCCTAACACTTACATTTGTAAGTCTACCAAAGAGGGGTAGAACCTCTAGTTTAGGGCGTCGGGCTACGTATCAAACCCCATGTCCAGCGAGGTTCCCAAGATCCCTACCCTTGCGTACCATTGCGAAGTACTAGATCCAATGAGTTCTTGAGTCTGGTCTCCCGTCCAGCAAGTCGTTCTACCCTGTTGCTAGGCAGTGTTCCGCACTCCGGTGCCACAGAGAGTCTGAAATAACGCCCCGCTGATCGCGGGGCTGACACTCTGACCCCGGCAGTCTTTGTTAATAGCGGCAGATGGACTGCGCTTGCTAATTACAGACCCGCGGAACCGTCGGCGTGGCGCGAGACGATGCGGCGATGTTCTTTTCAGGCGACTACAAGCTGCTTCGCTTCTCTGAAGACTGCGAGGTGTTACGCTCTTCAAAAGCCCGCACGCTTCGAGGGCTTTATTAACGTTCCGCAGGCTACTATTCCTGGCCAGAGAGAAGTTTGAATTATCCCTAGCTACATGAAGCGTTTGCGGTCTTCGTTGGCGTAACGAGGGGAAAGTTCCGCAAAACTCGCAACATATATGTTCGCCATTAAACCTCATGAAATCGTTTTTTTAGCATAGCTAGATAGCAAGAGTCCCGTTTTAGCTAGCTATCAACCACGCAGTTCCGTTTGGGACGTGTCAGTGTGTCTTCGTTGGCGTAACGACGGAAAAGTTACACAAACCTTGCAAAAAAGTCATAAATCCCATTAAATAGATTTTAAGCATAGCTATTGATCGTAAATCCTATTTTAGCTACCTATCACGAACTGTCAACTACGCAGTTCGATTTGAGGCGTGTCAGTGTGTCTCCGGTGGCGTAACGACGTGAAAATTCCGCAAAACTCACAAAATATATGTTCGCCATTAAACCCCATAAAAGTTTTAGCATAGCTTTTGATCGTAAGTGTCTATTTTAGCTACCTATAGCGAACCGTCAACTACGCAGTTCGATTTGGGGCGTGTCCTTGTGTCGTCGTTGTCGTCATGACGGGAAAGTTAGGCAAACCTCGCAAAAGTCATGGGACCCCATAAACCCCATGAGTAAATTTTTGATCGTAAGTCCTATTTTAGCTACCTTTGGTGAACCGTCAACCACGCAGTTCGATTTGGGGCGTGTCAGTGTGTCTCTGCTATCGTAACGACGTGAAAGTTACGCAAACCTCGCAAAAGGCATGTTCGCCATAAACCCCATAAAATAGATTTTTGATCGTAAGTCCTATATTAGCTACCTATAGTGAACCGTCAACCACACAGTTCGATTTGGGGCATGTCCGTGTGCCTCCGCTATCGTAACGACGTGAAAGTTACGCAAAACTCGCAAAAGGCAAGAACCCCATAAAATCGATTTTTTATCGTAAATCCTATTTTAGCTACGACGGGAAAATTACGCAAACCTCACAAAAGTCATGGTACCCCATGAAATAAATTTGAAGCATAGCTATTGATCGGAAGTCCTATTTTAGCTACCTATAGCTAACCGCCAAACTTGATTTGCGGCGATTTGATTATAAGAATAGCTAGCTATCGAGTCCTATTTTAGTTAGCCACCAACCATGCGGCTTAACTTAAGCCGTGCCATTGCGTCTTTGTTGTCGCAACAACGTAAAAACACGCTGCCGAGCTTCGCTGTGACGCCCCCTAGTGGGTGGGAACTAGCCGAAAGTAGCGCCTAGTGGGTTTCATCCTCACGTTAATCTACAGATTAGCCCAGATTAATTCAATAGATTAATTTAATAGGTTTCAGGGCCACTGTGAGGCCCCGCCCCTCGAGCGCTGCACACCATTCGACCCCGCCGGCGTTCCGCGGGCTCGTTACTTCACACCTGGGTTACGAGGTGCTAAAAGCCGCGCCGCACGTGCGTCCACACGGAGCTGTGAAGGTTCGCGGGTCGCTGTGTGTTTAAGGCGCGTCTGGTCGGCATTAAAGCGCAGAACCCGGCGCAGAACCGACTGCACAGTGAGCGCCCTTGTCTGTTCCGGAGGTTTGATTAGAACGTGCGGTGGTGGGGGTCATGAATACGGCCATAGAGTCCGATATAACACACACATTCACTCCTGAGGGCAATTAAGTGTGCAGGACTCCCGGATAAAACCTGTATAGAGGTGGGGAGAACATGCCAATTGCCACTATTGAGCGAGCAGGTGTTGGATATCCAGGGGAGAACGTTTGGGGGCTGGGCAGGGTGCTGACACGGACACACACATAATTTAGACAATATAGGGCAATTTAGAGCATTCGATTGACCTTGAATCCATGTTTTTGGACTATGGGAGGAAACTGGCGAACCCGGAGGAATCCCATGTGGACACTTGGAGAACATGGAAACTCCACCCGGATCGGGATTCGAACCTGAATCCCCAGGGCCGAGAGGACAATGTGCCAAAGACATTTACTTAGGGGCAATTAAGTATCTTTAGTGTGCTTGACCTGAGGAGAACATGCAAATTGCCATGCTATTGAGCGAGCAGGTGGTGGATATCATCCAGGGGAGAACGTTTGGGGGCTGGGCAGGGTGCTGACACACACACACACACACACACACACACACACACTATATGGGGCAATTTAGAGCATTCAATTGACCTTGAATCCATGTTTTTGGACTATGGGAGGAAACCGGAGAACCCGGAGGAATCCCATGTGGACACTTCCATGTGGAGAACATGGAAACTCCACCCGGATCGGGAATTCGAGCCTGAATCCCCAGCACTGAGAGGACAAACACATTTACTTAGGGGCAATTAAGTATCTTTTGTGTGCTTGACCTGAGGAGAACATGCAAATTGCCATGCTATTGAGCGAGCAGGTGGTGGATATCATCCAGAGGAGAACGTTTGGGGGTTGGGCAGGGTGCTGACACACACACACACACACACACTATATATAGGGCAATTTAGAGCATTCTATTTACCTTGAATCTATGGCAGGAAACCGGAGAACCCAGAGGAATCCCATGTGGACACTTGGAGAACATGGGGGTGGTAGATATCATCCAGGGGAGAACGTTTGCGGGCAGGAAAGGGTGCCACTCTCTCACTGGGCTAACTCACTCACACAGATACACTATAAAGGGCAATTTAGAGCCTTCAATTTACCTTGAATCTATGGCAGGAAACCGGAGAACCCGGAGGAATCCCATGTGGACACTTGGAGAACATGGGGGGTGGAAGATATCCAGGGGAGAAGGTTGGGGGGCAGGACAGGGTGCCAATCTATCCCTGGGCAAACTCACTCACACAGACACTGTATAAAGGGCAATTTAGAGCCTTCAATTTACCTTGAATCTATGGCAGGAAACCGGAGAACCCGGAGGAATCCCATGTGGACACTTGGAGAACATGGGGGGGGGGTGGAAGACATCATCCGGGGAGAAAGTTTGGGGGCAGGACAGGGTGCCAATCGATCGCTGTGCACACACACTGATACAGACACACTATATAGGGCAATTTAGGGCCTTCAATTTACCTTGAATCTATGGCAGGAAACCGGAGAACCCGGAGGAATCCCATGTGGACACTTGGAGAACATGGGGGGTGGAAGATATCCACCCCCCTTCGTTTGGTTCGTTCCTGTTTTTTAAACGACTCATTAGCGATTCACGTCGACCGCGGGTTCCGTGTCCGTCTGCCGGCTGCGCAGCGCCACCACGCCATCACGCCGCGGCCTCCGCGGCCTGCGCAGAACCCTCCCGCTGATCCGAAGGCCCCGCCGCAGCCGTCTGCGATCACGGCGCGCAGCCTGGAGGTGCTCAGGGTTCTCTGGGTTCCTTTTTTTTTTTTGGGGGTTTTCGGCGCCGCTCCACTTCTGTGAAATGTAAGACTTGTAAGCGCAGGAAGTGCAAGCGCCTCGGAGAACGGCAGAGAACGTCTGAGAACTTTGTAGAACGTCTGAGAACTTTGTAGAACGTCAGAGAACTTTGTAGAACGTCTGAGAACTTTGTATTACGTCTGAGAACTTTGTATTACGTCTGAGAACTTTTTAGAACATCTGAGAACTTTGTAGAACGTCTGAGAACTTTGTAGAACTTCTGAGAACTTCTGAGAACTTCTGAGAACTTCTGAGAACTTCTGAGAACGTCAGAGAACTTGTGAGAACTTGTGAGAACGTCAGAGAACGTCGGAGAACTTTGGAGAACTTGTGAGAACTTTGGAGAATGTTGGAGAACTTCAGAGAACTTCAGAGAACATTGGAGAACGTCGGAGAACTTGAGAACTTGAGAACTTGAGAACTTGAGAACTTGTGAGAATGTCGGAAAACGTCGGAGAACGTCGGAGAACGTCGGAGAACTTGTGAGAATTTTAGAGAACTTCAGAGAACTTTGGAGAATTTTAGAGAACTTCAGAGAACTTTGGAGAACCACCACGCCACCACGCCGCGGCCTCCATGGCCTGCGCCGGGCCTCGATTCGAACCGTGGCGGCTGCGTGGAAAGAGTGCAGTCGGCGGTGTGGTGTGGCGCGCAGCGCCGTGATTGCAGACGGCTGCGGCGGGCGGAACCGCGGCCGAGTCAGACGCGCACGAGGAAGTCGGGAGGCTCGTCTGCGCCGGAGACGCTCTCACCGCACGCAGACAGACAGCCGGCTGCAGGGCGCGCTCTGCATAAACACCGTCTGACACATGGGCCGACCACAGGAACCGAAACTGGAGGTGCTCAGGGTTCTCTGGGTTCTTTTTTTTTTTTTTTTTTGGTTTTTCGGCGCTGCTCCACTTCTGTGAAATGTAAGAGGTTGTAAGCGCAGGAAGTGCGAGCGCCTCGGAGAACTTTGTAGAACTTTGTAGAACTTTGTAGAACGCCGGAGAATGTCGGAGAACGTTGGAGAACTTAAGAGAACGTTGGAGAACTTAAGAGAACGTTGGAGAACTTAAGAGAACGTCGGAGAACTTCGGAGAATGTCGTAGAACTTTGGAGAACTTCAGAGAACTTTGGAGAACTTCAGAGAACTTTGGAGAACTTCAGAGAACTTTGGAGAACTTTGGAAGGTTCTGAGAACTTTTGAGAACTTTGGAGAACATCGGAGAACTTTGCAGAACTTTGGAGAACTTTGCAGAACGTCGGTGAACTTTGGAGAACATCTGAGAACATCAAAGAACTTCGGAAAACGTCAGAGAACTTTGGAGAACTTCAGAAAACTTTGGAGAACTTTGGAAGGTTTGGAGAACTTCTGAGAGCTTTGGAGAACATCGGAGAACTTTGCAGAACTTTGGAGAACGTCAGAGAACTTTGGAGAACTTCAGAGAACTTCAGAGAACTTTGGAGAACTTTGAAAGGTTCGGAGAACTTCTGAGAACTTTGGAGAACTTTGGAAGGTTCGGTGAACTTCAGAGAACTTTGGAGAACTTTGGAAGGTTCTGAGAACTTTGGAGAACTTCGGAGAACTTCGGAGAACTTTGCAGAGCTTTGGAGAACTTTGCAGAACGTCGGTGAACTTTGGAGAACATCTGAGAACATCGAAGAACTTCGGAAAACGTCAGAGAACTTTGGAGAACTTCAGAGAACTTTGGAGAACTTTGGAAGGTTCGGAGAACTTCTGAGAGCTTTGGAGAACATCGGAGAACTTTGCAGAACTTTGGAGAACGTCGGAGAACGTCAGAGAACTTTGGAGAACTTCAGAGAACTTTGGAGAACTTTGGAAGGTTCGGAGAACTTCTGAGAACTTTGGAGAACTTTGGAAGGTTTGGGGAACTTCTGAGAACTTTGGAGAACTTTGGAAGGTTCGGAGAACTTCTGAGAATATTGGAGAACTTTGGAGAACTTCGGTTCCACGTGCAGCTTCATCCACACAATGAATTTCCGACCAATAAGAGCCGCTGCTGCTGATGCTGGTGTTTGTACGGTGTTACCATGACGACGGGTCGCTGAAACACTGACTGTACTGTGGGTTACAACAAATACGTGTGTGTGTGTGTGTGTGTGTGTATTGTATTCATGTGTGTGTGTGTGTCTGTATGATATTTGTGTGTTTGTGTGTGTGTGTGTTGTATTCATGTGTGTGTGTGTGTTTGTGTGTGTGTGTATATTGTATTTATGTGTGTGTGTGATATTTACATGTGTATATTGTATTTGTGTGTGTGTGTGAGTGTATGATGTGTGTGTATATTGTATTTGTGTGTGTGTGTGTGTGTGTGTCTGTATGATTTGTGTGTGTGTGTGTGTGTATTGTATTGATGTGTGTGTTTGTGTGTCTGTATGATATTTGTGTGTGTATATTGTATGTGTGTGTGTGCCTGTATGATATGTGTGTGTGTGTATTGTATTTATGTGTGTGTTTGTGTGTGTGTCTGTATGATGTGTGTGTGTATGATATTTGTGTGTGTTTATGTGTGTATTTATTTGTGTGTGTGTATGTGTATATATTGTATATACTATTAGACAACACAACAAGGGCCACAATAGAAAACAAGTAAGGGGACCGTGTGAGTGTGTGTGTGAGTGTGTGTGTGTGTGAGTGTGTGTGTGTGTGTGTGTGTGTGTGTGTGTGTGTGTGTGTGTGTTGGCACACACACTCATCACCAGACACCTCATTTGCATATAGATGCACCTCATAGTTGCACACATGCAGACTGCAGGGTGTCTGTTTGCAGTGTGTTAGTGTGTAGATCAGACAGCGCAGTGCTGCTGGACTCATTACACAACTTTAATTGGACATATATATATATATATGTGTGTGTGTGTGTGTGTGTATTATATTTATGTGTGTGTGTCTGTATGATGTTTGTGTGTGTGTGTGTGTTGTATTTGTGTGTGTGTCTGTATGATGTGTGTGTGTATATTGTATTTTTGTGTGTGTGTCTGTATGATGTGTGTGTGTGTGTGTGTATTGTATTTGTGTGTGTGTGTGTGTGTTTGTGTGTGTATTGTATTTGTGTGTGTGTGTGTGTGTATATTGTATTTGTGTGTGTTTGTGTGTGTGTCTGTATGATGTGTGTGTGTGTTTGTGTGTGTATTATAATTATGTGTGTGTGTCTGTATGATGTTTGTGTGTGTGTGTATTGTATTTGTGTGTGTGTGTGTATGATGTGTGTGTGTATATTGTATTTTTGTGTGTGTGTCTGTATGATGTGTTTGTGTGTGTGTGTGTGTGTGTGTGTATTGTATTTGTGTGTGTGTCTGTATGATGTGTGTGTGTGTGTGTGTGTATATTGTATTTGTGTGTGTGTGTGTGTATGATGTGTGTGTGTGTGTATATTGTATTTGTGTGTGTTTGTGTGTGTGTCTGTATGATGTTTGTGTGTGTATTATATTTATGTGTGTGTGTCTGTATGATGTTTGTGTGTGTGTGTGTGTTGTATTTGTGTGTGTCTGTATGATGTGTGTGTGTGTGTGTATATTGTATTTTTGTGTGTGTGTCTGTATGATGTGTGTGTGTGTGTGTGTGTATTGTATTTGTGTGTGTGTTTGTGTGTGTGTGTCTGTATGATGTGTGTGTGTGTATATTGTATTTGTGTGTGTGTGTGTGTGTGTGTGTGATGTGTGTGTGTATATTGTATTTGTGTGTGTGTATTTGTGTGTCTGTATGATGTGTGTGTGTGTGTGTGTGTGTCTGTATGATGTGTGTGTGTGTATATTGTATTTGTGTGTGTGTGTGTATGATGTGTGTGTGTGTATATTGTATTTGTGTGTGTGTATTTGTGTGTCTGTATGATGTGTGTGTGTGTGTGTGTGTGTGTGTGTGTGTGTGTGTATGATGTGTGTATATTGTATTTTTTGTGTGTGTCTGTATGATGTGTGTGTGTGTGTATTGTATTTGTGTGTGTGTGTGTGTGTTTGTATGATGTGTGTGTATATTGTATTTGTGTGTGTGTCTGTATGATGTGTGTGTGTGTGTGTATTGTATTTGTGTGTGTGTGTGTTTGTGTGTGTGTCTGTATGATGTTTGTGTGTGTGTCTGTATGATGTGTGTGTGTGTATATTGTATTTGTGTGTGTTTGTGTGTGTGTCTGTATGATGTGTGTGTGTGTGTTTGTGTGTGTATTATATTTGTG
>JAFMOC010000222.1:20000-52500 GCA_019802505.1 Corydoras sp. C115 | reverse complement strand
TGTGTGTGTGTGTGTGTGTGTATGTGTGTGGTGTGTGCGTGGTGTGTATGTGTGTGTGTGTAGGTGGGTGTGTGTGTGTGTGTATGTGTGTGTATGGTGGTGTGTATGTTGTGTGGGTATGTGTGTGTGGTGAGTGGGGTGTATGTGTGCGGTAGTGTGTGTGTGGTGGTGTGGTGTATGTGTGCGCTGTGGTGTGTATGTGTGTGTTGTGTGTTGGTGTGTGTGTGTGGTTATGGTGTGTGCGTGTGGTGTGTGTATGTGTGTGGTGTGTGTGTGTATGGTGGTGTGTATGTGTGGTGTGGGTAGTGTGTGGTAATGTGTGTGTGTATGTGTGTGTGTGGTATGTGTGTGTGGTTGTGTGTGTGTGTGTGTTGGGCTGTGGTGCTATATGTGTAGTGTGTGTGTGTGTGTGTGTGTGTGGTGTGTGTGTGTGTGTGTGTGTGTGTGTGTGTTAAGTGGGTGTGTGTGTGGTAGTGTGTGTGTGTGTGGTATGGTGTGTGTGGTGTATGTGTGTGTGTGTGGTGGTGTGTATGTGTGTGTGCGGTAGTGTGTGTGGTGGTGTGTATGTGTGTGTGCGTAGTGTGTGTTGGGTGGTGTGTATGTGTGTGTGGCGCTGTTGTGTGGTGTGTGGTGGTGCGTGTATGTGTGTGTGCGGTAGTGTGTGTGTGTGGTGGTGTGTATGGTGTGCGCTGTTGTGTGTGTGGTGGTGTGTGTGTGTGTGTGCGGTGGTGTGTGTGGTGTGTATGTGTGTGTGCGGTAGTGTGTGTGTGGTGGTGTGTGTATGTGTGTGCGGTAGTGTGTGTGTGGTGGTGTGTATGTGTGCGCTGTGGTGTGTGTGTGTGTGGTGTTGTATGTGTGTGTATGTGTGTGTGGTAGTGGTGTAATGTGTGTGTGTGTGCAGGTGTGTGTGGTGTGTGTGTGTGTGCGGTAGTGTGTGTTTGTGGTGGTGTATGTATGTGTGTGTGTGTGTTGTGTGGTGTGTATGTGTGTGCTGTTGTGTGTGTATGTGGTGGTGGTGTGTAATGATTGCGCTGTTGTGGTTATGTGTGTGATGTGTGTGGTGGTGTGTGTGTGTGTGTGCTGTTGTGTGTGTGTGTGTGTGTGCGGTAGTGTGTGTGGTGGGTGTGTAGTGTGTGTGCGGTGTTGTTGTGTGTGCGGTAGTGTGTGTGTGGTGGTGTGTATGTGTGTGGTGGTGTGTGTGTATGTGTGCAGTGGTGTGTGTGTGTGTATGTGTGCGCTGTTGTGTGTGTGTGTGTGATGTGTATGTGTGCGGTAGTATGTGTGTGTGTGTGTGTGGTGGTGGTGTGTATGTGTGTGGTGTTGTGGTGTTGTGGTGGTGGTGTGTGTGTGTGTGTGTGTGCGCTGTTGTGTATGTGTGTGTCTGTGTTGGTGTGTGTGTATGTGTGTGGTGGTGTGTGTGTGTGTGTGGTGGTGTGTGTGTATGTGTGCAGTGGTGTGTTTGTGTGTGTGTGTGTAGTGGTGGTGTGTTTGTGTGTGGTGGTGTGTGTGTGTGTGTGCAGTGGTGTGTGTGTGTGTGTGTATGTGTGCGCTGTTGTGTGTGTGTGTGATGTGTATGTGTGCGGTAGTGTGTGTGTGTGTGTGGTGGTGTGTATGTGTGTGTGCGCTGTTGTGTATGTGTGTGTATGTGTGTGTGGGTTATGTGTATGCGTGTGGTGATGTGTATGTGCAGTGGTGTGGTGGTGTGTGTGTGTGTGTGTATGTGTGGTCATGTGTATGTGTGGTGGTGTGTGTGTATGTGTGCGCTGTTGTGTATGTGTGTATGTGTGTGGTGGTGTGTGTGTGTGTGTGTGTGTGTGTGTGTGTGTGTGCAGTGGTGTGTTTGTGTGTGTGTGTGTATGTGTGTGGTGGTGTGTTTGTGTGTGTGTGTTTGCGCTGTTGTATATGTGTGTGTGTTTGTGTGCAGTGGTGTGTGTGTTTTTGCGCTGTTGTGTGTGTATATATATATATATATGTGTGTGTATGTGTTTATGGTGGTATGTGTGTGTGTGTGTGTGTGTGTGCATGCACTGGTGTATGTGTGTGTATGGTGGTGTATGTGTGTTTGCGCTGTTGTATGTGGGTGTGTATGTGTGTGTGTGTGTGTGCAGTGGTGTTTGTGTGTGTGTATGTATGTGTGTATGTATGTGTGTGTGTGTGGGTTCTTCATACCAGGGGAGAACGTTCCGGGCATCGGGCAGATCCACCCAGGACGGGGTGCCAATCCATCACTAGTGGCACACACACACACACACACACACACACACACACACACACACACACACACACACACACACACACACACACACATACACACACACACACACACACACACACACACACACACTGTATAGGGGCAATTTAGATCAGGACAAAACCAGAGAACCCGGAGAATGCACAAGATCGATCTCAGCTGGATCTCCGGGTAGATGTGGCTACCGGTACCCCGCCCCGCCTTCAAGAGAACCGACAGAACCAAGAGAACCGACAGAACCAAAAGAACCGACAGAACCAAGAGAACCGATAGAACCAAGAGAGACAGGAACGCTTCGGAGGGGAACGAGCAAACGAGCGACGTGGCGGGTTCCGTAGCGGCACTTTGATCCGGTTCTCCGGCCTCGCCTGGCACACTGGAGCCATTCATGGCGCTCCCGCTCGGAGAACCTTGTTTTCACAGCCTCGCCTCCGACGGGACAAAACGGCCGCGGCTTCTCCAAACACGCCGGGGTCATGAAAGGGAACCAACATGAGAACCCGACCCTACGCTTCCGGGATCTCGCTCGGCGATCCGCTTGATCTCCCCGAGCTCCAGGCCTCATTAAAGGTGTTTGAAATCCCACCGGTATATTTCAGGCGGTTAACCACCCCCACCCACCCCCACCCGCCGCTCCCGGGTTCTACCCACCACCCACCACCGTGCTCGTGGACTCGGAACCCGCCGCCCTCGGGCTGAAGGGCTTGGAATCGGTTCGTTTTGGCGTCCCGATACCCCGCTGACCTCACCACTGACCCCTCACCTCCACCATTGTCTCCAGTGCGGCCTGCCGCTGACCAGAACCTCCGGCGTCCCTTACCCTCCCGCCGGTCTCACAGCTGGATCTCCGAGTGGGTGTGGCTACCGGTGCCCCGCCCCGCCCCGCCCTCATCCCTGTTCTCTTATATATGGACTGAGCAACTTATAGGAGGAGAACCAAGAGAACCTACAGAACCAAGAGAACCAACAGAACCTCCGGCGTCCCTCACCCTTCCGCCGGTCTCACAGCTGGATCTCCGAGTGGGTGTGGCTACCGGTGCCCCGCCCCGCCCTCATCCCTGTTCTCTTATATATGGACTGAGCAACTTATAGGAGGAGAACCAACAGAACCAAGAGAACCGATAAAAAGAACTGACAGAACCAAGAGAACCGACAGAACCAAGAGAACCGACAGAACTAACAGAACCAAGAGAACCGACAGAACCAAGAGAACCAACAGAACCTCCGGCGTCCCTCACCCTCCCGCCGGTCTCACAGCTGGATCTCTGAGTGGGTGTGGCTACCGGTACCCCACCGCCCTGTCCTGCCCCGCCCCGCCCTCATCCCTGTTCTCTTATATATGGACTGAGCAACTGATAGGAGGAGAACCAACAGAACCAAGAGAACCGATAAAAAGAACCGACAGAACCAAGAGAACCGACAGAACCAAGAGACCGATAGAACCAAGAGAACCAACAGAACCTCCGGCGTCCCTCACCCTCCCGCCGGTCTCACAGCTGGATCTCCGAGTGGGTGTGACTACCGGTACCCCACTGCCCTGCCCCGCCCCGCCCCGCCCCGCCCTCATCCCTGTTCTCTTATATATGGACTGAGCAACTGATAGGAGGAGAACCGACAGAACCAAGAGAACCGACAGAACCAAGAGAACCAACAGAACCAAGAGAACCGACAGAACCAAGAGAACCAACAGAACCTCCGGCGTCCCTCACCCTCCCGCTGGTCTCACAGCTGGATCTCTGAGTGGGTGTGGCTACCGGTGCCCGCCCCGCCCCGCCCTCATCCCTGTTCTCTTATATATGGACTGAGCAACTTATAGGAGGAGAACCGACAGAACCAAGAGAACCGACAGAACCAAGAGAACCGACAGAACCAAGAGAACCAACAGAACCAAGAGAACCAACAGAACCTCCGGCGTCCCTCACCCTCCCGCCGGTCTCACAGCTGGATCTCTGAGTGGGTGTGGCTACGGTACCCCACCGCCCTGCCCCGCCCCGCCCCACCCCGCCCTCATCCCTGTTCTCTTATATATGGACTGAGCAACTTTTAGGAGGAGAACCGACAGAACCAAGAGAACCAACAGAACCAAGAGAACCGATAAAAAGAACCAAGAGAACCAACAGAACCAAGAGAACCAAAAGAACCAAGAGAACCAAAAGAACCAAGAGAACAAACAGAACCTCCAGCGTCCCTCACCCTCCCGCCGGTCTCACAGCTGGATCTCCGAGTGGGTGTGACTACCGGTACCCCACCGCCCTGCCCCGCCCCGCCCTCATCCCTGTTCTCTTATATATAGACTGAGCAACTTATAGGAGGAGAACCAACAGAACCAAGACAACCAACAGAACCGATAGAACCGACAGAACCAAGAGAACCAACAGAACCAAGAAAACCAACAGAACCAATAGAACCTCCGGCGTCCTTCGCCCTCCCACCGGGTTCTACCCGCCACCCCCCTACCATGCTCGGGGACTCAGAACCCGCTGCCCTCGGTCCGAAGGGCTTGGAATCGGTTCTGTCTGGCGTCCCGATACCCCGCTGACCTCACCCCTGACCCCTCACCTCCACCCCCACCCTGCCCGGGTCTCGGTGTGTGTGTCCCGTCGCTGACTCATCGTCCACGAGCACGTTCCCCCGGCCCCCGTATTGTCTCCAGCGCGGCCTGCCGCTGACCCGAACCTCCGGCGTCCCTCGCCCTCCCCCCCCCCGCTGACCACGCATATTGTTTGTGTGTATCTGTGTGTGGACGTGTACCGGCGGACGCGTGCTCGAGTGTGTACGTGCTTCTGATCAAGCTGCGGGTTCTGGCTGCCAAATGCTTGCGGCATAGAACAATGCGTGTGTGTGTGTGTGTGTGTGTGTGTGTGTGTGTGTGTGTGTGTGTGTGTGTGTGTGTGTGTGTGTGTGTACACAAAGCCGAGCTGTCCCCTATACACCACTTGTCCTCGTCGCGCTGGCTACACGGACATACCTCAGATCGGCGGGTTCTGCGGCGCGCATCCGTTCCCAGCAGACTCCAGGCGCCCACATTCAGGTTCTAGAAGGTTTTAGAAGGTCTCGGGACATCCAATCCAATCGAATGTATTCATTAAAGGGCCGGTTCTGGCCCGCGGGCCGTCAGTTGAATAGCCCTGTTCTAGAAGGTTCTAGAAGATCTCGGGACGTCCGATCCAATCGAAGGGAGCCCTCAAACCAAGGGTGCTAGTACTTTGTGCAGAATACGTAAATCGCACCATGTGATCTTTGCCGTTACCATGGCGTTACCATGGTGTTACCGTGGCGTTACCGTGCCGTTACCATGCCGTTACCATGGCGACGCGTCATCAAACCCGGCAACCAGGCGCGTGACTGGTGCAACCTAGAGTTGGAGGCCTTCGGAGTTCTAAGTTTGAATTTGGCGTGCCATGGGTCTGCACACACTCGTGGATTGGTGGCTTGAGGTTCTGCTAGAACGTAGAACATAGAACATGACTATGATTAAGTGCAAGCATAATTAAGTGCGCGCATCCGTTCCCAACAGACTCCAGGTGCCCAAAGTTAGGTTCCAGGAGGTTCTAGAAGGTTCTAGAAGGTCCCAGGACGTCCAATCTGTAAGCATTCGTGGATTGGTGGCTCGAGGTTCTGGTAGGACGTAGAACATAGAACTCAGAACACGAATATGATTAAGTTCGCCCATAATTAAGTGCGCGCATCCGTTCCCAGCAGACTCCGGACGCCCAAATTTAGGTTCTAGAAGGTTCTACTAGGTCTCGGGACGTCCAATCCAATCAAAGAAAGACCTCAAACCAAGGGTGCTAGTCCTTTGTGCAGAATACATAAATCGCACCATGTGATCTTTGTCGTTACCATGGTGTTACCGTGCCGTTACCATGGTGTTACCATGCCGTTACCATGGCGACGCGTCATCAAACCCGGCAACCAGGCGTGTGACCGGTGCAACCTGGAGTTGGAGGCCTTCGGAGTTCTAAGTTTGAATTTGGCACGCCATGGGTCTGCACGCACTCGTGGATTGGTGGCTTGAGGTTCTGCTAGAACGTAGAATGTAGAACGTAGAACACGCATATGATTAAGTGCAAGCTTAATTAAGTGCGCGCATCCGTTCCCAACAGACTCCAGGTGCCCAAAGTTAGGTTCCAGGAGTTTCTAGAAGGTTCTTGAAGGTCCCAGGACGTCCAATCTGTAAGCATTAGTGGATTGGTGGCTCGAGGTTCTGGTAGAACGTAGAACATAGAAATCAGAACTCGAATATGATTAAGTTTGCACATAATTAAGTATAATTAAGTGCGCGCATCCGTTCCCAGCAGACTCCGGACGCCCAAATTTAGGTTCTAGAAGGTTCTACTAGGTCTCGGGACGTCCAATCCAATCGAAGGGAGCCCTCAAACCAAGGGTGCTAGTACTTTGTGCAGAATACATAAATCGCACCATGTGATCGTGCCGTTACCATGGTGTTACCGTGCCGTTACCATGGTGTTACCGTGCCGTTACCATGGTGTTACCGTGCCGTTACCATGGCGACGCGTCATCAAACCCGGCAACCAGGCGCGTGACCGGTGCAACCTGGAGTTGGAGGCATTCAAAGTTCTAAGTTTGAATTTGGCGCGCCATGGGTCTGCATGCATTCCTGGATTGGTGGCTTGAGGTTCTGCTAGAACGTAGAACGTATAACACGACTATGATTAAGTGCAAGCATAATTAAGTGCGCGCATCCGTTCCCAACAGACTCCAGGTGCCCAAAGTTAGGTTCCAGGAGGTTCTAGAAGGTTCTAGAAGGTCTGTAAGCATTCGTGGATTGGTAGCTCGAGGTTCTGGTAGAACGTAGAACATAGAAATCAGAACTCGAATATGATTAAGTTTGCACATAATTAAGTATAATTAAGTGCGCGCATCCGTTCCCAGCAGACTCCGGACGCCCAAATTTAGGTTCTAGAAGGTTCTACTAGGTCTCGGGACGTCCAATCCAATCGAAGGGAGCCCTCAAACCAAGGGTGCTAGTACTGTGTGCAGAATAAGTGAATCGCACCATGTGATCTTTGCCGTTACCATGGTGTTACCGTGCCGTTACCATGGTGTTACCGTGCCGTTACCATGGTGTTACCATGCCGTTACCATGGCGACGCGTTATCAAACCCGGCAACCAGGCACGTGACCGGTGCAACCTAGAGTTGGAGGCATTCAAAGTTCTAAGTTTGAATTTGGCGCGCCATGGGTCTGCACGCATTCCTGGATTGGTGGCTTGAGGTTCTGCTAGAACGTAGAACGTAGAACACGACTATGATTAAGTGCAAGCATAATTAAGTGCGCGCATCCGTTCCCAACAGACTCCAGGTGCCCAAAGTTAGGTTCCAGGAGGTTCTAGAAGGTTCTAGAAGGTCTGTAAGCATTCGTGGATTGGTAGCTCGAGGTTCTGGTAGAACGTAGAACATAGAAATCAGAACTCGAATATGATTAAGTTTGCACATAATTAAGTATAATTAAGTGCGCGCATCCGTTCCCAGCAGACTCCGGACGCCCAAATTTAGGTTCTAGAAGGTTCTACTAGGTCTCGGGACGTCCAATCCAATCGAAGGGAGTCCTCAAACCAAGGGTGCTAGTACTTTGTGCAGAATAAGTGAATCGCACCATGTGATCTTTGCCGTTACCATGGTGTTACCGTGCCGTTACCATGGTGTTACCGTGCCGTTACCATGGTGTTACCATGCCGTTACCATGGCGACGCGTTATCAAACCCGGCAACCAGGCACGTGACCGGTGCAACCTAGAGTTGGAGGCATTCAAAGTTCTAAGTTTGAATTTGGCGCGCCATGGGTCTGCACGCATTCCTGGATTGGTGGCTTGAGGTTCTGCTAGAACGTAGAACGTAGAACACGAATATGATTAAGTGCAAGCATAATTAAGTGCATGCATCCGTTCCCAACAGACTCCAGGTGCCCAAAGTTAGGTTCCAGGAGGTTCTAGAAGGTTCTAGAAGGTCTGTAAGCATTCGTGGATTGGTGGCTCGAGGTTCTGGTAGAACGTAGAACATAGAAATCAGAACTCGAATATGATTAAGTTTGCACATAATTAAGTATAATTAAGTGCGCGCATCCATTCCCAGCAGACTCCGGACGCCCAAATTTAGGTTCTAGAAGGTTCTACTAGGTCTCAGGACGTCCAATCCAATCGAAGGGAGCCCTCAAACCAAGGGTGCTAGTACTTTGTGCAGAATACATAAATCGCACCATGTGATCGTGCCGTTACCATGGTGTTACCGTGCCGTTACTATGGCATTACCGTGCCGTTACCATGGCAACGCATTATCAAACCCGGCAACCAGGCGCTTGACCGGTGCAACCTGGAGTTGGAGGCCTTCGGAGTTCTAAGTTTTAATTTAGCTCGCCATGGGTCTGCACGCATTCCTGGATTGGTGGCTCGAGGTTCTGGTAGAACGTAGAACACGAATATGATTAAATGCGTGCTTAATTAAGCATATTTAAGTGCACGCATCACTTCCCAGCAATCTCAGGGCGCCAAAATTTCGGTTCTAGGAGGTTCTAGAAGGTCTCAGGACGTCCAATCTGCATGCATTCGTGGATTGGTGGCTCGAGGTTCTGGTAGAACGTAGAACATAGAAATTTGATTAAGTGTGCGCATAATTAAGTGCGTCCATCTGTCCCCAGCAGACTCCGGGAGCCCGGATTCAGGGTCAAGGTGGTTCTAGAAGGTTCTAGAAGGTCCCGGGACGTCCAATCGGCACGCGTTCGTGGATTGGTGGCTCGAGGTTCTAGTAGAATTTGGAACGTAGGACTTACAACACGAATATGATTAAGTGCGAGCATAATTAAGTGTGCCCATCCGTTCACAGCAGACTCTGGGTGCCCAAAGTTAGGTTCTAGGAGGTTCTAGAAGGTCTCAGGACGTCCAATCTGCATGCGTTCGTGGATTGGTGGCTCGAGGTTCTGCTAGAACGTAGAACACGAATATGATTAAGTGCGCACATCCATTCCCAGCAATCTCAGGGCGCCCAAATTTAGGTTCTAGGAGGTTCTAGAAGGTCTCAGGACGTCCAATCTGCATGAGTTTGTGGATTGGTGGCTCGAGGTTCTGCTGGAACGTAGAACACGTATATGATTAAGTGCGCACATCCATTCCCAGCAATCTCAGGGCGCCCAAATTTAGGTTCTAGAAGGTTCTAGAAGGTTCTGTAAGAACGTAGAACACCGGGTGGCACTACCGGGTTCCTCGCTCTATTCTAGGTTCTAGTCACATCGCAAAGGACTATGATGTCATAAGTTGTTATGGTACCCCCAACCCCACCCCCCCGTCCCCCCGGTCCCAGTCCAGACACAAACCCCTCGCTATTTGGCCTTTCGCTAATCACCCCGGCTCTTTAATCAGGTTCTGCCCCGCATTCCTCTGTACAGAACATTTACGTCGGCTTGGTACTCAGACGCCGTTTTCCGCACTGCCGGTTCTGCAATCTAGAAGAGGGTTGTAATCGGAGATAAGGATCAAATACTGTTCTCCAGCTGGCAGACCAAACACTCGGGGAGTGGGGGGGGGGTAAGAGCGAGAGAGAGAGAGCTTATCTGTATTTGTATATTCGGCTGAGACGTGTGGTCAGCCTTGGGGGGGCGGGGGGGTTCCCCATGCCCGTCCAGGGGAGAACATCTCAGGCAATGGGTAGACACACCCACTTCAGGACGCCTATCCATCACACACTCTCACTCACACAGACTACATAGGGGCAATTTAGGGCACTTACTTCACCTTGAATCCACGTTTTTGCACTGTGGGAGGAAACCGGAGAACCTGCAGGAACCCCCGTGGACTTTGCTGTAAACACGAATGAGGTCACATGACCGGGTCGGGCCCCGGACGGAGGCCAGGAAAAAAAGTCCCGACCTCGGCGTTTGGGCCAAAACATGGAAACGGAACTCCATAGGAATCCAGAACTTACATAACTCGTGAGTCACGGTGACGGTTCTGCTCCCATGCGGAACCCTCGGAACCCTCGGAACGCTTTCGCCCATCGCGTCATACTTCAAAGCGAGCACCACGGCGCCGTCCTGCCACTGTTGCACTCGGCCGGGTGACTCACGGCCGTCGTCCGGCCAACGCCCCTCCCTTTAGTCCTGCTCCAGATTGCGGTTCCCCATGCTCATCCACGGGAGAACATTTCAGGCGCTGGGCGGACACACCCAGGACAGGGCGCCTATCCAGCACTTACTCACCCAGACTATTATAGGGGCAATTTGGAGCAGTTAATTCACCTTGAATCCATAGTTTCAGACTCTGGGAGGGAACCGGAGAGCCTGGAGGAAACCCACGAGGACACACCTTCTCTGGGGGACCCTTAAACAGTCGTTCCGTCGTTCCAGCTACACGAATGAGATCACATGACCAGGGTTCTGATTCTGCCGAAATAATCTGGTGCCAACTATTGGTCACTTAAGGCATTCGTCGTGACGACGCCCATAAGTTCTCACTGTGTGGAACCTAAGAGAACCCAAGAGTCTCCCCGATAGCCCTTGCGTCGATGACCCACGAGAACATCCCCCCCCCCACAAGGACCTCCTCTGGGGGACACTGAAACAGTCGTTCCAGCTACACGAATGAGGTCACATGACCGGGGTTCTGCGATATTGGGAACACCATGTACAATCCAAGAGAACCGCATCCCTGATAGTCCTCGTGTCAACGACCTCGTAATGACACCCACGAGGACACACCTTCTCTGGGGGACCCTGAAACAGTCGTTCCGTCGTTCCAGCTACATGAATGAGGTCACATGATCAGGGTTCTGTGACGTCGGGATATGTTTGCAGTATTAGAAACAATCTGGCGCCAACTATTGGTCACTTTAGACGTTGCTTACGAAGAGTGACACCTTTCGGACCCCTCACTCACCCAGACTATTATAGGGGCAATTTAGAGCAGTTAATTCACCTTGAATCCATAGTTTCGTGGGACTGTGGGAGGGAACCGGAGAACCTGGAGGAAACCCATGAGGACACACCTTCTCTGGGGGACCCTTAAACAGTCATTCCGTCGTTCCAGCTACACGAATGAGGTCACATGATCGGGGTTCTGTGACGTCGGGATATGTTCGCAGTATTGTTCCGAAACAATCTGGCGCCAACTATTGGTCACATGTGTTACGAACTTGTTACGAACAAGTTACGAACTTGCGTTTGGTTATGTGATGTCATCAGAGACACCACGGACCCCAGGACCGTGTTGCGTTAGCGTTCCCACTACGCACGACGTAACGACGCAATCCAAGAGAACCCTCTCTCCGATAGCCCTAGTGTCGTTCCAGCTACACGAATGAGGTCACATGACCGGGGTTCTGTGACATCATGAAATGTTCGCAGTATTAGAAACAATATGGCGCCAACTATTGGTCACTTAAGTTCGTGTTACGAACTTGCGTCATCAGAGACACCTTTCGGACCCCGGCGTTCCCACTACGTACCGACGTAACGACGCCCTTAAGTTCGCACCGTGTGCAATCCAAGAGAACCGTCTCCCCGCCGGCCCTCGCGTCGATGACCTCGTAATGTTCGTTTTGATGCAGGGAAGCCCACCCAGCGTTCTGCAAACCGACGGGGGGGCGGGGGAGGGGGGTGCGGAGAGAGGGAAAGAGGAAAAAAGAAGGAGCATGCCGGGCAACAGACGGCCATAGACAGTCCGGCTCCAGTGCTGAGTCACACACACACACACACACACACACACACTAGCGTGTGAACGGTGAAACGAAAGCGAGCGAGCTCATGAGGGCAGCGGCGTTTATCAGATTTCGAAGGAAAACCAAAAAAATGGCGTGTTACATCAGATTACACGGCGCTTTGAACTCTCTGTGTTTTGACTGGTTGTTGTTTTTCGGGTGGAGCCTGTGGGGGGGGTGGGGGTAGGTTGGGGGGGCTGGGGCTGGACTGTAAACACTGTTCAGAGGAGTCTAGGTGGAACCGGGCACGCATCGCATGAAAGCGTTGAGGAACTGGTTCTAATTTGCGGGTACTTATTTTTGGCGAGGGTAGGTCCTTTGACGGGGGAAAGGAGGGGGGGGTAAGAAGTACCAAACCTCGGATACTACAGAGTCTGACTAGTCGTAGCTACGGTGTTAAGCCCGTTAAATTGTGGGTAGGGGGTCAAACCCAATGTGAAGTTGCCAATGTGGGCCCTTGAGCAAGGCATCTTCTTGCTCCTGGGATACCCGACCACAGTTGCACTGGATGAAGGGTGTGGTAGCTTAGGGGTTGGGGGTGTTGGGCTGTTAATCTGAAGGTTGGGGGTTCACCAAAGTTACCAATGTGGGTCCCTTAGCAAGGCCCTCAACCCTCATTGTATGGTGCCTAACTATGACTAGGGATACTAGACCACCATCTTATTGAATAAAGGGTGTGGTAGCTTAGGGGTTGGGAGTATTGGGCTGCCATACTGAAGGTTGGGCTTTCACAACCCAAGTTCACTTAAGTTACCAATATGGGCCCTTGTGCAAGGCCCTCAACCTTAATTTTACGATGCCTGACTATGACTTGGGATACTAGACCACTGTCTTGTTGGATAAAGGGTGTGGTAGCTTAGGGGTTGGAGGTGTTGGGCTGTCGATCTGAAGGTCGGGTGTTCACAACCCAAGTCCACCAAAATTAACAATGTGGGCCCTTCAGCAAGGCCCTCAACCCTCATTGTATGATGCCTAACTATGACTTGGAATACTAGACCACCGTCTTATTGAATAAAGGGTGTGGTAGCTTAGGGGTTGGGAGTATTGGGCTGCCATACTGAAGGTTGGGGGTTCACAACCCAAGTCCACTTAAGTTACCAATATGGGCCCTTGTGCAAGGCCCTCAACCCTAATTTTACGATGCCTGACATTGACTTGGGATACTAGACCACCGTCTTGCCTCTTGCTGAATAAAGGGTGTGGTAGCGTTGGGGTTGGCGGTCTTGGGCTCTCAATCTGAAGGTTGGGGGTTTCACAAGTTACTAAAGTTAGTTAGTAAAGTTACTAACTATTAGAACGAGTCCACAGTGTACTGCGTCTGTTGTCCACAAACAGAAGGACTACAGAATGTCGTTGTAGAACTACAAAGGCACAATAAGTGGAGCAAAAAAAGGGGCGTGTCCAAATGTTCCACAAGTACTGTATGTACAGTAGACACACAAACAAACGTTTGTTTTAGTAACTCGGCAAATACAGTCTACGCCCACCTTTATACCCTGAGCCTGAATGAAATTAACGTTCCGCCCTTTGGCCTTTTCAATTGATCTCAATGGGTCAAGTGACTCGAGAACAGGAGAACCGAGTGGAGTTGAATTCAGGCCTCAGGAATGTAGGTCTGCCGTTGGAGCGGCAGGGCAAACCTGGCTTACGACGCTAATCCCTCCATCAGACAACCAAATGAGGGCCAGCGAGAGGGGGAGGGGCCACGGTCTAGACGGTCGTCTGGGTTCGGCCACTCCCCCCTCCTCGTTCTCCAGTGGAATCGGAGAGTTGGGCGGCGAGACTTGTACGTTTGGGAATCACTGTACTGTACTCCATCTGTACTCCCTAACCTTCAGATTGACAGCCCAACACCCCCAACCCCTAATCTACCACACCCTTTATCCAACAAGAAGCAAGACAGTGATTGGGTATCCCAAGTCATACAGGAGCAAGAAGAATTATGGGCCTTGCTCAAGGACCCACATTGTGAACCCCCAATCTTCACTCTGGCAGCCCAACACCCCCAACCCCTAAGCTACCACAACCTTTATCCAGCAAGAAGCAAGATGGTAGTCTAGTATCCCAAGTCCTAGTCTGGCCTAATACTGAAGCAAGAAGAATTAAGGGCCTTCCTCAAGGGCCCACATTGGTAACTTTGGTGGGCTTGGGTTGTGAACCCCCAACCCCTAAGCTACCACACCCTTTATCCAACGTTACTGTGGTTGGGTATCCCAAGTCATACAGGAGCATTGCTCAAGGGCCCACATACCACATGGTACCTTGGTGGACTAGTCCCACATCCTACCCTCCGACCTACCCCACACCCACTAACCCAACTCACCACCCTGCCCAGCGACTCCCATACCTCCCAGCTATCCCATCCCGCTACTAAACGCCTTGGCCACCTTCGGTGCAGAGCAACAATTAAGGGAATAATAAAAAATGAAGAGCCCAACACAGAATCGGCTTTGATTTAGTCATTTTTTTTTAATTTTTGGCATTTCTCCTGTGTGCATTTATATTAAGCAAAGTGCATCTTTTTGTCTATTTCTATCCACACACTGCACAATACATAAATAACGATGCATATAAAACGTCTTCGTATGTACAAGTAATATATTTATATAGAACAATACATTTCATGTCACTTAATTAACTCGCAGTCACTGTTTCCCGCTCGCAAAGCCTTCTGCCGGGACGCCCGCCTCCTTCCTCGGCCGGCGAGAACCGAAGGGACCGAAGGGACCGAAGGAAACGAGTCGACGGGGCAACGAATCCCGACGTGTCTGGTCCAGCCGAACCGTGGTCCATGCCGTCCAATCCAAGCGGAGTGGGCGGGCTTTTGGTGGCTACCGGTTGTTGAAGATGAGTTCGAGCCAGCAGGGGCAGCTGCTGATGAACTGCCTGGTGTAGCACTGCCCCCAGCCCTTGACGAAGCTGATCTGCACGGTGAAGCCGGCGTGCGGCTGGTGGCTGAACTCGTGGTCGTTGGGCCGCTGCAGGCTGGCGGCCTTCTCATAGTCGAAGGCCTTGACTGAGAACCCGGGGAACACCTTGTGCACCAGCAGCGTGCGCGACGCCGGGTCGTCCAGCGTGGCCGACTTGACGAAGATGGGGTAGCGGCTGCGGTTGTACACCCACACGCCGTCGGCCTCGCGGCTCAGCTGGATGCCATAGCCGATCTTGGGCCGCACCATGTGCACCAGGGCGCCCCGGCTCTCCGAAGACAGCTGGCCCAGGCAGAAGCCCGTGCCTTGAGGTAGGTCGTAGAAGATGTCCAGGGATGGCTCCCGGACCGAGTAGAGGCGGCCCACTCGCGTTTTCTCCTCCCAGTACGCCACCACGCACCAGTGCTCGTGCTCGCCGCCCTCCTGAAGACCTTGGGAATCTAAAGGGACACGGAAAAAAAACACGGGGGTCATTTCCAAGACCATGCAAAACTTAAAGACAATAATTAAAGGCACGATATGCAATGTTAGCGTAACACTACAATGGCATCGTCGCAAGAACCGAACCCCCCTAACGCCGGCACGGTGGCTTAGTGGTTGGCATGTTCTCCCCTCAGCGCTAGGGATTCCCGGTTCGAATCCCAATCTAGGTGGAGTTTCCATGTCCTCCCCGTGTCCGCGTGCGTTTCCTCCGGGTTCTCCGGTTTCCTCCCACAGTCCAAAAACATGGATTCAAGGTGAATTCAATGCTCCAAATAATGCCCCATATAGAGTGTGTTTGTGTGAGTCAGTGTGTGCCCAGCGATGGGTTGGCACCTAAAACATTCTCCTGTGGATGGGCATGGGGAACCCCCCCCACTCACAGTGCCAAAAAAAAGCGGAAGATAATGGATGGAGTCCTTTAGGCAGACGGGTTACAACGACGACATGGAACTGACACACGCGGTTGCAAAACCGCCCATTTTGGAAATTTGGGAGTCGGGTCGCCAACCGAAGGTTGTGGGTTCGAATCCCAAGTTGTGCTTTACCCCCGATGCGCCAGTAGGGGGTGGTAACTGCGCAGGCCGGTGTAATTGTACAGATTTAATACTCCGGAGGTACTCCTACTTCCAGAAAGTGGAATGTAATGTAGCACCGCATGTTGGCTGACGGACACACACACACACACACACACACACACACACACACACACACACAGCCGCCTTGTGGGTTTCCCTGAGTAGAGTTAAGAGGAGGGAAAAGAAAAAAAAAAAAAAAAAAAAAAAAACGAGGCACGCCGGCTCCAGTTTCCTCCCCCGTTCCATGGCCTCCAGCCTCCATATCTCAATCCCACAGAACTCTGGCTCCAAGCAGCAACAAGCCGACTGCCAGGCCGGGAGGGGGGGGGAGGTAGGGGTAGGAGCACGTCGCAGAACCCTTGTGCTGCGTACTTTGTTTTCAGTGCCCTCGCGGTACCCTGCTAACTTCCGATCGCAGACCCTGTCCCGTTCCCGCGCCGTAGCTCCTCACTCGGAGCCGCAGGGGTTAAAAGTGAGAGGCAACCCGAGTCCCGGCGTCACTTTTGTTCGTTCGGAATCCGCCCTCCCGTCCCCCCCCCGCCCTCGTCCGCTCCCTTTCATCTGGGAGGAGGGACGGTGAAGGCAGTAATTTGGCGGGGCTCTGATCAGGCACTGGCGCTTTATCACCGCCGGCCTCTGTCATTACACCAAATCCAGCCTTCATTAGGAGCCCGGGAGGAGGGGAGGGGGGGAGGGTAGTTGGAGAACGAGGGAGGGGGGGGGGACAAAGAAAACGACACGATGGAAACAATTCCATCCATAACTTGGGAGAGATGTGGAGCCAGATGATGGAGTTGGTGGAGTGGGGTTGGTGGAGTGTGGAGGTTGGTGGTGGTGGTGAAGGTGTTGGTGGAGGTGATGGGGTAGTGGGGTTGATGGGAGTGAAGTTGGTGGTAATGGAGGTGGTGGTGGAGGTGGGGTTGGTGGAGGAGATGGTAATGGTAGTGAAGGTGATGGTGATGGGGTTGGTGGTGGTGATGGTAGTGGAGTTGATGGTGATGGGGTTGATGGTGGTAATGGACGTTAGGTTGATGGTGGTGATGGTAATGGAGGTGATGGTGATGGGGTTGATGGTGGTGATGGAGGTGATGGTGATGGGGTTGATGGTGGTGGTGGGGTTGATGGAGGTGATGGTGATGGGGTTGATGGTGGTGGTGGGGTTGATGGAGGTGATGGGGTTGATGGTAGTGGTGGGGTTGATGGTGGTGATGGAGGTGATGGTGATGGGGTTGATGGAGGTAGTGGTGGTGGGGTTGATGGAGATGATGGTGATGGGGTTGATGGAGGTGATGATAGTGGAGGTGCTGTTGTTGGTGATGGGGTGGATGGTGGTGGTGGGGTTGATGGAGGTGATGGAGGTGATGGTGATGGTGGTGATGGAGGTGGGCTTTTAGCTCCGACCCCCCCCCTCCACCCCGCCGGCTCTGTCTCTGACTCCGCGCCCCGGCCGGCTGTGGGTACGGGACACCCTGCTGTTTGTTATTGCAGCGCTGAGAGGGAGGAGGGAGGACGAGGGGAGGACGAGGGGAGGAAGAGCGGGAGACGTGGCGTCTGGGGTCATTATCCGGCTGCCTGTCTGGACCTGTCATCACAGCCTGAAACCACCGCGTCTCTCTCTCCCCTCTCTCTCTCTCGTTCGCTCGCGCACACGGCCTCCGCGAAACATACAGCCTCTTTCACAACACACACACACACGGGGCATTGGGGCAACTCCTCCAGAGCAAACTGTCCCCGCTTTGGGGTAACTGCCCCAGTCTCGGGGTAACTATTGCAGCTTTAGAGTAACATGTCCCAGCTTTGGGGTAACTGCCCTGGGCCCACAACCAACCCCCTGAACTCAACCCTATGAAACCCCTTAGATATGAACTGGAACTTTGGGGTAAATGCCCCATCTTTGGATTAAGTGTCCCATCTTTGGGTAACTTCTCCAGCTTTGGGGTAACTGTTGCAGCTTTGGGGTAACTCCTCCAGCTTTGGGGTAACTCCTCCAGCTTTGGGGCAACTCCTCCAGAGGTAACTGTTGCAGCTTTAGAGTAACTTGTCCCAGCTCTGGGGTAACTCCTCCAGCTTTGGGGTAACTCCTCCAGAGGTAACTATCCCTGCTTTGGGGTAACTGCCCCAGTCTCGGGGTAACTATTGCAGCTTTAGAGTAACATGTCCCAGCTTTGGGGTAACTGCCCTGGGCCCACACCAACCCCCTGAACTCAACCCTATGAAACCCCTTAGGTATGAACTGGAACTTTGGGGTAAATGGCCCATCTTTGGATTAAGAGGTAACTGTTGCAGCTTTAGAGTAACTTGTCCCAGCTCTGGGGTAACTCCTCCAGCTTTGGGGGAACTCCTCCAGAGGTAACTGTCCCCGCTTTGGGGTAACTGCCCCTGTCTCGGGGTACCTGTTGCAGCTTTAGAGTAACATGTCCCTGCTCTGGGGTAACTGTTGCAACTTTGGGGTAACTCCTCTGGCTTTGGGCCAACTCCTCCAGATGTAACTATCCCCGCTTTAGAGTAACATGTCCCAGCTCTGGGGTAACTGTTGCAACTTTGGTGTAACTCCTCCGGAGGTAACCGCCCCCGCTTTGGGGTAACTGCCCCACTCTCAGGGTACCTGTTGCAGCTTGAGAGCAACTTGTCCCACCTTTGAGGTAACTGCCCTGGGCCCACACCAACCCCCTGAACTCAACCCTATGAAACCCCTTTGGTATGAACTGGAACTGTGATTGCGAACCAGTCCCGTGGTCCCTGTGTATGTGTCCATGTAGCGTAGGGGGTTCGTTCTTTGGACAGCCCAGGTCCATTGGTATGTTCTCCCTCCCGCGTCACGTTGAAAGGATACAATCGACCACCAGGGGAGAATATACCAATAGGGGGTACCGGGTGGTGGCGCGATGGCGCCGGCGCACCGGGCGGCCTCAGTGTCGACCCGAATGCCACGGTGACAGCAAGGCGCGAAGAAAGGACCGAAATAGAGTGTGCAATCCGAGGACGCGCACACACACACACACACACACACACACACACACACACACACACACACACACACACACACACACTGGGGGAGGTAGGTGGCCGTTAGTCCTGCTTCATGTCTCCTTTGTAGTTGGGAGGTAAATCATACAAATGAATAGGGAATAGTACAAATGGTTGGCTGCTTTTCACCCCCACCCTTTTCTCCACCCCCCCTTTCCTGTTCTACAGGAATCAACACAAAGACAACACACACACACACACACACACACACACACACACATTGTGCAGGGTTTAAATCCCCGGCGTATGTGCATAGCCTCAGGTAACTCTGTCTGGCGGCTCACTTTGGTCAGCGTGTTCGTGCAGAAAGCCGTGCCAATGCAAACACACACACACACACACACGCACACACACACACACACACACACACACACACACACACCGAGAGACAGAGCAGGTCAGGGCAAACGCTTCCCTTTTAAGGCGCTTCAACTAGATGACCTCCACAATCCACACAATGCTCGGGTCTATTGACAAGAGGTGGAGAAGTGAGGTGGAGAGAGATGCGAGAGGGAGAGAGAGAGAGAGAGAGAGAGAGAGACCTAGAGTGCGAGAGAGAGAGAGAGAGAGAGAGAGAGAGAGAGAGAGAGACAGGTGGGGTGAGAGCCTGCTGATTAACACAAGGCTGGAGACAGTGCAGTCTGGAAAAGTTAATGATTAGTTTTGTCTGACTCCACCAACTCTGGATGACTGGCACACACACACACACACACACACACGCACACACACACACGCGCACACACACACACACACACACACCCGCACGTACACACACACTTTTCAGGTAGGCTGTTATTATTGATCCGAAACAGCCTTTAATACATAGCAGGCAGCTGTGTGTGTGTGTGTGTGTGTGTGTGTGTGTGTGTGTGTGTGTGTGTGTGTGTGACGGGGAGGTGGCGGAGGTCAGAGGTCAGCGGGGGTCGCTTTTGTCCCGCTCATATTTGTTTGACCACAACAAACGGACTCCCGCCGAGCCCACACACACCACACACACACACACACACACACACGGCAAAGCGACGATGAGTCGGTCGTAATGGCGCTTCACCTACATTAGTATTAAGTGTAGTAACTAACTGGATATACTACCACTATATTACTCTATACTACCACTATACTACTACTATATTCCATTATATTTCTACTATACTATACTATACTATACCCTTTTTTGTACCACAGTTTTGGCATTCACAAACATTATCTGCTTGCACACTTTATACTACCACTATACCATACTATACTGTATCATTCCCTACTATACAATACCATACTAGGTTATACATACTATACTATACTGTATCATACCGAACTATACAATACCATACTATGTTATACATACTACACTATACTGTATAATTCCCTACTATACAATACCATACTATGTTATACATACTATACTATACTGTATCATACCGAACTATACAATACCATACTATGTTATACATACTACACTATACTGTATAATTCCCTACTATACAATACCATACTATGTTATACATACTATACTATACTGTATCATACCGAACTATACAATACCATACTATGTTATACATACTACACTATACTGTATAATTCCCTACTATACAATACCATACTATGTTATACATACTATACTATACTGTATCATACTCAACTATACAATACCATACTATGTTATACATACTACACTATACTGTATAATTCCCTACTATACAATACCATACTATGTTATACATACTATACTATACTGTATCATACTCAACTATACAATACCATACTATGTTATACATACTACACTATACTGTATAATTCCCTACTATACAATACCATACTATGTTATACCATACTATACTATACTGTATCATACCAAACTATACAATACCATACTATGTTATACATACTATACAATACTGTATCATACCATACTATATCATGAAACACCAATCCATACTACATCATACACACTATACTATACTATACTGTATCATAGTGAACAATACAATACCATACTATGTTATACATACTATACTATACAATACTGTATCATTCCATGTTATGTCATGAAATACCATACCATACTATACAATTCCATATTATACTATATCATACAATACAATACTACATCATCCTATACCATTCCATACTATATTACATTATACTATACCATACCATACAATACTGTACAATACTACATCATGCTATACTATACCATACCATACAATTCTATATCACATCATACTATTCCATACCATACTATAGAATTCTATATCATACCATACCATACCATACTACACCATACCATACCATACTATATTATACCATACTATACTATACCATACCCCATACTATACAATACTACATCATACTATGCCATACCATACCATACCATACCATATTATATTATACTATACTATACTATACTATACTATACAAACTATACTATACTATAAGGCCAACCCTATTAGGACACCTACACCTTGCCTGAGTTTGTAGGTCGTCCTCCACAATCTCTGGAAGTAGACTTTTGTTGTCCGTTTGGAAGTTTGCTGGTATTTTACGACTCCGTAGAGAGAAAAAAAAAATGACTCAATAGAGGAAATCGCCAATTACGGAGTGGGGGGGGCGGGGGGGTGCGGTTACGTAAGCGCGGGGGTGAGCGCATGCTATGGGATGGGGACACGCAAAACAGGAAACGGTCCAACACACAGGAAACACTTCGTCTCTTCCTCTATTGCGCGCCGCTTTTCCCTCTGGTAACCGGGCCGAGCGTTTCCGACTTCGGCCCGAGGAGCGCGCCACGTTCCCTACACGCCCCAGTGGAACCTGGGCCTCGAGGTCCGGGACACAAGAACGCCCCCCGGTAAATCACTATGGTGATAGCTGATTAGTGAGGAGTGCATCACTGCCTTTGATAATCGCACACACACACACACACACACACACACACACACAAAAAAAACGTAAACACCCCGACTGTGATGTCATCACCCCTCACTGTTACACCTTACGCAGAATGGACCCGGACGGAACGGAACAAGCGGCACCATTGTTTGGTGTCCAGAATGTTAGCGATCGCCGTGGGAACCGAGCGTGCGTGTGTGTGTGTGTGTGTGTGTGTGTGTGTGTGTGTGCGTGTGTGTGTGTGTGTGTCGAGAGGAGACTCCGACATTGTTGTGGATCCGTTCTTTCGCTTCGTTCCCTTCCAACCGATGACTATTAATTATACTGCGTGCAACCACAACCGCTCGTTCCGAACCATCAGCGCCGGAACACCAGACAGCCTGGAGACCTGAAGTGTGTGTGTGTGTGTGTGTGTGTGTGTGTGTGTGTGTGTGTGTGGGCGGGCTCCCAAACCTCAAACGACTAAAGACCAAACCCGATGGTTCTCGACCAAAAAGCAGATCGAAAGCAGAAGCGAGAACCAACTTGCGACGTCAATTTCCACGCGCGGTTTAAATAGCGGCGCGACGTGTGAAGACACCTCTCCCCCCGATGGGCGTGGCCATCGCGTACATTTCGGGGGTAATTGCTAGAAGCCCTGACTGTAAACAACCTACACAAGGCAGCGGTCAACTCGAATAGTCAACGCAGAAAACGAGTTCTAAATAGGTAGTCTGCGGAGCCGTCGAAATGGCAACCCGCCAAAGTCGCATTGCACCTGGTTCTTAAAAGGGAACGAAATGTGACGCGCCGATTGGCGGAAATAATTAAGCGGATCAGGACATGGCGTCCTTTTCCCGTCGTTGCGATAGCAAAGACGCATGGTATGTGGTTGACAGCTAGCTGAAATAGCGCCCAAGGATATGCTAATGAGTAACGTAGGTTAATTTAGTAATTTAAGGTATTTCGTTAATTAGGACGAGTGAGGATTTGCGTTAGCCTAATCGCAAACCTCAAATCTACGTCGATTTTTATTTATACGTCCATGAACATCACGCCGGTACGATACGATAGCTAAAATAGCGCCCTAAGATATGCTAATAAGTCATTTAGTTTAATTTTAAAATGTAAGTTATTTCGTTAAATTCGCCTAATGCCAAAAATTATACGCCCTAAATATTACGCCCACTCAGCAATTTTTCTCCAAGCAAAGCGAATGTCACGGTCGGTGAAGGCCGTACGAAGAGCGTGAGAGGCAACAGCGAAGGACGGGGGGGTTTCATAGGGTGGTTTTCTGGTCAGCTTCACTTCCTGGGGGCAGAACCTCTCCTCTCCACCTAAAGGCACTTTATCTAGTGCAGAACCGAGCGGTTCTAAAGTCGTCTCTCGGTAGTGGAAACCCCTTTTCCGGGCCCTCGCTCGCTCATTCCTTCCATCTCGCTCCCCCCGGGGCGTCCGAGGGCAGAGCGTAATGACACGGGGAGAGGAGCCGAGGCGAGGGGCGGCCAGCCAAGAACCCCGGCGCGGTGCAACGCACACACGGAACACACAGAACACACCGACGAGGAGCTTTGGCCGCACTGCCGGAGGAGGAAGTGGGCAGTAATGAAAGAGAGAGAGAAATTAGAGAGACGCCTCGCGACTTCGCCTCTTTCGCAATTCCCTCTTAAAGGCACGGGATGGAAGGGCGGTTCTCCGGCGCTCCGCTCCCTCTGTCTGGTTTCGCTTCGTGGCATTTCGGAGGCCGCCAGGAGGGCCCGAATCGCCGTTCTCCTTCTTTCTCGTCCCTCTAAGGGATGATGTCATTTCCTGTGCTGCCCTGTCCCCCCCCCCGGAGAACCCAAACAAGTCAGGAATGAGGGGGGATCGTCCGATTTACGATTTCTGGAGCGCCCGCTCCATTAGAACGTATCAATGACAGTGTGGAAACCGAAGGGGGTCAGAAATGACCCGTTTATGTTTTTGGAGCTAACCGGTTGGTTTATTGGTTGCCCGCAGCCTCAACCAATCACAGCGCAAGGAGCCACTTGCCACCCACGCATTAAAATAAGGCTCGATTTGGGCTACAGAGATGGTTCTACCGTCTACCGGTTCTTCAGGACCATTGGGGGATTTGAGGCGTAGGGAGAACAAAGGAGAACTCAGATTTAAAGGTGCATGGACGTACTACACATCCAGAACCCCTTGGGTTCCCCTTGGGCTCCCCTTGGGTTATGCATCGGGAATCTTTACAGCCCAGCAGTGTTATAACAAAAGGTACTACGGAAGGCCATAGTTTAGTATCCCGAGGTTCCGACCGTTCTGCAGGTGGAACACACGACTGGCTCGGGATCCTCAACAACGTTCCCTTTGATGGGTATGTTCCTGCGCCCTATGTGGAAGCCGAAGGTGGCCATCATTAGTAAAACGATTATCTGTGTTTGGTTTGCACCCACTCGTCAAATATCTGGCAACCCTCGGCCTGATAAGCCAGCTGCCTGATACCCACCCTTGAGAACACCCCCCTCACCCCCCGGAATGACGTCTCGGACGCAGACCAGGCCGGCGTTTCAGGGAGGCGAGGGGCAGGGGGTCAGGTCGGGGGGTCCGAGCCTCTTTTGTGCGAAGGCCCTTAGGGAACGCGTTCTCTTCCCTCTGCCAGAAAATCAACCCCGGCGTCTCCAGACGCCCTGCCCTTTGCTGTTTCTCCCCCCACCTCGCCCCCCCCCCACTCTCGTTCTGAGCCCCATTCATCCGAAACCAGGACCGAGAACCGATAGAGGGAGGAGGAGGTGATGAAAGAGGGGCTTAGTTCGCTCGCGAATTCATCAAGTGAGGGTTCCGTCCGCATGCCAGGCCGCCGCCGTCGTCGAGAGGCCCGGGACGGGACGGTACAGGGACGGTACAGGGTTGGGGGGGGGGGCAACTCCAGACAATACAACCCACTTCGTTCTCTCATACAAGCACTCGCATTTCGTCCAACCAGCCCACCCCGTAGACGCGGAACCCTACTTTGGGTTGTTTATCCGGCGTTATCTCCGTTCTGATCTACGGAGCGTCGCATTAAAAGAAAACACCGGGGTGGCGCTAATGAGAAACATCTGTCCGCAACTGGCTCTCGCAGCCTTCGCCCCGGCTCTACCCTCACTCCCGCGTTCTACCTCCCAGCGTCTCTCGTAAACACTCTTTCCATTTGGCTGTGACTATGAGCTCACAGTCGAACTTCCTCTTCGCCGACGGGAGAACCGCTCGCCATTGGACGGCCCCACCGGGTGACATCAGTGTCACCGACGGGACTTCCAAGTATTTCGAAAGCTCGCGTATCCGGGGCCAAGTCGAAGAACCGAGGCCGAGAATACTCTGGATGAAGGGAAAATCCAACAAAGTCTGCATTCCGATTCAGGTCAGACCGTCTTTAGTTTATAATTGTTTATAATAGATCCAATAGATAGGTTAAGCATATACGTCGCACGCCGAAGGGGGTCATAACAAGTCAATAACAAATTTTTGGTTATCCAGATTATTAATTATTCATACTAGTTACATGCTAACCGCAAAGAGCCAACATCAAATATTCCGGATGCCGAAGAGGGTCAGAACACTGCCGTTTTGGCTTTTGTCCAAGTATCTTGTATATATCGCATTCTAACTCATTATCTTCCAGGTGCTGAACATGGTGCCAATCCATCGCTGGGCACACATTGACTCCCAAAGACACACACTATATAGGGGCAATTTGGATGGGGCAATTTAGCCCGGCCAATTCACCTTGAATCCATCTCTTTGGACTGTGGGAGGAAACTGGAGAACCCGGACGAAACCCATTTGGACACGGGAAGAACATGGAAACTCAAACCCCAGCGCTGAGAGGCAGACGTGCTGACCACTAAGCTGTTGTGCATTGTATTGTGGAATCAAATATTCTGGACACCGAAGGGGGTCATAACGCATCTATTTTGGGTTTCAGTTCATCTAGCTTGGATTACTAATCATTTATAGTGGAGCACAAGCACGGATGTTGTGCAAAGAACCCACAACAAATATTCTGGATGCCAAAGAGGGTCAAAATGTTGCCAATTATTTACCTTTGGTTCAACTATTAATCATTTAGAGTAGATCGCTATTAGAACAGATGAGTGGAGGGTAAACCTTTGCCGATGTGGGCAATTTAGGGCAATCGTATATGGATGCCGAAGGGGGTCAGAACATTGCAGTTGTCCCAAAAACATTGCTTCTAATGATAATGATAGAACCTTAAAATTTTAGTAAGAAAGATCTACTCTTACCTGTGAACCCCACAGGGGCTGAATGTATAGTTCCCCCAGTTTCAGCGGAAGTAGGCGTGGCATCTGGAGAATCTGCAAGAACACAATAACGTAAAGGTCAATTCGTTAATCCAGTTACGGATTATTTAGATATTATTAAAACATGGATTCAAGGTAAACGGAATGCTCTAAATTGCCCCATATAGTGTGTGTGTCTGTGAAAGGGAGTGATGGATTGGCGCCCTGTCCTGGGGGTATCTTCCCAGCACCTGAAACGTTCGGTAAATGTTCTCTGGCGTGTTCTCCCCTGGATGGGCAAACTGAAATGTCACCTCCCAAAAGAACCGACGCAGAACCCTCAACGTAGACAAAAGTATTTGGACGTTTCTTTCGTGTAAGAATGTAAGAAAGGCTTGGGATGGGAGGAACGGTCTCCTCGTTCATCCCGAGGGTGTTCGGTGTAGTTCAGCCCTCCATGTGTGGGCTTCCCCAGCAGAAATCGGGCCTTCCCCAAACTGTTTCCACAGAGGCAATAGCAACGGATTGGGGCAAATTAAAACCCTATGGTGAATAAATAGGAGGTTTGGGACTATACTTTTGTAGAGGGGCTTTGTGTGTGTGTGTGTGTGTGTGTGTGTGTGTGTGTGTGTGTGTGTGTTCTGGTCGTGATAGGAATATACAGTTTAGCAGGATACACTCCATCAAGCCAAAAACAATGAAGGAGACAGGAAATGGCCTCAGCCTTGAAAGCTGTGTACAGTAAATTTTCTAAATGGCATGCCAACAGTCAGGGAACCGTGTGTGTGTGTGTGTGTGTGTGTGTGTGTGTGTGTGTGTGTGTGTGTGTGTGTGTGTGTGTGTGTGTGTGTGTGTGTGTGTGTGCGTGTCTCCACTCAACAGGCAGCTCCGAACAGGACTTTCTGAGGTTTCCATAGCGATCGGAGCCGGCTAATTATACATTCCATTCTCAATATAAACACAGACCTGCCCCCCCCCCCCCCCTCAGGCCCACCGGCCAATCAGAAGCCCCGGCTGTCGAGCCACCGTGTCATTAGTTGAATGTAGGGTTCGGGGAGCTCGGGGAGCTGGGGAAGCTCGGGGATCCGCCACGCCGTCTTCCCCGGAATACGTTCGGTTCTGTTCGGGTTCTGTCGGCGTAGCCGGTGTCGGGTTCCCCGGCAGGCAGGCGGCGCGTTATCGCGTTTCAGGATCTCGACGCGCACGGAGGAACCACCAATCGTGGTGTCTCTGACAGCTGGAGACCGAGCAGCGGGTCAAGCTGCGGTCGGGTTAATGAGATGCACGGGCTAACTTGAGACTTACTTACTAACCACAGACTGAGAACGATGGGGGGGGGGGGGTGAGATGTGATGGAGGATAAGCTTTCATACTTATCGCACATCGATAGAACCTGCTCCCGACACCTAAACCCTGGCGCTCACTGTATAATATCGGACAAAAAGTATTGGGACAACCACACATTACCCCCCTCCGAAACCACCCCACCCTATTGACTCCTGTACAGCTTTCACTTCAGGTTTCGTGTCTATGTGACATTTCAGAACGTTCCCAAATACCCCCACTCCGCAAGTCATGACACATGGAAACCCCACGCACTGCTTGCCGATCGCCGGGGCGAACATACCGAACGTCTCCGGGATCGCTGTCATGTCCCGTAATCCCAAGAACACTAGAACGTCGCAGGCCGCACATCAAAAGGCATCAGTGGAAAATTCCAATTTGTGCCGACCCAGCGTTTCAGGCTTATCCCGGCACCATCTCAGATCGGCGCATCCCGAATACTAATACGGCCCCCGAAACATCCCGCCCCCACTCCGTGTTCCGAGTGCCGTCTGATCTCTTTTACATCACACGCGGCACTGGGAGGAACCGTCTCGGCTTTGAAGCTCGCTCGGCTTTCTCTCCGCTCGCCGGGCTGAAATGATTACGTCCTAATCTGCCGGGTCTAACGAGGCAGCCTTCCCAGATCAAAGATGTCGGCGTGATGCGGACCCGAAGGCCGGCCCTCGGACCCCGAGCCGGGTGTGGGTCAGTGTCGGTGATGCTGCTGGGCTACCACAGAGCTCCCTACCACCATGAGAGCAGAACAATCAATCGATCATGTACCTTTACATTACATTTGGTCGTTTATTGGACACTTTTGTCCAAAGCGACTTACAGGGTTAATCACAACATCCCTGGAGCAATGAGGGTTAAGGGTCTTGGTCAAGGACCCACATTGGTAACTTCAGTGGGATTTGAACCCACAACCTTCAGATTGATAACCCAACACCCTAACCACTGAAATACCATGCCCCATGTATCAGTATCTATCAATCAATCCCTATCATTCATTATCTCCCGCTTTATCCTCTATTAGGGTCGCGGTGGGGTTCCCCATGCCCTTCCAGGGGAGAACATTTCGGGCGCTGGCCAGATACACCCAGGACAGGGCACCAATCCATCACTGGGCACACACTTACTCACTCACACACACACACACACTCTATATGGGGCAATTTGGAGAATTCAATTGACTTGATCCGCCCGGCGATGGGTTGGCGCCCTGTCCTGGGTGTATCTGCCCAGCGCCCGAGACGTTCTCCCCTGGATGGGCATGGGGAACCTCACAGCGACCCTAGTAGAGGATGAAGCGGGAGATAATGAATGAAGATGAATTGACTTGATCCATGTTTTTGGACTGTGGGAGGAAACCGGAGAACCCGGAGGAAACCCACGCGGACACGGGGAGAACATGGAAACTCCACCCAGATGGGGATTCGACAATCCCCATCAGTATCTATCAATGCCTGTTGGGTGACATTATGACGTAATAACCCAATTAAAACACCGTGGCTTTAAACTTCACTTTAAATACTGCTTATATTATTTTTAAAGTCTTTAAACGCATCGTATATTAGTGCAAAGCAAACCCGTGTTTTTATAAAAAAATTAATATTAAGTTCTCATGTTGGATAATTGCGTTGGATAATTGCGGCTGCGTCCCAAATCGCGCCGGCCCGCCCTACGTCGTAGGCGAGACGTCCACGCGCGATGCGCCCTACGCAGGCACCCTCCGCGTCGCCCTCGCCGCCGATTGGAACGCGCGGCGGCGTTCGGTTTGCAGCCCGCGGCGTTCGACCGTTTTCGGCTGTTTTGCCTAAATAAACCCCAAAAAATGCAAATTAACGCCCCGACCCAGACTCACAGACGCCTGACTCTGAGGACAGCGACGTTTGAAGGACGAGGGAAAACGAAAAAACGAGAAAAAAAAACGGAGTTTCGGGTGAGTTTCTGACGTTTTAACGGGACGCCATCAATTAGGGGTCGCGCGAGGAATATGTCCGAACAAAGCTCGAATAATGTCATTTAAATGCTTTTTTTTATATAATTTGCGTTTGCTTTGTGATATAAGTGATATGAAACAATTAAAAACATGGAGTCAGGTGTTTTTAGGGGTTTTAAATAACGTTTTTGGGGGAAATTTGCCGGTTTTGACTCAGTTTGGAAGAATTATGAGTATAAAAGTAATTTAATTAATTAAATTTAATCTAATTTAATGGAATGTAAGTGAATTTGGGGGAAAAGCACAAAATAGGAGGCGTACACCGACTTCGTTGGGCGTTTGTGGATACAGTGCGCATGCGCGAGAAGTGTATTCCGATACTTTGTGGTTCTAAAGATGTTCTAAGTTCTAAGATGTATTCCATGTGTACTTAGGTGGTTCCAATGAAAAGGTAATGGTGTGTAATGCTCTCCATAACGATGGATTACGGTGGAGCCGGGTCCAGCCGTGACATCATTGACAACACCATACACCTCTGAGCGCTTCACATTTGTATAACTGAGTGATATACAATACATTACTTTCTCAATGGTATTTATAAACTGCATTCTGTAATCTGGCCACTAGAGGGCAAGCGTTTAAAATCCTTTCATTCATTCATTCATTCATTCATTATCTTGGGGGGATGGGCATGGGGGGGGGGGGTTCCCCATGCCCATTCAGGCGCTGGGCGGATACACCCAGGACAGGGGGGCAATCTATCACTGGGCACACACTCACTCACACACACAGACACACTCTATATGGGGCAATTTGGAGACCTCAAATGACTTGATCGACGTTTTTGGACTGTGGGAGGAAACCGGAGAACCCGGAGGAAACCCACGCGGACACGGGGAGGACATGGAAACTCCACTCGGATGGGGATTCGACCCGGGAATCCCTAGCGCTGAGAGGAGAACATGTCAACCACTAAGCCACCGTGCCGCCCTCCATCCATTATCTTCCGCTTTATCCTATATTAAGGTCGCGGGGGGGTTCTCCATGCCCATCCAGGCGCTGGGCGGATACACCCAGGACAGGGGGGCAATCTATCACTGGGCACAAACTCACTCACACACACAGACACACTCTATATGGGGCAATTTGGAGACCTCAAATGACTTGATCGACGTTTTTGGACTGTGGGAGGAAACCGGAGAACCCGGAGGAAACCCACGCGGACACGGGGAGGACGTGGAGACTCCACCCAGATGGGGATTCGACCCGGGAACCCCTAGCGCTGAGAGGAGAACATGCCAACCACTAAGCCACCGTGCCGCCCTCCATCCATTATCTTCCGCCTTATCCTATATTAAGGTCGCGGGGGGGGGTTCTCCATGCCCATCCAGGGGAGAACGTTTCGGGCGCTGGGCAGATAAACCCAGGACAGGGGGGCAATCTATCGCTGGGCACACACTCACTCACACACACAGACACTCTATATGGGGCAATTTGGAGACCTCAAATGACTTGATCCATGTTTTTGGACTGTGGGAGGAAAGCGGAGAACCCGGAGGAAACCCACGCGGGCACGGGGAGGACGTGGAGACTCCACCCGGATGGGGATTCGACCCGGGAATCCCTAGCGCTGAGAGGAGAACATGCCAAACCACTAAGCCACCGTGCCACCCTGATGTGTACTACGGGCTGTAATTGTGGAGCTATACATTTAGTGGAGGTTATGATGATGATGATGATGATGATGATGATGATGTGGAGAGTGAGTGGAGTATTCAGGTGGTGGAGGTTATGATGATGATGATGAAGATGATGATGATGATGAAGATGATATGGAGAGTGAGTGGAGTATTCAGGTGGTGGAGGTTATGATGATGATGATGATGATGATGATGATGATATGGAGAGTGAGTGGAGTATTCAGGTGGTGGAGGTTATGATGATGATGATGATGATGAAGATGATATGGAGAGTGAGTGGAGTATTCAGGTGGTGGAGGTTATGATGATGATGATGATGATGATGAAGATGATATGGAGAGTGAGTGGAGTATTCAGGTGGTGGAGGTTATGATGATGATGATGATGATGATGAAGATGATATGGAGAGTGAGTGGAGTATTCAGGTGGTGGAGGTTATGATGATGATGATGATGATGATGAAGATGATATGGAGAGTGAGTGGAGTATTCAGGTGGTGGAGGTTATGATGATGATGATGATGATGATGATGATATGGAGAGTGAGTGGAGTATTCAGGTGGTGGAGGTTATGATGATGATGATGATGAAGATGATGATGATGTGGAGAGTGAGTGGAGTATTCAGGTGGTGGAGGTGATGATGATGATGATGATGATGAAGATGATATGGAGAGTGAGTGGAGTATTCAGGTGGTGGAGGTTATGATGATGATGATGATGATGATGATGATGATGATATGGAGAGTGAGTGGAGTATTCAGGTGGTGGAGGTTATGATGATGATGATGATGAAGATGATATGGAGAGTGAGTGGAGTATTCAGGTGGTGGAGGTTATGATGATGATGATGATGATGATGATGAAGATGATATGGAGAGTGAGTGGAGTATTCAGGTGGTGGAGGTTATGATGATGATGATGATGATGATGAAGATGATATGGAGAGTGAGTGGAGTATTCAGGTGGTGGAGGTTATGATGATGATGATGATGATGATGATGAAGATGATATGGAGAGTGAGTGGAGTATTCAGGTGGTGGAGGTTATGATGATGATGATGATGATGATGATGAAGATGATATGGAGAGTGAGTGGAGTATTCAGGTGGTGGAGGTTATGATGATGATGATGATGATGATGATGATGTGGAGAGTGAGTGGAGTTTTCAGGTGGTGGAGGTTATGATGATGATGATGATGATGATGATGATGAAGATGATGTGGAGAGTGAGTGGAGTATTCAGGTGGTGGAGGTGATGATGATGATGATGATGATGATGAAGATGATATGGAGAGTGAGTGGAGTATTCAGGTGGTGGAGGTGATGATGATGATGATGATGATATGGAGAGTGAGTGGAGTATTCAGGTGGTGGAGATGAAGAAGATGATGATGATGATATGGAGAGTGAGTGGAGTATTCAGGTGGTGGAG